>JAOWBW010000191.1:1130675-1621731 GCA_026119855.1 Campanula takesimana | reverse complement strand
CCCTTTCTTATATTCTTTTCCCCAGGTAATAGTAGAGGAAAAGGTTAGATGCAGAGGAGGGTGGTCCGTGATTTAATGAAAAAAGTTTTAGACATTGTTTTGTTTTATGTTAGAGCTATTGAGTTTGTACTATCCGTTAAGTTTTGAAATACACTTATGCTTCCGCACTATTTTGAATGGTGGTTTGATTATACTAGCCGTTACTTGTGAACGTTGGATTGAATTGTGTGTTGATATTTGAGATTTCCTAGTTAATGGATTATTATTATTATTATTGGAAGTTTGGGTCGTTACAATTACAGTTCCATGGCTTGCTTCCCAAGCACAAATAAGTTGATAGGCAGAAATAGAATTAATTATAATATTTTAGATTTTTTTTTCCTATTTTTGTTATAATTGACCTTATGGTGCATTGTGAGAATAGAAACCAGATCATGTGTGTTTTCTGATGGACGAAAATTTATATATGTATATTAAAGTTGGTGAGGAGGGCTATGGCTTTGACACATAGACAAACATAGGTTAAAGCTTCATTTGTGTGAAGCCACATCATCACTATCCTAAATGTGTGTGACTTTTGATATTCTCATTATTAGCTAATACTATTAGCTCATAATAATAGTTATGATATGAGTTAACAATTACTATTAATAGTAATAGTTAACTATAATAGTTACTACTATACAAGTTAACTATTACTATTAATAGTATTAGTTAACTATAATAGTTACTATAGTAGTTAATTATTACTATTAATAGTATTACTTAACTATAATAGTTACTATGTAGTTAATTATTACTATTAATAGTATTAGTCAACTATAATCGTTACTATAATATATAACTATTACTATTAATAGTATAATTAACAATAATAATTACTATACAAGTTAACTATAATGGTTACTTTATAAATTAACTATTACTATTAATAGTATTAGTTAATCATAACAATTATAATATATGTTAATTTTTACTATTAATAGTATTAGTTAATCATAGTAGTTACTATATAGGTTAACATTATTATTAATAGTATTAGTTAATTATAATAGTTACTTCTATAATATAATAAGTATTAATGTAGTAGTTATTGATATTATTATATAGATTAATTTTTACTATTATTGGTTTTAGTTAAGATGATGTTTACTATTTTAGTTAACTATAATTAAAAAATAATTTTTCATATACAATATATTTATATTATAAAAAACTGTTATGCTACTTTATTAAAATATAAAGAGTAAAGTGCAAAAAAAATAGCAAATTAGTTATCCGTGCAGGGTTACCCACTAGTATAATGTAAATCTAGAAAATGAAGATCTTTTTAGTGTGGTTTGTAGGGATGGCAATTTGTCCGAACCCGATCCGTTCCGAGGGTGTTCCGATCCGAAAATTTCGGGTTCAATATGCAATTTCATGATCCGAGCGGGTTCGGATTCGGTCAGACCCCTTGATCCGATCCGATCCGACCCGAACCCGATCTGAAATATTAGTGCTTGCCTTTTTTTTTTTAATATCACCCCCTTAGTTTCAACATTTACATTTTCCCCTACCTATATAACTAAAATTAGGGATCACCCTCACCAAAACCAAAACACGCCGTTTCTTTGTCAAAGACGAAACACGAATACATGATGCCCTAGCCTCACGATGTCGCCGTCGAGTTCCAGGCCGTTGCTCGCCGACCCTTTTTCTCTCTGTCGATGCCGTTCTGGTTGTGCGTTCCGGCCTCGCCGTTCGAGCCTCCAGGACACCACCCAGCTCGCTATCGTCGTTGCTCGCCATCGCAGTCTCGCGTTGCTCGCCGTCGCCGTCTCACCTCCATTGCCTTCTTTACCAAGGTAAAATACTTTAAAGACTCCTCAAATTAGGGTTAGCTTGTTTCAAATTTAGGGATTCAATTAGTAAAGATTACTCCCTCCGTCTCTATGTTTTGAGATTGAAGTTAAATTCATGATTTAGGCAAAAATCAAGCATGGATGGAATTCTTGCATTTTTTTTTTTTTTTGGGTTCACAGTCTATTGCCCCCTTTGTGCTGGGAAAGGGCCGATTCGGATCGGGTCTCGGGTCGGAGCAGCGATCGGGGTCTCGGATCGGATCACGGATCATGGCAGTTCGGATCGGATCGGGTTCGGTGACGCATTTGCCTAATTCGGATCGGATTCGAATCGGCCCTGATCTGATCTGAAGCCGACCCGTTGCCATCCCTAGTGGTTTGTTTATGGTTCTTTACCTCTAGGGTGTGTTATCCTTTTCTTAGCTGCAATCAAGGTTCTAAAAACGCTAGGCGCCGCAGGGGTGCCTAGCTCCTAGACGGGGCCTAGGCAGGATCTAAGCGGGGTCGAGAATTCAGAAATAACTATAATATCCTAGACGGGACCTAGGCGTTTCATGAACGCCCGCCTAGGCGGCCTAGACGGGGGTCTTTTAGAACACTGGTTGCAATGATTGTCCAAATTTACACTTAACTAAAAAAAATCTATACTATAGTATTTAAAGTTGGTGAAACTTACCTTGGGAATGACACGTAAGCCAAAAATGGGTTTATCTTGATTTAGAGGATGCCATGTAATATGACTTTTGGAATCATGGAGGCTTTTGGCATTCTTCTACATAGGTAAAATAATAGGTAATATCCATAGGTATGATAGTAGGTAATTTAGTGATTCTATAAGAAGATAAGAAGAGATTCATGTCTAATAGAATATGTACTCTTATATATAGAGTATTAGACTAGGTAGACATATACTTTTATATATAGATTATTAGATTAGGTAGGGTTTGGATGCATTAAAGAATAATTCATTAAGAAGTGACTTTTTAGTTTTTTACTATTCAAATTTTCATAATTCAATGGCTTTGATCCTTTCATGTATTCCAAGAGACAACATATTATTCAAAACCATTGAATTATGGTCGAATTTTTAAAGTTTAAAGTATCAAGTGAATTTGAAATCATAGAAAATGAAAAGATAAGATGACCAAGCATTGTAATAAGTAATGCTAAAATCTAAGTTGAAGAGTCTTAAAGACTCTTCAACTTTAAAGACTACTACAAAAATATAAAAACCAAATATTTATTTATCAAATAGTACTTTTAAACTCTCAACTCTACCAAAAAGACACCCTTCTCATTTTAGATGCAAGGATAATTTTATTGTTCATACTTTTCTATACATAAATGAAGCCAATGGGAAGAAGACGATGCAATGATTTATCAACTCTCCATATCGGTAATATAATATTCTATTTCAATATTTCATGCATTATATACTAACTATTGTATTTGTTGTTATATTAATTTTTGTAGGTAATCCTTCAAAAGAAATTGGTAAAAAAATCGTGCTATGAAGCGTGCTTATTTGATGAGTAAGAAAAATAAAAAAGGAAGTTCAAATTTACAAGCGAAAGAGAAGGAAGGAACAAGCATGTTGAAAGATGGACGAGAAACTTTTTTCGGCCAATCAGGTTTGAAGTCAGGTTTCTTCCATATAACTAAAGTCTCTTGCAGAGTTTAAGAATAATATTCATATAAAATTTGGGAAATTTGGTAGTTAACCTATACACACAAGAGGCACACAAAACACACACAACATGTATATATATATATATATATATATACTATATATATATAATATATATATACACACACAGTAAACACACATGCAATTTTCCATATCCTCAAACTTTTATTTTGTTTACAGATTCATCAATGCGTACATCACAACTGACGAATAGTTTCAGGAAAAGAAATTTACTATTGGATAATGAAATTGGTACCACATCCAATTCAATGTTAGGACATCAGGTTTGGTTAATTACAAAGATTTCGAGAAAACTATAATATCTATTGTATCTAACATATCAATTCGGACGGAAGGAGTATATAGGTAGTTAGGGCTAAGTAGTAAGCAACGGGTCTTTATTTCATAACTTTTCATAACTTCTCACATATGTGACTGAGTGTATATATTAAATATTTTACAAAAACATGCCCGCATTCCTATGACTATTCAGCAATTTAGGAGAGAAAATTACTTTCATCGGTAATTAAACTTAGGAGAAATTCAAAACGGAAATTATTAACAAAAAGTTTGGGATGGAAGGAGTACAACTAACAAATCCAGTTTAACCTTCAAATAAATTATTTAAATTTCATTATCAAATAATTTTAGCAATAACATGATCTTTTAAAAAGTAAAAAAAATGAGACAATTTAAATCACCATAATATCATTAGGTGTTCTAGCTCCCGTGCGGAGCACGGGTTTATTTTCTAGTTAAGAGTAAAATCAAAGATTCATAATTAAGGAAAGAGGTAGTAGTTTATTTTTATTTTTTTTTAGTTTGGAAGTGACAAAATATGCGGAGAGAGTAGATACGTTGATTTAAATTAGATCTGGAATATTAGTATATTACTCTCTTCGTGCGTGTAAACAAAATGATTGTTTCCTTTATTTAGGAACAAAGTGCACCAAAAATAATACTCCATCTGGCCTAGAAAGATATCTCATTTTAACTTTTTATGATCAACAAAAATAAACTTTGACTAAACATTGGGTCAATTTAATGATCACAATAAAATTCTAAAATTGTTATTGATAAATCATTTAATGATTTATCAATTATAAATTTTAGAATTTCACTAGAATGATTAGATCATCACCAATGGTTGGTCAAAGTTCATTTGTATTTACCATAAAAAGTCAAAATGAGACTATCTTTCTGGGACAGAGGTAGTAATTTGGTAATCAAATCCAAACAAAAAGTGTAAAATTGGGTGATTTTTTTTTGTGCACTTTTTCCTTTTTACTAGCAATAACCCCGTGCTTCGCATGGTGTCTGTAGTACCGACGGATTATTTGATAATTTATTAATGTGAAAGGTATTTTTTGTAAAATATTTTCTGAAGAGACAGATAGTATAAAGTACTCCCTCCGATCACAAATATAAGCAAAAATAACAAAATCACACTTTTAAGAAAGTAGTAAATTTAGTTAATTGTCTTGATTTTATGTTGAAAATTTATTAAAATTACTAATATATCCTCATATTAAATGTGTAATAAATTTACACTTATATTTGAAAATGAGTAATTAATTAGGGGTATTTTCGGTAAAAGAGTATTAAATACAGTTACATTTAATGTGTTTGTATTAAACCCCAACTTTTTTGCTTATATTTAGGTAAAAAAAAAAAAGCCCTCAAAAAATGCGTCCACGGTACTTCCACAGACATCCCAAGTTGCCTTATATTTGTGTCCGGAGGGAGTAATAATCTTTCAATGAATCAATTAGTAGTTTATAAATAAAGAATGTCTTTTTATAAAAATTATATGGAGGCATAGAAAGTGTGCATGTGCTATAAAAATTTAACTTATTACAATCAATTTGATATTTATAATCAAAATTTATAAATTAATTAAAAATATATTGAATAATTATCTCTTTAAGTATTAAAAGACAAATGAAGTAACTTAAGTATTGCCATTAAAAAAATTGAATCACTAAAATATAATAAAAAAACCAAAAAAAAAAAATTTATAACTAAAAATAGATGTGGAGTTCAATTTAAGATAGTAACTCATTTTTGCAACATCATACTTCCATTGTATTATGTTGATATATACATAATCTGCATTAAAATCGAGATGAAGTAAATTAAGTATTGCCATCATTCCATGAATGATTACATTCACACTATATTGACCTTTCAAATATTCCAACTACTCCAAAACATAATGATCTGCAGTAAAAAATCAAGAATGAATTAAAGTTAGTAATCATAATAAAATATATAAATCATAATTAAAACTCAAAATTAACTCTTAAATAAATTTATGATAAAAACCAAATATATAGATATAGCAATAAACACATATTATAACAATAAGTTTTAGGTATTCTTATTTTTTTTCATAAAATTGCAACAAAAAATTAATGTGAGGAAAAGAATTGCAAAAAATGAACTTCATGTTATATAACCATGAACTTGAGTAGTCAATTATATCAATTTCAAACGTTCAATTTACAACAATAGAAAGAAAATGAATTACAAAAAATGTAAATACTTTTTCCGACCTAAAATGAACTCATTTTCTTTCTTAGTTAAGAATAAATTCAAACATTTTTTAGAGAAATAGTACTATAATATACCTCAAGGTTGACTTTTGAACAATAGTATCACAAACGTATTGCATTGCTTGGTTGATAAATATGTGCAACGGTGGCCGATTACATACGATAACTTTTCCTAACCTTCTTATATTTCAACCTTGGAAAGAGAAAGAGAGAGAGAGAGGAGAAAACAGAAACAATCACTAAAGAAAATTAAGGACATATATGTATTCAAAGTAATATAATAAATTATGACAATAATATTATAAATAACTTTTTTTCAAATAAGTTAATGAAATACACATGTTGATGGATAAAGTAAACTCATACTTTCTCCGTCGCAAAATAAATATATTTTTTCCTTTGATGAAGAGAATAAATAAAAAATTGTTTTGGACGGAGGTAATAGTAAAATCGAAAGATAAGTGAAAATTCAATAAGATAATATATGCAAACATGTAAAGGTGAAACTTACTCACTGTTTCAATTTTTCTCAATCAAACTAATGTTTTCTTCCTCATCCAATTTGTCCAAAAATGTTCTTCCCAAACCTAATGAAAGAGAAAGGAAAAAAATGTGAGAAAATAGTTAAAGCCAAATAGTACATAGATATAGAGAGAGAATGTTTAATAAATTGTGGAAACAAATGACATTAATGTATAACGAAGAAAAGAAGTAGGAAGAAGTCTATAATGTTATACAACAATAAAAATAATTTTTTCCTTTTATATTTTTTATAATCCCGTAAAGACCATCTGCCTTCCAAAATGAATAGTCATTTAGATTTTTTTATCTTCAAATTAATCTTGGTATTGAATGGGGAAATGCAAAAGGTATGTTTTAAATAAATATATCTAATCTTTCATATTATTTATCAGGTTCTTTTGTAATTCATGCACCAACTTGAAACAATGCATGATATTCAAAGCCATTCAATTATGAAAATTTGATTAGTGGAAACTGAAAAGTCATTTCTTAACAATCTTTTTGTTTATTCAAAGCCATTGAATTATGAAATTTTGATTAGTTGAAAATTAAAAAGTCACTTCTTAATGATCTTATTGTTCTTTAATTGATGTGAAACGCAGCGGAATACAAACAAGGATTGATCGAAATCAACCCTTCAAACAATAGGATGAAAGATCTCTCTTTAATAATCTTCGAAAAAAACTATTCTGCAAGCACAAAGGCTTCAACTCACAAAGGTGTAATCTTGCAATTGCAAAGATTGTATTAAGAAAATAATAATGTTTGAACAATGAAAACAAAGAGGTTTAATACCCTAGCAAGAATAAAGAAAGTCCTAATTGAAAAAGGAAACAAAACAAAACAAAACAAAAAGGAATAGTTTTTTACTAAAATTCTGTAAAGAAACGTAAAATCTCGGACTTCAGATGCTGAACACGACCGTGCCCTAGAATAGGCACGATTGTGCAATTGATGTCGCAAGTCCAGGTCCTTCAGCCGTTTTCTGCACGGTCGAGCTCCTATTTTCGCACGGTCGTGCAAGACATGGTCCGGCCGGGTTGCTTGGGATGTCCGGGCGGATCTTTGTGGCTGTTTTGACTATCATGTGCTGCATCATACACCCCCTCTTCAAAAAAACTCGTCCCCGAGTTCACCTCCGCGGTTTGAAAAATTCCGTCCCACTGAAAAAGATATACGGAATAAACACGTACTTTCCCGACCCTGAAGAATTCCGGCACTTCTGCACAAGGGAGGAAATAGGACAAGCTTCCATCGACGGCGTTAAAATTTTCTAGCACAGACTGTAGAGATGTAGAGACCAGATTGACCCTGCCATCAATCCCCTTACTACCCATAGCACGAACAAAAGGGCTACATGTCAACTCCTCCAAAAATCCCCTTACTACCCATAGCACGAACAAAAGATCCGCACGGACATCCCAAGCAACCCGGCCGGACCATGTCTTGCACGACCGTGCGAAAATAGGAGCTCGACCGTGCAGAAAACGGCTGAAGGACCTGGACTTGCGACATCAATTGCACGATCGTGCCTATTCTAGGGCACGGTCGTGTTCGGCATCTGAAGTCCGAGATTTTACGTTTCTTTCCTGAATTTTGTCAAAAACTATTCCTTTTTGTTTTGTTTTGTTTCCTTTTTCAATTAGGACTTTCTTTATTATTGCTAGGGTATTAAACCTCTTTGTTTTCATTGTTCAAACATTTTTTTTTTTCTTAATACAATCTTTGCAATTGCAAGATTACACATTTGTGTGTTGAAGCCTTTGTGCTTGCAGAATAGTCTTTTCGAAGATTATTAAAGAGGGATCTTTCATCTTATTGTTTGAATGGGTTGATTTCGATCAATCCTTGTTTGTATTCCGCTGTGTTTCACATCAATAATGCATCCATTGTTGGGAATTGGGGGATCTCCGCATCCACTAGCCCATATTAGCAGTCATTAATATGGAGAAAATAATTCAACACATGAAATAATAATATGAAAGAACAAGAACACCAATGTTTGATAACCCAGTTCATCAACACATGACTACATATGGGGGCACCAAGCCGGACATCATTATAATATGTAAAGATTATTACAACATAGTACATGCACTCACCTAGATCTAGCATGTCTATTCTCCATGTATAATCTCTCATACATATTATCTCACCTTCCCAAGACCACACAAATAATATGAATATGACCGGGTTGTAGGATCGCCCCCCATGGCTCTCCTAGGCCCCCCGCCCCCTCCTACACACTATTTTGTGCTCTCTTGTGATATCCTAACTTTCTCCTACACAAAGTAAAGTGATAAATATTATGGTGGTAGTAAAAATATATTTATAGGGATAATCAAAACCTAATCCTAGTCAAAACCTAATTTACCCGAAGTACTTGAGACGATAGGAGTATAATTAATAAAAGGTAACTAATTCTTTTAATTAGTCACACGTGAATAGGAATCTCGTTCCTAATACAACTCCACAAAGTGCAGGAGTCCTTGGCCCATTCCAACTTAAGGTCCGACCGTGTCCTTTTGTTGGTCCGGCCGGGTTACTCTTTTGGTCCAGCCGGATCTTCCTCCCTCTATCTCGGTTACGCTTCTCGCTCCTCCGCGGTTTTGACCTTTCTCAGTTTTGACTCCAATCCCAACAATCTCCCACCTGGAGACATAAACCACCATTGTGACATACTCCATCAAACTCCCACCAGAGAATGATCCACCAAATATTTTTACACCACCATTGTAACACCAAGCTCCTCCTTGATGATGATAAGCCTCCACGCTCCTCCACCATGAGCCTCCATGCCCAAGTAATAAGGCGAGTTGAAACCAAGCGACGCTTCAACCTCTCTGTGTTAGATCCTTCTTGCCTCCCCAAATAAACTTCTACCTTGATTTATTTGCAAGACTAACTTCGCCTTCTCCTTTCAGATCCACTCCCCTTGCAATGCTCCCTATGAAGCTCGGACACACCTTGCTTTTTGCATTGTCTTCTTGTGGTCTTTTCTCTCTCTCTATGTTAGGTACTTGTGATTGTCTCCTTGCTGATCAGCTACACATTGTCACCTCTCCACCCTAACACACCGTTTATTGATGTCTCTCCCTTTTACACCAATAGGCGGTCTTTACGCCTCTTGCTCCCACCCGGAACGAAATGATGTTGTCGGTAGAGTACAACATCCTCCTAACCCCCATCTGTCGTTTGCGAGAAGTCCTCCTCTTCTCACGTGGTCAAAACGACTTATACCACTCACCTTTTGTATCGTCGGTTGCTTATGCAAGTTCCTGATGCAATCTCCTTTCTTTCATATTTTTCTCCAACCACCTTGACTGCCCTAAGATCCCTTGAACACCTCCAGATCCATATTGATCTCTGCATCTCCAAATTCCACCTCGAATTTCTGCAGATCTCATAAGAAACAAAATAACTTTTCGGACTTTCTGATCTTCCGCACGATCGTTGACCTATTTGGCACCTGTCTTGCTTCAACCATAAACCCTAGAAGCTCTCAGATCCCTGAACGTCATCCACACGAAGAATCTGCACTGCACAAAATCTGCACGTGCGCTCCACCAAGCCTGCACGTACATTGCACGAATTTTGTACGTGCGCTGCACGAAAATCTGTTGTCGCTTTTCTTCACCTTGGATCTCCCCTAGATATCGAATCAAAGCACTGATACCAGTTGTTGGGAATTGGGCGATCTCTGCATCCACTAGCCCATACTAGCAGTCATTAATATGGAGAAAATAATTCAACACATGAAATAATAATATGAAAGAACAAGAACACCAATGTTTGATAACCCAGTTCATCAACACATGACTACATCTGGGGGCACCAAGCCGGATATCATTATAATATGTAAAGATTATTACAACATAGTACATGCACTCACCTAGATCTAGCATGGCTATTCTCCATGTATAATCTCTCATACATATTATCTCACCTGCCCAAGAACACACAAATAATATGACTATGGCCGGTTTGAAGGATCGCCCATCATGGCTCTCCTAGGCCCCCAGCCCCCTCCTACACACTGTTTTGTGCTCTCTTGTGATATCCTAACTTTCTCCTACACAAAGTAAAGTGCTAAATATTATGGTGGTAGTCACAATATATTTATAGGGATAATAAAAACCTAATCCTAGTCAAAACCTAATTTACCCGAAGTACTTGAGACGATAGGAGTATAATTAATAAAAGGTAACTAATTCCTTTTATTAGTCACACGTGAATAGGAATCTCATTCCTAATACAACTCCACAAAGTGCAGGAGTCTTTGGCCCATTCCAACTTAAGGTCCAACCGTGTCCTTTTGTTGGTCCGGCCGGGTTACTCTTTTGGTCTAGCCGGATCTTCCTCCGCTCTGTCTCGGTTACGCTTCTCGCTCCTCCGCGGTTTTGACTCCAATCCCAACATCCACTACCTACCTAGTCTAATACTCTATATATAAGAGTATATGTTCTTTTAGATATGACATGCTTAGTCTATTACTCTATATATAAGAGTATATGTTCTATTAGATATCATTCTTTTCTTATAGAATCACTAAATTACCTAGTTTCATATATATGGTTATTACCTCTTGTTTTAACCTAGGTAGAAGAATGTCAAAAGCCTTCAAGATTGCAAAGGTCATATTACATGGCATTCTCTAGATCAAGAAAAACACATTTGTAGCTTATGTGTCATTCTCATGGTTGATTTCACCAACTTTAAAACACTATAAGTATAGATTTTATTTATAGGCCTTTCGACTTTTTTAACCGTCGTAGTTTGATGAAGCTTCAGTTTTAATCACTCTTGTTTTATTTTAGAAATTTAACCATCGTACTATAGATGAGCATTCATTTGATGGTTTTTTTTTTAGCAATTTTAACCATCGTACTTTGATTTTTTGTGGGATAATGAGTGCGTATCTAAAGTACGATGGTTAAAATTACTAAAAAATAACAAGAGTGGTTAAAATCGAATCTTCATCAAAGTACGAATGTTTAAAATGTCGATAGTCCTTATTTATACCCTTTTTGGAATAAATAAGTGCTTTTTCAATGAAACTGTTACGTAAAATGTTGCAATGAAGTCTCAGTTTTAAAACCGATTACAGGAAATGGCACTATTTGCTGCAACTTGTTTACTATTCCCTCCCAAAATAATAATTCATCTTCCCATTTATATTTATCCCAACCAGATAAATCTTGAAAGGAATAACCCGACTTGGGATATATGGGTACTCCGCTCATCTGCTCGAACCTGACTGAGTTGGACCGGCTGGTCGCTTTCCTTGTTACTCAGCTCGGTCTTAACTGATAGCTGAGTAAGAAACATCATCTGCGAACCGAGCAGAGGCTAAGTCTTGTTCCACTCACCGCCATGCCTTCCAAATTCCTTGAAGAGCTCGGCCCGTTCCACCAAACTGAAGTGTTGGGGGCCATGATCACTAATGCCGAAGACTCTTAAAACTTGTCTTCATAAGTACGCCTCACTTCGTTGGTCGGACCCCAGTTTACCTCTACTCGGTATAAACGAGCTGGACTGGGACAACAATCTCCGTCAAATTTATGGAGATCAGAGGCCTGGCCCAATTCGTCACAAAGGCCCATTAACGGCTTCTAGAATTGCTGCCCTAGTACGGGCAAGATGACTCACTATTATGGATAGATCCAAATCCCTAGATTTGAGGAAGGGAATCTAGGTGACGATGCATTTATCTTGTTGTATAAATAGGCACTTCAACCTCATTTGGGAAGGTTAATCTCTCTCCTAGCTCTCTTTCCTTTCCCAATTTATTCTCTCAAGAACATCTAACTTATTCTCACGCCAGGGGGCCTTTGCCGGAGAAGCCACGGCCCAGTTCACGTTTGTTCATCTTTTTCAGGCTAACCGAAGCGCTCCATATATCCAACCTTGGATCTGGCACTATTGATCCCATTTTGGCACGATCAATTTGGTTCCATTGCCGGGAAAGAAGTCTTGTTAGCCTGAATCTTCCGATTCATTTTGTTGTTTTGGATATTATCCCCAGATCTCACCCATGACCTCCGAAAACTCAAAAAATATTATTCCCGGAGTCTTCATTGCTCCCGGAGACATTTAGCCTTATCGGACCCATCCGCTTCCGCTGAACGAGAACTGCCGCACAACTCGATCTCAATCGGCCTTGATGTACCTACAAAATGTGGGAGCAGCCGGTATTACCTTATCGGCCGCCGTCATGACAAAAAATATTACTGTTGATCCCACCTTAGAAAACCCCATCCCAGAGAACCTTGCCATTCAGGTCGGCGATTTAGCCGAACAGATCGAGGGATTGACAGATGACATGGTAATGGTTTGTTTCACAGCAGGGATGAGAGCTTCCCAGCTCAAATTTGAATTTGAGATAAGTCTGCCAGAAACGAAGGGAGATTTATACGAGAGGGCCTATCGGGTAGCCCAGGCCAAGCTGGCCGACCAAATAACCAAAAAAAAGAAGGATAAGGGTAAAAGTCGGGCTGATTCCGGCATGACCGGTGAAAAGGACAATCATGACACAAGAGAAACGAATTCGAGGAAAGGGAAGAATCGAGTACGGGTTACCGAAAGAAGGGAAGATAAGACAGAGACTTTCACTCCCCTGAATAGATCTCACAAAGAGATAATGAACTTGATTGAGATGTTCCCTCCTCGACCTATGGTAGGTAACGAGGAAGGGAGAAGAGTTTCGGGTAAGTGGTGTGCGTTCCATAAAGACTTCAGACATGAGACTAAAAATTGCCTGTCATTGAAGCGGGCCATACAGCAGAGAGTAGACCAAGGGGAATTAGATCATTTGTCAAAAGAGACGGAAAGCGAGGTCGTGATATTAAGGGGAAATATGAGGAGCAGGAGCAGGAACGACCCCCAAGGAAGAGAATTGGGGTTATCCATGATGAAGGTTTATCAATCACCGCCTTAAAAAACCAGATTTACAGTTTGAAGAAAGTGCCCTTCGTACCAGCCAGGAACAGCAAAAAAGAGGAAACAGTCTTATTTTCTCCAAACGAGCTGGCGGCAAGCAAAACAGCTAGGGAGCAATCGATCGTCTTGGAGGGAAGGATCGACAATTGCGAAACAAACCGACTGTTGATTGACACCGGGGCAGCCTGAGATATTTTATACTATAGTGCTTCAAGGAAATGGAACTATCAGATAGTATGCTTATTACATATGCTGGTCGGCTGGAAGGATTCACTAACCATAAAGTGGATGTCAAAGGGACTGTTAACCTCCTCGTGGAGCTTGGCTTTGCCCCTTACAAAATCAAGGAGACGGTCACGTTCATGGTCATAGACGTAGTAAGTGATTACCATGCCATATTGGGGATCCCAAGCCAGGTCAAGTTAGGAATGGTCATTTCTTACCTCACCAGAGAGTCAAGTTTCCTACTCCAGCCGGAGTGGGCTGTCTGCGGAGCCGAGCTCAATAATTCCTAGAATACTTGATGGAAATGAGGAAGATGAAAAGAAAGCATGAACAAGGCTCTATGGAATGCACCAAGTCCAAATCGATGAAAGCGTCAGAAACAATGCTGGTCGGCGCAGTAAGCGAAATAAAGACGGATGAGGAAATTGAAAGAGATTTGAAGATAGTGAAGCGTAACATGATCGATCTCATAAAGAATGAAGCACCCACCCTAACCGGTGAAGATGTGGAGAAAATTACATACATCATTGTGGATACCCTGTAATTCAGAGAGGGACCCGAGCTCCGGCCGATCGACGAACTCGAGGAGGTCCAAATTAACCCCGAGTTCCCTGAGCAAACGATCAAGATTGGGAAGCAGTTGTCTCGGCTAAATGAGAAGATTTGCTTACCCTTATGAAGGCAAGCCTTGACGTGTTTGCTTGGAAAGTCGAAGATATGAGCCGCCACAGATAGGGCAATTGTCGTTGTGCTGACCAGGCAAGAGAATGGAATCAAGCCGGTTTTCTATACTAGCAAAGCTCTCAATGATGTAGAATCTCGGTATTTCAATGCCGAAAAGCTATCCTATGCTCTAGTGGTGGCCGCCCGGAAGTTGAGGGCTTATTTCTCAGCTCATCCTATAGTGGTGTATACTAATGCACCCCTTAGAAAGATTTTGCACAAGCTGGACAGCTCCGGACAGCTCTTGAATTGGTCGATTGAACTCACCGAGTTCGACATTTCTTATCAACCAATAAAGTCCCTTCAAGCGCAACCGTTGGCTGACTTTGTGGTAGAGACAACGTTCAGCAACGAGCGGGATCTACTTCCACCAACTAACGTTCATCAAATTGAGCCTCTGGAGTGTTGGCAATTATTCACAGATGGATCGGCATCCAAGAGCCATAGCGGAGCTGGAATACTGCTAATCGAGCCAGGGAACGGCCTCACGGTTGAAAAGGCCTTGAGATTTAAATTTCCAGCTTCGAATAATCAAGCCGAGTAGGAAGCGCTTATCGCAGGGATCGACCTAGCCAGACAAATGGGAATCAAAAGTTTGAAGGCTCACACAGACTTCCAACTCTTCGTGAACCAGTTGAAATGAGAGTACGAGGCTGCCAACCCTGTGCTATCTAGATACAAAGACCTCGTTAAAAGGTTAGTGGAAGGATTTGAATTCTGGCAAATTTCACAGATTAGTAGGAAGGAGAACACTCGAGCTGACCTTTTATCCAAACTAGCTACCATGGAAATGGGAGAGATGGACCTGTTGGGTTTCGTAGTAACATGCGCAGCGGAATATAGCATTTAAAATTTTATGAAACCCAAAGCCTATAGATCCATTCATATGATTATGTCAAATACATCTACAATGAATATAAGAATACTAACCCTTGAAGCGTTTGATTTAACAACCTTGAATTTGGTGGAGCTTTTCGAACTTGATCATGAACACGATCACGAGCAAGATCACGAACTTGAAGATGATAAGCTTCACCCTCTAATGGTATCCACACCACGAACGAATATCAAGAAACTCTTGATCTTGGTTGCTAGACAAATTTGTGAAACACACTTTCACAATGATGAACTATATGGAATTAATATATGATCTCTTGTTCTTCACTTTTATGATCTTAGAACAAGAATAATACCTCTTAAACTCTTTGAAAGTTCTCACAAAGCATTAGGACTGATTAGGCTGTTTAGAGCCTGTTTATATACTTGTTAAACCGAAATAGGTAACAAGTGATTAAACCCGCAAGAAAACGTATTAGGAAAATCCTAGTCAAACCAAGATAAAAGGTCCGCCCGGGTGCACAAGCTGGTCCGACCGGATCAACGCTTGGTCCGACCGGGTGTCAACCTTGGTCCGCCCGGGTCTTCTTGTGGTCCGCCCGGGTCCTTTACAAGGTCCGACCGGACCTATCCCTTTTCCAGTTTTCTACTCTAAATTCCTAATATTCCTCAAAGGCCCTTCGACCCTTAATTCCATTTAAGTCCTTTTAAGATTCATTCTAATGTGTGTGACCCTTTAGGATTATACTAAGTTGCAATGGGTGTAAACCCATAAGATATGATTAGGTTCTAGGAAACCGTCATATCTACCCAATTAGTATAACTTTATAAGTTCGTATCCTTTAATAGAACATATCACAATCTCTTTGTTCACGATGTCTATTGAACGTAAGCCATGGTCAATGGTCAGCTTACCTTGTTCAATGCTTTCTCGATCCCGAATGTATTGATACTTCAAATCATATTTGAGCACGGCCATGCATTTCATCAATACCATTCATCGAGTGGCCAAAGCTTAACATCTCTCTTGACGAGGAACAAATCCCATCTTGACTTATTACTCTTCCCTATATGATTCCGATTACGCCAATCATATTCTTTATAACTACCCGGTTAGGGGTAACATTTGAATATGTCAAGCGTAATGTTCATCAAGTAGAAGACTATAATAATCTCAGGTCTTAAAGATTCAAGTGATATAACTATATGAGACTTAATTATGACATTGTGACCATGACATAAATCTCATACGGGTCAGTCCAGTATTTGTTCTCCAACAAATACCCACAAGTTTAATTGTATCTCATACACCATAATCATCATATGATTATCTATTAAACTTATACTAACAATTAATCATAATTATCAGGGACAGGGATTATTATAATAAACATGCAAATGATATAATAATCAAACATTCAATATCTTTATTAAAACATAATCAATAGATAACATTAATCGTTCTCATAACGTGCCTAGATCATACAACACCAACAGGACCAATTAAAATGGGTAGAGTTTTTGGATCAGCCTGCAACAGAGCGAGTTCAAATAATGGAGTTGGATGAGGCCCCCAGTTCCAATTGGATTGATGATATTAGAAACTACATCGAAAGAAAAGAGCTGCCTCATGATGCCAGAAAAGGAAAGGCAGTCAAAATGAAAGCTGCTCGTTTTATAGTCTTAGAAGGGAGCTTATACAGAGGTCGTTTTTCAAGCCACTTTTGAGGTGTGTACCACCCGAGAAAACCCAGAGTTTATTAGAGGAGGTGCATAAGGGAATTTGCGGTGGTCACCCCAGAGCAAGGACTCTGGCTGAGAAGATTATCACTATGGGGTACTACTGGCCAACTATAAGGAGCCAAGCGCTGGATTATGCTAAGAAATGTGACAAGTGTTAAAGATACGATGATATTCCCAGGATACCAGTCACCGAGCAGACCCCCGTTGTAGCATGTTGGCCTTTTCATATGGGCGGAATTGACCTGATAGGGCCCTTTCCATTAGCTCAGGGAAAGCTTAAGTATGATGTGGTAACCGTGGATTACTTTACTAAGTGGATTGAAGCGAAAGCTCTGGCAGAAATTACTGAGGAGAATGTCTTGAATTTCATGCATGATCAGATCTTGTGTAGATTCGGGGTACCTCGGCACATCGTTTCAGACCAAAGTCTACAGTTCCCTGACTCCTTCATAGCTGAATGTGCTTGGTTGGGAGTTAAGCATACCAAGTCCTCAGTTTTGTACCCCCAAGGCAACAGACAGGCGGAAGCTGCAAACAAACTGGTAATGCACGCGCTGTATAGAAACCTAACTGGAAGGGCAAGCAGATGGGTTAATGAGCTCCCTCTAGCCCTATGGGCAGTCCGAACTACCTCGAGGGGGCCAATGGGAGAAACACCTTTCGCCCTCACCTATGAGGAAATGAATAAGGAAAAGAGGAGAATTGATTTGGACTTGATTGACGAGAGACGCTTGGATGCTCACCTGAGATCCATAAATTACAAAACAAAGAGTTATCACGATAGAAAGGTGAGGAAACGACTCTTTCAGGTGAGAGACTGGGTCCTTCGAAAGATCGAGGCCACGAGCAGAAAAGCTCAACAAAACAAGCTCTCCCCAAACTGGGATGGCCCTTTCGTCGTGACAAAGATTATTCATGATGGGACCTACATGCTAAGGACCCCTGAAGGGAAGGACCTTAAGAACCCATGGCACTCTAACAACCTGCGCCAGTATTACCATTAAATTTCCTCGTTTTAAACTTTATGTTTTCCAAGGATAGCTCTTTTCGATCACTTGACCACTGTTCTACGAGCATGACTCCTTGTATCAACTCAGTTATATAATGAAATTGCACTAGAGTTCGTTTGTCACCATGAATGTCAGTTTATTAAGCCTCGTCTTGAACGAGCTAATTCTTGTCTTGAACAAGAAAATCTCAATCTCATCTTGAACGAGCTAATCCTTGTCTTGAGCAAGCAAACCTTAACCTCGTCTTGAACGAGCTAAGCCTTGTCTTGAACAAGCAAATCTCACTCTTGTCTTGAACGAGCTAAGTCTTGTCTTGAACAAGCAAATCTCAATCTCGTCTTGAACGAGCTAAGCCTTGTCTTGAACAAGCAAACCTTAACCTCATCTTGAACGAGCTAAGTCTTTTCTTGAATGAGCAAATCTCAATCTCGTATTAAACGAGCTAAGCCTTGTCTTGAACAAGCAAACCTTAACTTCGTCTTGAACGAGCTAAGTCTTGTCTTGAACGAGCAAATCTCAATCTTGTCTTGAACAAGCAAACCTTAACCTCATCTTGAACGAGATAAGCCTCATCTTGAACGAGCTAAGCCTTGTCTTGAACAAGCAAATCTCACTCTCGTCTTGAACGAGCTAAGCCTTGTCTTGTTCAATCAAACCTTAACCTCGTCTTGAACGAGCTAAGGAGAAACGAGACGCCGATATCAAACGAACCATACATTACAAACAATTCCGGATACAAAGCTTCAAAAGTTGGAAACATAAAAGATCATATTTATAACGAGGTCAATAGCCAACCTCAGATGGCTTACGTAATAATAAATAAAAATCTACACTTGCTGGGACTCCTCAGGGGTCCCTTCACCCTTATCGATAGCCTCCCCCCTCAATAAACTTGGCAGCCTCGGCCCGTTCCTCAGCACGACGAGCAAGAACAACATTGACGTTCACTGGCAAAAGCTCAGGCCGCTCCCAAACCAGCAAGCCATCTTCCTCATCTTCTCTGTCGACCTGACCCAACTCTTCTTCATTAAAGGGATCATAGCATGGGCATCTCGTGCACATTGATTAAATTGAGGGAGCTTGATGAGATCAGCCAGGATTTCAGGGTCATTGGGGAGATACACATTCCCATAAGCATCTCTAATACCGTGCCTATGCCCCGTCTCAAAATAAGGCATAGCCTTAGTCAGCACATTGCTTCAAAGGCCTCAGACTACTCGTAGCGAGTGATAATGGAGTCCTCGTCAGTAGGAACCGACTTAGCAGCCTCAACCTCAGTCTTGAGCCTCTCGATCTCCTCCTCGGCTTGACGGAGACGGCCTTGGACCTCCATATTGCACCTTGCAGCTAGCTGCACCTGCTCCTCGAGTGCATTGACCCTGAATCAAGCCTTCTCCAACTCAGAATGAGCTTCTCCCATCTCTTTGTCTTTCTCAGAGACAGACCGCTCCAGGTCAGCGCACTTGGAACAAGATGAAGTTAGCTCGTCAAGACGAGCAGCAAGCTCTTTCTCTTTCTCTAGCAAGGAATCAGCCTTTTCATGAACCCGAGCTTCAAGCTCCTCACCGTTCCGAGAAAGGTAGAGGCCGAGGGACGCCATTTGTGAAGATTAAAACTACGTCAAGCAAATCAGACTAGAACAACCAAACTGGGCTAAGTCAAAACACATACCTCACTAAGGAGTAGGCCAAGCCGATCCCCGCAATGGGATGAGGAAGGATTCTCCTTCACATACCCTTCCATTTGATAAAATTCGACTACTCGTCGAAGCACAGCACGACCAAATCTCACCTTATACCCTTTGCGGGCATGCAAATTTAGACCCCTGAACAGGGTTACATTCCCAAGCTGATCTGCCAGCTCATCCACCTCTTCAATGCTCTTGACACCCTCAATATCAGAGTGAGTGACCTGAGCTCGGGGGGTCGCTCTTTTGGCAAGAGGGGCATGCTCGGTCGTGTCCTCGGAGTGCCCCCTCTTCTTGGCAGCATCAGAGCTTGGCCTGGGTGGCACATCGGATTTCTCTGTAGATGGCAGTGGCATGACGGAGGACTAGCCAGTCCTCCTCTCTAAAGGAGCCTTGAGAACTCCCCCAACATTCCTCTCTTTCTCCCCGTCGGTAGAGACAAGAGGGATGGAAGAAGGATTCCCTTTCACCAGTTCAGCCTGGCGAACTCGGGTGTTAGCCTTGGACACAGCCGAGGAAGTCGAGGAGTTCAAATTTTTTAATTGGCGGAACGAGGGTTTCTTCCTCTAAGCCGAAGCATCGACCAGGTACTGCTCTCTGTGGGAGCTCATAGCTACAAAAGAAACGAACATAGTTAGAACGAGAATATGGAGAAGGAACGACTGTTGATTTGAAGCAAGTGATCACCCCCAAAATGCTCAAAAGAACGGCAAGGGTCCGATGAACTCGAGCAAGCAAGACAATCGAGCTTAAAAGAGCTGTCCTCGTGAACCACCCATTCTGGGAAACAGCAACCTGGCGTGATTGACACCAAAGGTGCCACCCCCTCTGCAGAGAAGCCATAAAGTCCCGCTCTTGTAAATATCGAGGATGTTTCTCTAATTTGTCCCAGTTCATGGCCCAATTGCCTTTCTTGGGCGCGACCAATTTTCTCAAAGACCTATCTAAGGCCTCATTCCACTCGGGTTCCCACCGACCTGACAAACGAGTCAGTTCTCCTCAGGAACATGTGAATTCCCATCCTTTTCTACTTTCAACAAGGACAATGTGGTTGGCAAATGTGTTTATCTTGCTAGGGAAAGACTGAAGAAGGTGAAGAGCATTGGGATTATCACCAACACTTAAAGTATTGTATGGCAGCTTACCAAATCGGTTCTTGGTACGAGAAATCCTAAAAAACCTCTTAAAAATGCTCACTGTCGGTTCAAAACCATGATGATGGAAGACGACCAAGAAGCTATTCAGCGTTCTCATTGTGTTTGCCACTAATTGAAGAGGTACCGAGCGGGTATCGTTTAAAAATGACTGATGAAAGGGTCTAAAGGGAGCCTGAGACCCAGCTCGAACTGACAAACATAAAAAGCCACTCTCTCCCTGTCTTGCATTAAATCAACGACCAAAACACTTCCGGGGGGACATAAGAAATTCAATAGATCTCTGCTTATGCTATACTTATTATACATATCGTCTACAAGTTGTGCCTAAGAAGGAGTAGGTGGAGACAACACGAGCCTTTGATCCTCACGGGAACCCTCAAACCCTAACGAGCGGACGCTAGTTGGAAGTGGATCGCGGAGCAACTCCTGTTTTATATTCTAAAAAATTGAAGCATCTTCCTCACCTTCTCCAGCGACCTCAACCCCGTCGTCTTCTCAAGACTCTAGAGGCTTCTCAAGATGAAATAACGATCTAGAAGACATAGCATCCTCTTTATACCGAACAGAAATGGGCTCCACATCATACACCAGATCGTCCCCCGATAAAGGATCGCTCTCACTAGGCCTTGTGTCATGCCCTAGAGAGTCTCCAGAAAGATGATTGTTCTGAGGCCGTCGCTTTGATCCATATCTGCAAGAATAACATGGGGGCCAGACCCCAAGTTAGAAACCGAGCTAGAGATCGTTGGAAGTCCGGGCCCGCCGCCTATTCGAGCTCCGGACTCTACACACGAAAGGGAGGATTCTTCCCCACCATATAGTAATTGATTACATGGTTGATCAGTTCGTTATAAAACTCAAAAGGAACAGCACTGGGATGCTCGGTTTGCATGAAATCCCCACTACCAACATACGACCACCTCAAAATCCCATTGAATCCATAAGCATTAAAAAAATTCTTAATCTCTTCCAAATTCAGTTTTTTCCAACCGCCGGCGACACTATGATAAATCAAGTTGGTGCGATCGTGGAAGCAGAACGAAAGATTTCCTACCACTTTCAGAAACTCCGACGTCATTTTTGGAGAATGGATGAAGAACACTCAAAGTATACCCACCGTCCGCCGGAAAATTCAAATTTACCGGCGGAGCCATACCCAGATTTGAGACCAAAAAGCATAAACTAAAGAAAATAAACAGACAGAATGAAAGTTAATGACGAGAATATACCTGATTTCGAAGACTTAAACGGGAAAATGAGAATATTTGAAGACTCGTCGGAACTTTGGTGGCGGCGCAATCGGTTGAAAATCTCTCTGGAAGATGGAAGAAAGTGTAGAGGAGAGAGAATAGAGAAATAAGGGTTTTATAACCCCCCCCCCCCCCTTCAATTAAAAATTCTCGCGGGTCGCCCCGACCCGACTCGCTATCCATCGCCCCAAAACGGGCCATAATTAATGATCCGTACCTTCCCCATACGCATGACTGCGCCTTTTCTTCATGGTGAGTGACGAAGCGTCTGACGGTCCTGGGGAACTGGTTGCGCGTGAGGTTTTCTTCGAGGGAAGTTTTCGTCCTTTGATTTACCTTTTTATTGATTTGAGAGTCGCCACAATGTTGTTGTCGGAACACGGACCGAGATGTCTGGATTCAGGGTTAAGTTATGAATTGGGAAGGTCAATGAGTACCCAATTCACCCAATCTAGGATTGGTCTTGCTAAGAAATCATCATCATCGTTTCAAAATTATGCATTCCTGTACCAAAAGAAAAACAAACAAATAAATAATTGCTTATTTATTTAGGATGTCGGATCATGTGCTTCGAGACCATCTCTATGGATTGGAGAGGCTCTAGGCTGATCCTTTAATGGAATCACACTACTTCAAAGCAAAGAAAGAGTTGAGAAGATAGAAAGCAAAGATTTTACCTAAGCGTTTTCTTCAAGAATCCTATGGATGGCCTTGACTAAAGACCTTGATCCTCCAAATTTCGTGGGTATCAGAGAGGGACTGATTATGAGAGCTTCTTTGAATCTCAGTGCTGGAATTCACTATTTGCCCTCTGCAGTAGTTTTAATGTTCATTTTGGCCCCTGACTAACAGAGTCAGTCAGAAACTTAACGAAACATGTCCAACTTAACGAGTTTCGACCCAAATCAAAGGCGAGACACAGAAGTAGTGTGATTATGGATGAATGTCCAAAATGGGGTGTCTACAGAGCCCCTCGGCGACGATACTTATGGATGAAGTACCTTCGTTGATAGAAAAGACGCCATTTTGAACAAAGGGTATGGTCGTGCTAAAAAGCTTCCTACGTATTCCTCGGAAGGAAATCAGACCAAACGTAGTTCGACTCTGAAAACACGCAAAAACTGAGATTTAAGGTATTTTGAAAATCACTTTTGAAAACAATACTTGCGGTAAGTAAAGTTTAGAGTTTAGAGAGTACCCATACTGAGGAATCAATGTCCTTGACCCAATTCTGAATATACTCCTTTTGCTCTTGTCGGTGACGAACCGTCTCCAGTTGCAATCCATACCGAGGAAGCAATCTCTTTGATTCTAATTCTGAATATACCCTGTTGTTGATGACGACCTGCCTTCGGTTTGGAGACGCCAATTACTTGGATCCTTGCTTCTCCTTCCAACGAGTTTGCCCTTTACGTCAGAAAAAATGAATCCTATGCCATTAGCTTACACCTTGATGAAAAATATGGGACCCTGGTTTGGAGACGCCAATTACTTGGATCCTTGCTTCTCCTTCCAATGAGGTTGCCTTATTCGCCGAAAAATGTGAATCCTATGTTATTAACATACGTCTTGATAACAATTATCTGACTCTGGGTTTGAAGACACAAATTACTTGGATCTTTGCTTCTTATTCCAACGAAGATGCCTTATTCGCCGGAAAAGTGAATCCTATGCCATTAACATACGTCTCGATGGTAATTATTGGATTCTAATTGGTGGGATCCTGTGTTATTAACTTACGTCTTGATAACAGTCGTGGGATACCCGGTTGTAAATCTTGTGCCATTAACTTACGTCTTGATGACAGTCATGGGATTTAAAGTTTGCTGATGCAGATTTCGTTGCTCACCCGTGATCTTGGATGCGCGGTGAGGATAAATTCGTACTGAGAAACAACTTTGCTTGTTCCAATTCTGAAAATATCCATTTGTTGATGACTCAATGTTCCATCTTGAACCAGGTGCAGATTCGATCTCTTGGTCTAAAGCAGGGCTTTTTCTGACCTTTCTGTTAAAAGCAGGGCTTTTCTGGAATTTCCCAAGAAAACATGGTTTTCTGAGACTTTTCTGGGGATACCTCATACGAGGGAATAATGTCTCGTACGAGAATTCTCTATTATTGCTTAGAAATAGTCATATTAGGCGCTGAAAGTGATTTTCAAATCAACTTTCCTATTTCATTCTCGGGAGCTTTCGACCCTGGGCGATTTTCTCACTCAAAAATCTCCATTTTCACCAAGTTTTAGTGATTCCTAACCCTTTAAAATGGCCGGTGTGCATCGATCCCACAAAGAGCACCTCTTTGGTAGGCATATGAAGGGTAAAGTGTGGGCGACGGATGAGTTGTGCCCGTTCCTGGAGGACCATGTATCTCACGCCGTTCGGACTAGGCGGGTAAGGATCTCTTCCTTTGATTGAGTTTCCATGTCAATTTTGTTGTTGCATGTTGTAAGGATCCCGTCCCCCCGGAAATAACAAAGAAATGATTTCGTTTGTTTTAAGTTGTTTTAGGGAAGAAATGCCAAACGCGGTTATCTCACAAAAACTTAACGGAGTCGCCACTTTTGTTAATTATTTAACCCAACAAAAGAAAATGTTAGAGATTCTATTAGTTCGGAGGTCAGGTTACGCCTTGGGAAGATTTTTACGTCACCCAATTCGCCTCGGATGAGTCCGAGTCTCCCTAATGTTGGTTAACAAAAGTGCATGTGTGTGTGTGTATTTAACGGAAAAGAGTCTGTTTTAACTTTTATTCAAAAATTTAACTGAAAAGGGGTCTTTTATTAAGAACACAGGGATCAGAGGACAAAATGGACATTTTGCCCTCTGAACCCAGAGTAGCCGTACGGCTAGAGTATGCTCTTCCTAGAATTTTTACAGTTTGTCCAAAAACAGTCAGTTCCAGGCAGAAACAGAGCATTCTGCTGAAACTGGACTAAACTATTCTGATTTCCAGTTTATGATTAACAACAAAAACTTAGAAAAGATCATTCTTATGCACTTTGATCATCAAAAGAGCCCCAAAAACAAAGACTTGGGTGTGATCAAAGGCAATCATCGGAGAAATTTACGAAAAAGTTGATGAACATGGCTTTTGAGCCAAAATGACCATTTGATGATTAAAGATGGAAACTTTATCATCAAGATGGCATTTTGACGCATTATTAACCTTTTAGGGACCAAATTATTGTATAAAGATTCAATCTTTATGACCCAAAATGGGATTTCAAAGCTAAATCAAAGGGGGAAGTGATAAACACTAAGGTTTTATCATCCCACATGATTATCATGGCCAAATCAAAACAAAATTAACATAAAGATTTGAGCTTTCACCACAAGAGTGGATCCTTAAGCCAAAGGCAACCTTAGGGCAACATTATTTGACATGAAGACTTGATCTTTGTGACCCCAAAGGGGGTTTGAAGCTAGATCAATTTTTGGATGATAAGGATTGAAACTTTATCATCCAAATGATCATCCTTGCTTCCAATGAACAACCTAATCAACCAAAACATATTCATTTTCCATTAAAATAGATTAGCAAACAAGAAATATCAACAAACCATGATCATCTTTAGGTTAGAACCACTTTCATACAAAGTGTGAAGGGCACCTTGAATCATTCATGGTTTGGACCATATGTATACATGATAGTGATATATATAGCTTGGAATGCCAAGGCTTGTAATATGTATATATATATATTGCTTGCTATGGACAAGACTTGCAAGAAATATAAATTGCTTGAGATGGATAAGACTTGCAAGGAATATAAGAGATGAACAAATGAACATGAACAAATAAAGAGATGAGATCAAGAGAAGGATGGGGGAGAAGGTGGCTTTACCTATGTTTGGTTAGGCCAATCTTCCTCTCTCTTTTCACTCTAAACACTCTTCTGGAGTAATTTTAGCAGAGTAACACTAGAAATAATCGTTTCTCCCCCTCCCCCCTAGAATGATCAGCAAGGGGTTCAATTTATAGGAGCTGATAGCGCCCAAAGTAGCCGTACGGCTCATGTTGGCGACCTTCTGGATTTTTCAATCTTTTAATTCCAGAACAGTCCCTGTGTCCATATTTTGTCCTAGTGAGGTCTTGGCCTATCAGTTTATCCCTGAATGGTGCCTAGAATTCCTCTAAGTTGTTCAAATTCATATTGGGGTACTTACAGAGCCCCTCGGCAACGTCGCTTTTGAAGAAAGTGGGGTTGTCGATAAACGCATCCCAATCTGATGGGAGGACGGCAAAGGCCGATTTGATTGCAATAGCTGGACCTAGAGGTATAGGATTCCTACGTATCCCTTTTGTGGGGAATCAAGCCTAACTTAGTTCGAAAGAGGGGTGAGAGATTTTAAGGCTACTCAAACCTATAGACGACCGTTGAGGTCGGGTGGGGAACTCGGGCATGACTCTTATCTGGTCAGGGGCAAAGATTCGGGCATGACACTCATTCGGTCAGAGGCAAGGACTTGGGCATGAAACTCATTCATTCAGAGGCAAGGACTTGGGCATGACACTCATTCGGTCAGAGGCAAAGACTCGGGCATGACACTCATTCGGTCAGAGGCAAGACTTGGGCGTGACACTTATTCGGTCAGAGGCAAAGACTCGGGCGTGACACTCATTCGGACAGAGGCAAAGACTCGGGCATGTCACTCGTTCGGTCAGAGGCAAGGACTTGGGCGTGACACTCATTCAGTCAGAGGCAAAGACTCGTGCGTGACACTCATTCGGTCAGAGGCAAAGACTCAGGCATGACACTCGTTCGGTCAGAGGTAAGGACTTGGGCGTGACACTCATTCGGTCAGAGGTAAAGACTCGGGCGTGACACTCATTCAGTCAGAGGTAAAGACTCGGGCATGACACTCGTTCGTCAGAGGCAAAGACTCGGGCATGACACTCATTCGGTCAGAGGTAAGGACTCGGGCATGCCACTCGATTGGTCAGAGGCAAGGGATTCGGTCAACCTGGATTTATGGGAGAGGGTTGACCACAAGACTGGTCTTACGTCATCTTTGACTGCTGGGAGAACAACGGATTTGACTCTCACTTGGTCAAATTTGGGGTTTGACACTCTTTTGGTCAATCGGGTCAACATGGGCTTACGTCAAGGACCGCCTTTCGCATTCAATTTGACTCTCAATGGGTCAAAATCAGGGTTTGACTCTCATTTGGTCAGAGTTGGGGTTTGACACTCTTTTGGTCAACTAAAGTCAACATGGGCTTACGTCAAGGACCGCCTTAGAATTTCTTCTCTAAATCTTTTCTTGAGATGGGTCATTCGGGTGACCTAGATTTTGGTTCACATGGGGCCACTCGGGGGGACTTAACTCTAATTTCAAAATGGTCAATCGGGGGACCTAACTCTTATCTCAAAATGGTCGCTCGAGGGACCTAACTCTTATCTCAAGATGGTCGCTCGGGGGACCTAATTCTCATCTTTGCTGGTCTTATGTCAAGGACGGCCAATTTTCTTGGACATTCAATTTGACTCTCAATGGGGCTTGACTCTCTTTTGGTCAACCGAAGGGATTTTCTCGACACTCATTTGGTCGAAGTCAGGATTTGACTCTCTTTTGGTAACCTATACCAAATAATTTTTAACTGGGCTTACGTCAGGGACGGCCAATTTTTCTCAAACATTTAAATGGGCTTATGTCGGGGACGGCCAATTTTTTCACACATTTAATTTAACTGGGATTACGTCAGGGACGGCCAATTTTGACAACAAATTTTTAACTGGGCTTACGTCAGGGACGGCTAATTTTTGACACTCAACTGGGCTTACGTCAGGGACGGCCAATTTTGACAACAAATTTTTAACTGGGCTTACGTTAGGGACGGCCAATTTTTTCACACATTTAACTTAACTGGGCTTACGTCAGGGACGGCCAATTTTGACAACAAATTTTTAACTGGGCTTACGTCAAGGACGGCCAATTTTGGGCATTTAACTGGGCTTACGTCAGGGACGGCCAATTTTGACAACAAATTTTTAACTGAACTTACGTCAATGACGGCCAATTTTGGACATTTAACTGGGCTTACGTCAGGGACGGCCAATTTTGGACATTTAACTGGGCTTACGTCAGGGACGGCCAATTTTTGACATTTAACTGGGCTTACGTCAGGGACGGCTAATTTTGGACATTTAACTGGGCTTACGTCAGGGACGGCCAATTTTGGACATTTAACTGGGCTTACGTCAGGGACGGTCAATTTTCTTTTAATTCGGGAGCCTAATTATTCTCTAGGTCCAAAGCAAATTGCATGGGTCCCAAAAAGGCATTTTTGGGTATCCTCCTAGGGGAATTTCTGATCACATGGGCCAGTGCCAAGACTGTGATTTCAGGGACAACCCAAACCATCCGTACGGATGGAGAAGGCGTCCCCTTCTTTTTAAACAGAACAGCCATACAGATGGTCTCTTCATCCTTTCAAAACACAGACGAAATCAGAGAGAGGGAGGGGAGGTTTTTTCGTTTTTCTTCACCAAATCTCTCCGAATTTCTTCCTCAATTCAACCGAAATTCATCCATGGATGCTCGGGCGCGACGGGGCTACCCTAGGGGAGGGGATAGGAGGCTTGACATGGTCCGAAACTTTTGGGGTTACAACATTGACCTCGCAAACTTGGAAGCGGGCTTCTACAAATCTCCCATCGTGTATTTGTGCCATGACCGGGTGGTAAGTGTCCTTAAACCCTCTTATGTCAAATTTGAACAATTCCATGCATTTCCTAGTCCTAGGGTTCATGTTTATGTAATTTGGTCATTTTGTGCTTCTTGGTGCATTTTTGTGAAATTGGTACTATTATGATGGAATTGGGATTGTTAAGATTGTGGGCATGTGTTCGTTTTCTCGATGGGTCATGCCTAGCTATACTTTCCGAAGTCAAAGTATGTTACCCGTAATTTGTGGATAAAGGACTTGTACCTTAGGTGCGACTAGCCATTTTGACATATTTATGTTCATGCTAGCACTTCCTGAGGTGGTTTCTTGCATTTTCGGGGGAATTGACCTTAATGGCGAGGACGGGCCTCATTATTTTTAAATCCTAAAAACGACCACTTTTGCGAAATGACTATGCAATTTTGAAAAAGGGGTGGGAAAAACTTCTTCTTTCGAAACACGACCCTTCAAATGTATTCGCAATTTAAAAGAGGGACGGAAAAACTTTCTTTTCAAAAAAACCTTTCAAATGTATTTGCAATTTGAAAAGGGGACGGAAAAACTTTCTTTTCAAAACGACCTTTCAAATGTATTTGCAATTTGAAAAGGGGACGGTACATCATAATGACTTTATGGTTAGCATTTGTCATGTGTGCATTGGTATTTTAAAACTGTGTTATTCGTACCTTTGCTGTGTTTACCTGTAGGATGGTGAGCCCAAATCTCGGGGGTCTCCAGACATTTGCTTTTCTCTGTGGGAGGCTATGCCCGCTGCTGTGGGTGATGGGCCCGGTCCGCGGCAGTGGGTGGAGCGTACTGGCCTGGTGCCGTTCATCGAGGTGGTGGGTCATTTGGTTAACACCAACAGGAGCTCTGGGATTATTACTGCCTTGGACGAACACTGGTGGGATACGACCCACACCTTCCATCTGAGCTAGGGAGAGGTGACCATGACTCCCGCAGACTTCTCTGGCATTACTGGGCTTTCTTTTGATGGGCGTGCAGTCCTTTAGACCGACAGGCTTACTGCTGCGGACATCGAGGCGCTCATCGGTTTCTCGGGCCCCGCTAAGGGCTTGGGCATCCTGGTTCAGGAGGTGGATTGGGCTATTCGGGGTATGATCCCGGGGTACCTAGCAGGTCGGTTTTCTGCTGAGTAGCTCGGACGAGCTTATGTATGGCTTCTCTTGGGTAACACCATCTTTGCCAATACCGACACCACATGCATGTTCCCCCTGTTAGGTTCTTTGACCACTCCCGAGACCATTCGGGACATTGCTTGGGGAGAGGCTGGTTTGGCCAGCTATATATGGAGCTCGACAAATTCAGCCGGAAGGCGAGCCGGTCCCTGGCCTGCTTCCAGTTTGTTTTGGAGGTATATTTCCTTCCTTTTTCCATTTTCTGTTTTCTCCTTCTCACTCTCCCACTTTTCTCCTTCTTATTCTTCTTTTCTGTCTTTCCCATTTCTAATACCTTTTTTTTTTTGCTTTCTCTTCAGGCATGGTATTACGAGTTTTTCGAGGAATATGACAAACTGTTGACCTGGCTGCTACTTTTCCAGCTGTGGTCTGTTGGACTAGGGAGGCCCTAGAGAAAAGGGGTTCCAAGGGAAGGCTCACCATCCGCTATCCCGAGGCCATAGGAGTGTTGAGGGGCCCAATGCTCGGGGGCTCAATTTGTTTCCATGGGAGCGGTATGAGAACCGGGAAGAGCTTCATGTTGACTTGGGCGAAGCTCTCCGGGTGACCAGGGAGAGGAGGTTGTTGGTAGGCTTTCGGGGAGAGGCCTTTTACCAAGGGGAGAGAGTCCTATGGCAGCATGGGCTAGGACTTCAGCAGAGGGCTCCGGTGGACCCACCTGATACCATGTTCGTGGCTGATCGAGGGGACGACCCATATCTGATGGGGGCGGCCGCGACCCATTTCATCACCAACGAGCCTTATGGGCGTTTTGTGGCTCGGAGATTGAGATTGCCACAGGTGGTGGCTTCTGGGGTGGCCCCTCCGGTGTGGCAGGACTACACTTATCTCTTTTCAGACCGCCGGGTTCACATGGTGGCGACGTCCCTTGGGGGAGAGGGGGCCCCACCCGCAGGTGCACCCGAGGGTGTGGTATGCATCCCACTTACTTTTGTCGTATTATTTTCACACTGTCATTTTCCATTCCCTGAGCATCCCCATTTCTGTGTGCAGGTGGCCGCACGTGCTTTGCTGGGGAGACCTTCCCTCTTAAAATAGGCCAAAAGGTGGCTCAAGAACTTCGTAGGTCGCTCTTCCAAAGGGCCTCAGACCGAATACAGCTTTGCGCCTGGCCGGCATTCAGTGGGCGTTGAGGAGAGACCTCGTAGACGGGCTTCGAGCGTAGAGCTGCCTCCCTCCTATGTGCGGCGCCATTCCCTGGGTGCCGCTGACTTGGCCTCTTTTCGGGATTCTTTCTGGGATTCTGGCACTCACGAGATGGCCCCGGACCCATTTGCCCATTTGGCCTTAGAGCGTGTGGACCCTGCACCGGCCAGACATCCGGGTCCTCCTTCCCAGATTCCTTCCTCCTTTTTCCCAGGTCAATCTTCTTCGGGTGAAGGCTCGAGTATGGCGGAATCTCTCTTCTTCTTTGACCCCAGCCAGTATCAGCCTCGCCCTCTGGCTCCTTTAGACCAGGCTTTTCTTCCTCCCGAGGATCTTTATCCGGACTCAGACTAGGATGTACCTATGTTAAACAATTTTTCTTTCTTTCTTGTTTTATTTTAAGAACAACGTGTGTAAAAAAAAACTTATTATCTTTGAAAAGCTTTGTTTTGTAAATTCATCTTTTATGCATAGCTTGGGCCTCGAGAGGGCTTTTATCGTCATTTATGGGCCATTGGGAATTCCCGGGACATGTTTGGCCTTGATTGTGTGGATTTTGACGCATATCAGACATGCTTTTACACAAGTGAAAGTGAGTTTCACTCGAGGGAAACAAAGCATTAGCTCGTTGACCTTTTTTACCACAATTTTGAGATTTGAACAGACTCTTTTCGGGGGCAGTATTGTGGACCAGGACCTAGACTTACTCCAAACATGAGTTCTCATAAATCCTCTCGTTATGCCACGGTGGCTCGCTAGCCCCATTTCATTATCAGCTGAAAATGGACCCCTAAGCCCCTGTCTCCTTTTCTCCACAGAGCGTTTTTGCTCCCGCGTACCTCCTCAAGCCCCAGTCCTTTTGAGAGACAATTCTTATGAGGGTGACTCGACCCTTCTAGTTACCAACGGTCTGACCTTTTCTTTCCTAGGAGTGATCCGATTGACTCATGACACATACTCGAGCAACCTGGACACATGGAAAACAGACATAGGCATTTTGCGGGAGTGATTCCCTTTCGTACGGAAGGAAGCCTATGGACAGCAATTTAGTGTTTGGCTCTTTCCTATGATGTAGAATAGAAGACTTGTCGAGACATTTGAATCTCCATTAGTTAGCATTATTAAAGTGATTGCCTTGAACGGGCCATGTTCATTAAGTCAATACCATCACAAGCAATTAACTTTAACGAAAATTCATGTTGTGACCAACCGAGATTAAGATCTGACCAATGGCAAAGTCGGGACGTGTTTGGGTATCGGCTTTTGTCTGGGGGAATCGGTCATCAATGAGACCAAAGGAGAGGCATGTGGCTATTCTGGGAAGGCCATGGCTTGGTAATCCTCTTTCTTGTTGTGACCGGACCCGAAGGTTTCCTACGTTCCCCTCATTTTGAGGAGCTCAGGTCGTCGTAGTTCGGCCTTGGACTGTCTTTCTACGGGTTGGCACATCCCTACCAGGGTATTGTTGCCTTGTCGATGTAGACCCTTCCACTTTGTGGTGAATTTCCTTGGAGCGGGCCCCCTGGGGCGATCCTTCTTTCGGTGTGGACCCTTTTTTTTTTGTGTGTGAGCCCTTTTGGGGTGGACCCTTTGGTGGACTTCGTCCTCGTATTCACTTCTCTTTCTTCCTTTTTTTTTTGTCTCGGGGTGCCTTTCGTGGATGATCTTTGGGGTGAAACTTCATCATCTTGATCTTTTCTCGCCACTGCTGGGGCATTTTGTGGTCCTTTGGAATTTCATCGGGGTATAGTGTATGAAGGGAAAGAACCTTGCCATTGGTGTTATCTTTATGCCAATTAATCACCTCATCCATTATCGTTAAAATTAGTTGCTTATTTTTTGCATTTACTATCTGTACTTGGCCCGTTCATCCTTGATGAATCGTTATTGACTATTATGCATTAAGGAGTCAATTCATCATCTTGGGGATGTAGCAATCACTTATTAATGCTAACCGAAGTGATTTCAAGAGTTAAAACATTTTTCAAATAATGTCTCAAGTCTAGGAAGAATAGAAGAGAAATAGCTTGTTTCATTAATGAGGAACAACTCGATTTTTTTTTTACAGACTCAATGGACTGACTCGACTATTAACTGACTAAACCATGACTAGTCAAACTTACCATGCAGGGTCTTTAGGGAAATTAACAATAAAACATTGTCCACAACAGACTTTTGAAAGACTCTCTAGAACCTACGAGACCGGACCACTCCTAATCATCTTCCTTCTTTCCTTTTTTTTTTTTTTTGATTTCAAACCCACTCGTCACCCACCTTCGAGATGATCCCTTCATCAATGAGGCCTTGGATATGATTCCTCAGGGTTATGCAACCGTCTGTGGAGTGGCCCGGGCTCTGGTGGTATTTGCAATGCTTGTTCTGATCCCGGCGTGCCGCGGGTGGTTCTGTCCATATCACGTGCCGGCTAAGTAGCTCAATCTTCTTGATTTTGAGCAAACGCTCCAATATTTGGTCTCTTGGCATTCCTAGCTCATGAAACCATTTGTAGTGGGCTTCTTTGCCTTGTCGGTGGAAGGCACCTACGGAACTTGAGGGATCCCCGTGGGAGACTGCAACAGGCCTGAGTTGGTCGCGGGGCACTTGCTTGCTTTGGGCAAAACTGTTGGGGGCGCTTCTGAGAGGTGATGACTTTCCTAAGGACTTTCTGATTTCCTCAATTGCCTTTACAATCTCATGAAGGCATTCTCGGGTGTTTCTCGAGTTTACCCTTTCCATCTCATCAGTCAGCTCCGCTTGGCTATACAAGAGTTCGTACTGGCGGTCGTACCTCTCTTCGATGTCTCTTCTGAGCTTCCTTCCTCCTCTTTCCCACAGATCCTCAACTCTTTCGTGAAGGATTTCCTTGATCTCTTCACGAAGCTGTTGGACCATGTTGATTGCCCCATTACGGGTAGCTTCGGACTTCTGGAGTTGGTCCCTCATCGTGCCGACCATTTTTTCCAAAAGCTTGACTCTCCCTTCCAAGCGGGATTGGGCATCCAATATGATGTCTTGCTCGGTTGTTTGGGCCTGGGTTTCCATTTCTTCCTATGACACAGGAGATTTAATGGACCATGAGGGTACTTCGAGAGGATTCACGAAAGAGCCATGTTTTAGGGTAAGAGAGACCCGACACACACGAATCTTTGACTCAAGGAGGGGAGGGTGTTTGACTCGAGGTTTAGGGAACGGACCTAAGCCATGCATTTCGATGAATTCATTTCTTTCTTTTATTTTTTCAAAAAAAAAACAAAGGATGTTTATTCACAAGGACAAGGGTTATAACACAGTTTAAAAACATACATTGACCTTTAACGCAAAATCCTGCTCTATTCGGGACAAGCCCCTGACCCTAGTTGGTTGGAAAAGATTTCTCTTCTTTTTCGCAACTATTCTAAGTCCTGGATCAGTGGAGGCCATCACTACGTCTATAGACCCCTCGTTTTTCACCTGTATTTCACACTCCCAAGGACGGACTATCCCGGGCGAGGGTCCTATAGGGCAAGCGGCTTCCACCGACCGAAAGAAATGATCCTAAGGTCTAGTGCGTCGCAAGGTTCCCGATGTGCGGGTCATCCTAATCATGATTAAGCCCCAGTCGGGATTGAGACTGTTCCGAAGGCTGCACTGATATTCCGACACGACCTCATTTTGAATGAGGTGTCTCAATCCTCGACCATGAGCTTAAGGATGATTAATATGACTTGTTCATTAGGGCTTAACGACACGGTGTTACCCTATCTTTAGCACATGACCTTTGTTAATTGTGGTCGTCATTAACACACGGGTTAAAGGCGGGTTAAGCTACGCTTGCATTCAAGGAGTCGTAACCCGGGCATTAACTTGGCCACAATTGACTTTGGACACGTGCTTAAAGACAATGGCAACGTGAACTAGACCAAAAACCAACCAAAGTCACGGTATTTGTGTGTCACGGACATGTGTGGTTGACTCGGCTCGGAAGGGGAGGTGGAATGGACCCGTGCGCGCTCGAAGGGAACAAGAGCGCCAATCGAGCTGCATCTGGCATCCATCCCGGGTTTAAAGTGTATTTGGAACGTGCAAGGTCAAGTGCGCGTTGTGTGAAGTCAATTTTATATTCCCCTTTTGAGTCAAAATAGGGATTTTTATTTTGTTTTTCAACATGATGAGCATGGCATAAGCAAGATATGAACAAGTATGAACAAGCATAGAGTAAACAATTTATACACAATAAGTCAAAGAATACAAACAAAGACCAAAACTTGTATATGTACCAAGTTGCACAACCAAGGATTTTGAATCAAACATTTTGCAAAAGAACAATTTCCTCATTGAAACCATTTGTACAAAGCAAGTTGTGCACAACAAGAAGAGTCAAGAAATTTTTACAGAAAAGGGTTATGCACAATGAGATTTTGGAAACCATTTTTATTGACAAAGGATCATGCATAACCAAGTTTTGGCCAAAAGAATAAAGGTAATGTGCACAAGTAAGGCTGTAAATTTGGAACATGGACAAGCAGAAGCAGAAGGGCATTCAGAATGTTGCTGCCCTCCACAAAATCGTTAATTTGCAACATCCTGACCCTTTTACCAAACTAGCCGTACGGCTAGAACCATGGGGTTGAGATTTTTCTCAGTTTCTGCAACTTCTGATCATCATACTCCAGCTTATTGCATTTCCAGAACATATGTACTCAAAACAGTTCAAACAGGAACAGCAAACACACACAAATATGCACAAAGTCAATTAACGGAAACGGGAGTTTGACCCACACAAAAGTGTCTTCAAAGCTTCTAAAGAGAAGTTTGCAAGCACTTTATCTCCCCAGCGGAGTCGCCACTGTAAGGATCTCGTCCCCCCCAGAAATAACAAAGAAAAGATTTCGTTTGTTTTAAGTTGTTTTAGGGAAGAAATGCCAAACGCGGTTATCTAACAAAAACTTAACGGAGTCGCCACTTTTGTTAATTATTTAACCCAACAAAAGAAAAGGTTAGAGATTCTATTAGTTCGGAGGTCAGGTTACGCCTTGGAAAGATTTTTACGTCACCCAAGTCGCCTCGGATGAGTCCGAGTCTCCCTAATGTTGGTTAACAAAAGTGCATGTGTGTGTGTGTATTTAACGGAAAAGAGTCTGTTTTAACTTTTATTCAAAAATTTAACTGAAAAGGGTCTTTTATTAAGAACACAGGGATCAGAGGACAAAATGGACATTTTGCCCTCTGAACCCAGAGTAGCCGTATGCTCTTCCTGGAATTTTTACAGTTTCTCCAAAAACAGTCCAGTTCCAGGCAGAAACAGAGCATTCTGCTGAAACTGGACTAAACTATTCTGATTTCCAATTTATGATTAACAACAAAAACTTAGAAAAGATCATTCCTATGCACTTTTATCATCAAAAGAACCCCAAAAACAACGACTTGGGTGTGATCAAAGGCAATCATCGGAGAAATTTATGAAAAAGTTGATGAACATGGCTTTTGAAGCCAAAATGACCATTTGATGATTAAAGATGGAAACTTTATCATCAAGATGGCATTTTGACGCATTATTAACCTTTTAGGGACCAAATTATTGTATAAATATTCAATCTTTATGACCCAAAATGGGATTTCAAAGCTAAATCAAAGGGGGAAGTGATAAACACTAAGGTTTTATCATCCCACATGATTATCATGGCCAAATCAAAACAAAATTAACATAAAGATTTGAGATTTCACCACAAGAGTGGATCCTTAAGCCAAAGGCAACCTTGGGGCAACATTATTTGACATGAAGACTTGATCTTTGTGACCCCAAAGGGGGTTTGATTCTAGATCAATTTTTGGATGATAAAGATTGAAACTTTATCATCCAAATGATCATCCTTGCTTCCAATGAACAACCTAATCAACCAAAACATATTCCTTTTCCATTAAATTAGATTAGCAAACAAGAAATATCAACAAACCATGATCATCTTTAGGTTAGAACCACTTTCACACAAAGTGTGATGGGCACCTTGAATCATTCATGGTTTGGACCATATGTATGATAGTGATATATATATAGCTTGGAATGCCAAGGCTTGTAATATATATATATATATATATATATATATATATATATATATATATATATATATTGCTTGATATGGACAAGACTTGAAAGAAATATAAATTGCTTAAGATGGACAAGACTTGCAAGAAATATAAGAGATGAACAAATGAACATGAACAAATAAAGAGATGAGATCAAGAGAAGGATGGGGGAGAAGGTGGCTTTACCTATGTTTGGTTAGGCCAATCTTCCTCTCTCTTTTCACTCTAAACACTCTTCTGGATTAATTTTAGCAGAGTAACACTAGCAATAATCGTTTCTCCCCCCTAGAATGATCAGTAAGGGGTTCAATTTATAGGGGCTGATAGCGCCCAAAGTAGCCGTACGGCTCATGTTGGCGACCTTCTGGATTTTTCAATCTTTTAATTCCAGAACAGTCCCTGTGTCCATATTTTATCCTAGTGAGGTCTTGGCCTATCAGTTTATCCCTGAATGGTGCCTATAATTCCTCTAAGTTGGTCAAATTCAGATTGGGGTACTTACACATGTCTCAATTTAGTGTTCTAGCAATTCGACTTTCGCCAATTTTCGCCTAGAATTATCGCTGCTAGGGTTTATCATGCATGGCTAATCTTTCGATGGAATTTCACCCTTGTTGATGCTGAAAATCATTGTAGTATGGTAGTGCATGATTTCGACTGTCGTTCTAGGCAATTCTGTGACTTTTCGGGTAAAATGCTTAAATGAGGATTTTACCATTTTTCTGACATTTGTCTCTTTTGTCTCTGTTGTTTGCAGTCATTCAGGGTGATCAATAACTGTAGAGGTAGCGTACGATTGGTCGCTGAGAGGTGGGCAACTCTCAATGGCGAGATGAAGGAAGAGATCGAGAATCTCAGGTTGAAACCCTTCTTTGACGGCCTGGTCGGTGACAGGAGGAATGTGCACTTGCTCCAGGGCATCTGGGAGCGCTGGTGGGATAGTACTCATACTATGAACATGCGGTGGGGGGAGGTTACCATGACCTCTACTGACTTTCATACCATTACTGGGCTTTCCATCTTCGGTGAGCCACTTGAGGTAGATGCGGACTTTACTCCTAGCAGGGACGATATGATGCATTTTCTGGGATTCTCTTTGCGTACCCTATGCAAGGGTGTCCCTCTGAAGGCCTTGAGAGACAAGGTCGATGCCTATGTATAGATACCCCGGGAAACCACGGCTTGGCTAGAGCGGTGAATTACCTAGGATGTCTAATTGATTTTAAGAGTTGCCACCCACGTTTTAGAGGAACGCGAGAAAACCTAAGAAAATAGCCTTTTTATTGATTACGAAACCAAAGATTCTTGAGATGAGAGGTTCGGGGGTTAGGTGACGGAGTGGGAAGTACTTAAACACCCACTCCGCCGTGCTTACGCGGGTCTTGCTACTTTTGGTGTTCTAATACTAAAAAGAAAAGTCCTTCAATTATTAATGTAAGAAGTGCTAACAATTACAATGGAAAGAAAGGGGAAAATTAAAAGGAAATAAAAGAGAATTGTTTTTATTTATTAATTTATTCTAAAAGATTACATGTAACAATTATGCCAAACAATTACATGAAGAAATGAAATGAAAATTAAAGTGGAATTTGGAATGTTGGGATGTAACCTTGGCCAAACTTCAATAGTGAAGTGGCCTTTTGGTTGTATCCCTTTTATGGAGATTGCATACACATTAAAGATAAAGATTTTAACAAGGAGAGAAAATAAAGATAAGATTAAAAGTTTATAAGGGAATGAACATTGTACCTTGTGCTTGAATGGGGAAGAACCAAATTGTCTATAGTGACCACTCTTTGAAAATTGATTTTATGTGTTTTAAAGTGTTTTTGATTCAAGAATTCTTCCTCTATTTCCATGGTGGAATGAAGAGGTATTTATAGGTGTTAGGGAAGTGTTTTTGGTCAGAAAGATGGCCCTTCCCCGGATCAAGCCAAGGCATAATGGCCTTGGAGGTTACAAATCAGAAAATGAGGGAAATTTAGCCAAATCTGATATTTTGGAAGCGGGAAGCGCGCGCTTCCCACCCCCCATATAGGAGGATCATGCCTCCCATAAAGGAGGGCAAAGGCGTGCGCATCCTAGCTTCAGAAAATTCATATTTTAGCCCAAATGTTAACCCCGTTATGCAGTTAAGCCCCAAAACTAACAGAATTAGTCCAAAAACTTAACGAACATCACGAAAGTCAATGAAAATAAATGAAACAAAGACTTAAGGTTGACTTTTCCACTTAGTCAAATCCAAGACTAACGGAGTAAGTCAGGAACTTAACGGAAAGTAACGAAAGTTAACGAAAAGTAACAAAACTTAACAGAAAAGAGGAAGACAAAGAATGTGTATGCAATCAGGACATGAGAGGTCCAAAGCGGGGTGTCTACAGAGCCCCTCGGCGACGTAGATTACGAAGCAAAACGCGTCGACGAAAGAAAGACAACCGCCGAGGACATCGACAAGAGAAAACAATGACTCAATAAAACATGAATTTGAAATTTGCGAAGGATAGGGGTGCGCTCCCTGTGTGAGTGGATTTATTGATATAGAAAGGGTATGGCGGGATCCGTTTTGCTGAAGCGGGATCCGTTTGCTAAAGTGGGATCCGTTTGCTGATGCGGGATCCGTTTGCTGATGCGGGATCCGTTTGCTGATGCGGGATCCGTTTACTAAAGCGGGATCCGTTTGCTGGTGTGGGATCCGTTTGCTAGTGCGGGATCCGTTTACTGGTGCGGGATCTGTTTGCTGATGCGGGATCTGTTTGCTGAAGCAGGATCCGTTTGCTGAAGGCGGGATCCGTTTGCTGGTGCGAGATCCGTTTGCTAATGCGGGATCTGTTTGCTGATGCGGGATCCGTTTACTGAAGGTGGGATCCGTTTGGTGGTGCGGGATCCGTTTGCTGATGCGGGATCCATTTGCTGATACGGGATCCGTTTGCTGAAGCGGGATCCGTTTGCTAGTGCGGGATCCGTTTGCTGAAGCGGGATCTGTTTTCTGAAGCGGGATCCGTTTGCTGAAGGCGGGATCCGTTTGCTGATGCGGGATCCGTTTACTGAAGTGGGATCTGTTTGCTATCCGTTTGCTGGTACAGGATCCGTTTGCTGGTACGAGAACCGTTTGCTGATGCGGGATCCGAGGCTCCGTCTGCCTATATGTGATATTGTTGTGTTGCTTGATGGAAAGGTGGTGATTTTACGGCTCACCATGGATCGAGTTGTTGTCATTGAACTATAATTGTTTGACTCTGTGGGATGCAGGCGTTGTTGACGGCGGATTACTTTTTGTTGGGGATGAAGTGCCTTAAGTTGTAGATGCTGTTGACCTTGTGGTGGTACCTGTTAAGTGTGTGCTTTGTAGGTATATGTGCTTGTGACATGTATGGGATGTGAAATAGCAGTTATGAGGAAAATTGTGCTTGTGGTGTGATGTGATTTGAAAGCAGTTTGTATGAGAGAGAAGTAAAGTGATTCTGTGTGCGGTGTGATTTGAGGAAAGCCTTGGATGTATTCATACCTTCAGTTACGATTTCCGCTTGAAGGATGTTGATGCTTTTGATGAAGAATGTCCATGCTTTGGATGGAGAATGATGATGTTGGTGATGATGAAATGTTCTTGCCTTTGATGGAGTGTTGGCGAGATGGTATTCTGGATGATGGGTTGGTCGTGCCAAAAGGCTACCTACGTATCCCTTTAAGAGAATTAGACCAGCGTAGTTCAAGGATGATGGAGAATGCTGGGGGAGAATGCTAGGAGCAAAGCAAAAAAGGAAACACATAATTTTGCGCAAGAAAATAAAAAAGAAAGTAAAATATATTTTTTTTTAATTAGAAAGAAAATAATATGCACACACGTGAGAAAAAGATTTTTTTTTTTAGTTCGTGGGTGAACCATTTTAAACATTGTGTGTTTGTAAAGCCAACCCAATATCAAGTCATGTTCGATCGAAGTCCGGATTGCCTCTCTTGAATGTTGTCGCCGCGGTGTCCAACGAAAATTGATGTCTAGCCCCAAGAGATTTGTCGTTTATGGGGCTTCAAAAGGACTTTTGATGCCGAGATGCCAAGGGGTTGCTGATTGTAAAGCCCTTCGAATGCTGAACTTTGAGTGGCTTATGAAGCCCCAAGATGAATCAACTCTTAGCCCATTCAAATTAACTGTCTTTTGTTGTCGACGTGGGCAAGCCCCAAGAGAAGATCATTGATACCAAGCTTTAAGAGATTTCTAAGCCCCAAATGTCATGGGCTTATCAAGTTTGTAGATAGCGGGATGTGGAGACCTTTCAGTGTGAAGCCTTTTCTTGGAATCGGCTTAGCATTATGTTGGGAGCGGATGGCGCTATTGGGAAGAACTCTTGAAGGTGATCCCCTTCTTTCTCTTGCTTGGAGATAGATGGCCCTTTTTGTGGTTGATACCCGAATGTCGGAAGGTCCATGTTGAAAATGTAGTACGGTCTTCGGGAAACGTCTCGTGGGAGATGGTGATGTTGTTGCAGATGATAAGGTCTTGGTGTGATAAAGTCTCGAACGTTATGTTTGCTCGAGTCTTCTTGAGTTGAACCGACGGTGGATCTTCGGATGCAGCCTGTGCTTTTGATCTTGGAGAAGGGGGTGTTGTATTGCAGAAACATTGGGATTGGCCGTAACTCTGCTTATAGAGTTAACATATTGGCATCGCCCGCTATAACTCAGCCGGGTGAGTCTAGCATATTGAATCTTTTTCCTTTTCTCTAAGACTTCCTTCATAATCTCGCTGTGAGTTCTAACAAGAATCATCAAATTCATTCATATCATCGGAGCCTTCATTTAAAACCAATAGGCCTTTTGACTGGAAGTGTTGAGGGACCATTGAAGTTTGATCCCTTTCATATAAGACTTTTCCACATTGCATTGGTTGAGCATTGTTGCCCCAAAAGACTGTCGGTTACGAAGCCCCAATATTTCCCTTTGCTTGTATCACTGTAATGCCGTAGCCCAAAAGATTGTAGATTTCGAAGCCCCTTGAGACCTTCGGTGCCGAATTGAGGAAGCTTCCAATGTTGCACATGACTCCGCCGGGGACACTGAAGTGAATTTATTCTTGCCGAGGGAGCCTTTAAAACTTGATCGTACCCCCTAGAGTGACACCATTGATTAGGAGTGGAACGAGAAGGGCCTATCCTTGATCGGGGGAACAAGTATGAGCATACATGACAAGAAGGTGCTTCTCAACATTCCTTTAGAGAGATTTTAAGGATAGCCTCACACATCTTTCTTAATCGTAGCCCCTAGGGCTCAGTAACTGTCAAATGAAGCAAAAGAAGCTCTCGTTCTTGACACATGTCCCCTTGTCATCATTTGTCGAGCAAAGCAAGAGACTCATTCGTGTGGGGGAACAGAACATAAGAGGACATGGGAGTTACGCCATTTCTTGTTGGCGTACATACGTGTAGAAGCTCGAAAATGAGTCAACATTTGTGATAATTGGAGCCTACTTGTGCCAACCCCGGGCCTTCTTTTTTGAGGAGAACAATATCCCAAAACAACCTTTGATTTTACTCTTGTCGGAGCATTGCCATTCAAATGTTCTCGGTGAATTTGAGGAGATCCAATGTAGAGCTTGTGCAGTTGTTTTTTAGAGGCCGGAGATCTCCATTTCTTTTTTCTTCTTCACTCGATTTTTTTATGACGACCCTGTTTTTTACCTAACCGCCCTTTCGGGTTTTCAATCTAGCGGGCATCTCTTTTGCGTCTTCTTTTTTTTACTCGAAAGAAAAGTGTCATTGACTCTGGCTGAGGAGATAAGAAGTGCGGTGAAGACCTCTTGTCACTAAAGAAATGAGTGACACTGACTCAACTAGGGAAGTGTCCCTAGTATGACTTCATGTATGTATATTTTTATTTATTAATTTATTCTAAAAGATTACATGTAACAATTATGCCAAACAATTACATAAAGAAATGAAATGAAAATTAAAGTGGAATTTGGAATGTTGGGATGTAACCTTGGCCAAACTTCAATAGTGAAGTGGCCTTTTGGTTGTATCCCTTTTATGGAGATTGCATACACATTAAAGATGAAGATTGTAATAAAAAGATTTTAACAAGGAGAGAAAATAAAGATAAGATTAAAAGTTTATAAGGGAATGAACATTGTACCTTGTGCTTGAATGGGGAAGAACCAAATTGTCTATAGTGACCACTCTTTGAAAATTGATTTTATGTGTTTTAAAGTGTTTTTGATTCAAGAATTCTTCCTATATTTCCATGGTGGAATGAAGAGGTATTTATAGGTGTTAGGGAAGTGTTTTTGGTCAGAAAGATGGCCCTTCCCCGGATCAAGCCAAGGCATAATGGCCTTGGAGGTTACAAATCAGAAAATGAGGGAAATTTGGCCAAATCTGATATTTTGGAAGCGGGAAGCGCGCGCTTCCCACCCCCCATATGGGAGGATCATGCCTCCCATAAAGGAGGGCAAAGGCGTGCGCATCCCAGCTTCAGAAAATTCATATTTTAGCCCAAATGTTAACCCCGTTATGCAGTTAAGCCCCAAAACTAACGGAATTAGTCCAAAAACTTAACGAACATCACGAAAGTCAATGAAAATAAATGAAACAAAGACTTAAGGTTGACTTTGCCACTTAGTCAAATCCAAGACTAACGGAGTAAGTCAGGAACTTAACGGAAAGTAATGAAAGTTAACGAAAAGTAACAAAACTTAACAGAAAAGAGGAAGACAAAGAATGTGTATGCAATCGGGACATAAGAGGTCCAAAGAGGGGTGTCTACACTATGCTACTGTTAATGCTGGTCAGATGCATCTGACCGGTACCCGTATTGCAGCTGTCCGTGGTTTTCTGTGGTGGGCCCTTTTTGAGACGCTATTTGCAAATCATGCGTTGTCTGCCCTTTTTACTCTGCTGAGCTGCCTGAGGGATATGCATCATGTTACTGATGCTAGTTAGGGTTCTACTGGCTTGGCCCACTGCTATGTGGCCATGGATAAGAGTTCGCGTGATCAGACGAACGCTGGCTTAGGCGGCTACAGTCATGCCTGGGAGGTACAATACTCATCTTCTTCTGTATTCCTCCTTTGTTTCAGCCCCAGTTTATTTTGATAGCATTTTCATCTCAGCTATTTTGTATTGGCATTTTTTTTTATGTTTCTCCCATTTTGCAGGCCTGGGATACGCCATGTTTGGTCTCTTCTCTTTCAATCTTCGAGACAACACTGTTATGTTCCCAGATACTTTGAGATGGCACCGGGATAACAAGGATACCCATGATGAGCAGGCAGAGGAGGATGATATGCCGGTGGAGCGCATGAGGCTGTATTTTGATAGGTGGGAGGCCGTCCCCGAGTCCGCTTTCGCCTTCTTTCCTTGGCGGGGTCTAGGCATTGATCATGCCTACGGGTTTTTCGGTATGAGGCTACTGATTATCGGCCTTGGTGGGGGATGCTTCTACTTAGGAGAGAGAGTCTCTCGCCAGCAGGGTGGTGGCAGACTCGATTTCATTGTTCCTCTGGACCCACCGGCTCATATGCTTAACTCTTATGCCATCGCGGAGGAGGAGAGATGGGACCTCATTATTGGTTAGGATGCTTTTGACCATATGTCCTTGGAGGCTGATTATCAGGACTTTCTCGCTCGTCTCATGCCCCGATTGATTATAGAAGGTGATCAGGCTCAGGCCCAAGGAGTTATTCATGTCCCTTTCCGTCCACAGCTTGGACCAGCTTCTTTTACTTATAGCATGGCTGAGGGAGTAGAGATTACCGAGGATCTTCCCGCACAATACGACATGCCTAAGGGACTCGTACCTCCTGTTGATGCGACCATGGTATGATTTATGACCCTTCTCCCGTTATTTCCATCATTCTATCATTTCATATCTCAATTCATTATTTATCTGAAGATTTTGATATCTCTATTTGTTTCTTCTCAACAGGTGCCCATTGTTGAGTATAGAGAGGTCGCGGGACGGCTCGCCCAGTTCATGGTCTATGGCAAGAGGATGAAGAGAGACAGCGGGGCTGCTTGGACGGTTGGCTCAGCAGACGGCGGAGCTAGCTTTTTGCGGGAAGAGGCCTCGGACCGACGGATGATAGTGTGCAGTGGCGACACATCCTAGATAGGATCCCCCATTCTCCTCTTTTGTTGATGATGTATTTATTGCCTCGGCGTAGGCGAAGACAATTTTTTCTTTCTTTGGCTTGTACCTATGCAACAGTTATTTCCTAACTCTAGCACATACATTAGTTAATTTTAATCTTTATTTCTGACTGTGTAAATGGATTGACTCATATCCGGTTGGTCAACCGAGGGGTAATTTTATGAGATGGATTCGCGTTGGGCCATTTATATGTGATGTATGAACTGTTTTGGGTGAGCTTCTGGGGTGATTGAGACATGTTTTGACTTGCCGAGCAACCTGAGATCTGAGCAGAGTTTCTGTTGTTCTGAAATGGGAGATGCCTCGTACGAGACATCGATGTCTCGTACGAGCTATCCTTTCAATCTGCGGCTATTTCTCCTTTGTCCTCGAGGATTCAGTGTCCAAACTTGTATATAAACACCTCTAGTCTGTCCTAGAATACCATGCAGCCTTGAATCAGTTCTGGGAACTTTTCTTTTGGAGTAAAATTCTTAACCTTTTGCTCCCAATGGCCCTAAGCAAGTCCGTCCCTTCATCAATAATTGTTGATGAGTTCTCCTTAGGCTTAGAATTAGTAGAACGCTACAAGGGTGATTTAGCAACGTTCTTTCGCTCATTCAATAAACCTCGCCAAGAGAGATTCGTGGAGATGTTCGGGTTTAAGATCCTTTTCACCTTGAAGAATCTAAAACCGGAATGGGACCTTCTAAATGGAGTTGCACGCTTCTGGGATCCATCGACTCACCTCTTCAACTTTTCACTTAATGAGATGGTCCTTACTGTAGAGGAGATGGCGGCTATCTTGGATATGCCGTTGACCGGGGTGATTGCAGTTCCTAATTGTGACAAGGTACCGGCGGAGTCTCTTAGGGACTTATTGAGTATTGGCCTTCCCAAGGCACAGAGTTACATTTATAACCGCTATGTCGATCTCCACACTTTTCCTAAGAGATTTAAAGGTCTGGTGACTCGTGGTCACGGTGCGGATTCCCAGTGCTGCCTCTTGGCATTGTTCTTATTTTGAAGCGTACTTTTTATGAGCAAGTGTGGCATGGCGGACACAGAGCTCGTGGACATCGTTCTGCAAGCTAGAGGATGGACCTTTAACATAATTCCTCTTATCTTGGGGGAGACCCTTCATGGTCTTGATGAGTTACACCGAATCGGCTCTATGACTCGGGGAAGTCCATTATTGTTGACTATTTGGCTCAGAGAACATTTTAAATTGTTGGATTCTCTAATCGAGTATTCACCTTACACTTTCCATAGGCGGATACTGTTAGTGAAGGGTCTCAGCATTGAGGAGTGGGCTCATCTTTTTGCTAAAGCGGAGACCAATGATATTTCTTGGTGCCCATCCTTTTGGAAGGTGAGGAGGTTTGTAGCTAATACCCTTGGATATGACAGGGTCATCCTTCCGGGTTTGAGGGACTCCTCTTTCTATTTTCTCGGAGGGTAATGCGACAATTCGGTCAACAGCAGGACACTTTCTTGTCAGGGGGATGGCCTCGAGACATTTCTTTCATGGACTCAGAGTTCTCTACGAGCTTGGCTCGCGCTTGGGGGCAAGGCACCACTATGGATCATTGGACCAATCTTCGTCATGATAGAGGAAGCATCTATTTGTCGGATAAATACTTGAATTGGTTTCTCTCAGAACTCCATCCTAGTATCGAGGGTATTGATGAGATCCGCCGCTCTCTGTTGGGGGACCAATTCAAGCCTAGCTTGAATTTAAGCAAGAAGGAAGCTAAGGAGGATCCTTCTAATGTCAGAGCAGATGCCATTCAAGACTTTCTGGATAGTGACTTTTACGAAAAGAGAGCAAACGGACTTCCTGGTAAACTCCAAGCTCTGGATAGGCCTCATGTGTTTGCGAGACTGACTCCCTCAGTGTTCAGTCGACTTGATGCTCCTCCCGGTTTCGAGATACCTTGGTTCAAGAGGAGGAGGGATGACAAGGCGGATCGTGGTCAAGCCCCTACTAAGTTAAGGAAGAAATAGATCCTTAGGAGTATCGAGAGATTGCTTAGATAGACCAATGTTTAGACTTTTAGTATTTTATTTATTTTCTTTTGAAAGTTGGTATACATGTTAGAAATTTTCTTATTGCTTTCTTGAAATACATTCAATTAATAAGAAGACAAGATTTTGATTTTATTTATTGAATAGACCGGACCAAAAGGCTGCCTACGTTCTCCTTTTACATCAATTAAATAAGGAACTCAGGTCATCGTAGTTCTTGTTTAAGAAAGAGAAAAATATGTCTGTTGACTGACATGTCTCGTATGAGACATAGGTGTCTCGTACGAGACTGTTCCCTATATTGTTTTTATTATTTTTTTTATATTTTTTTATATGCACACCCTAATTTTTACCTAGACCGCCCTTTCAGGTTTTCAATCTAGCGGGCTCTTTTTCTCTTGCTCTCTGCTCTAATTTTTGCCTAGGACGCCCTTGCGGGTTTTCAACCTAGCGAGCTTTCCTCCTTTTTTGAAATAGGGGACGGACTCATGAATAGTACTTGTTCAGCTTGTCCAAGTTGACGGGCTTCGGCAGTTGATCTCCATCTAGGTCTGCGAGTTGTACCGCTCCTCCGGAGAATACCTTCTTGACTATGTAGGGGCCTATCCATCTTGGTCCCCACTTTCCCATAGGATTGAATGGTCCAGGATGATGTTCACGCAGGAAAATGTCCCCTTCTTTGATGTTTCTGGTCTTTACTTTCTTATTGAATGCTCAGGCCATTCTCCGTTGATATGCTTGGATATGCTCGGCGGCTCGAAGTCTTCGTTCATCTAGCAGGGCTAGTTGTTCATAACAGTTGTTCAACCATGAGACTCCATTCACTTGGTTTTCCAGGAGAACCCTTAGTGATGGTACTTCTAGTTCAATTGGTAACACTGCTTCCATCCCATAGGCTAGGGCGTATGGAGTTTCACCGGTGGCGGTACGGATTGAAGTATGGTAGCCCCAGAGCGCAAAAGGTAGCTTGTCGGGCCAGTCTCTGCCAGTCTTATCCATTTTCCTAATGATGGTCTCAATGGTCTTGTTAGCAGCTTCGACTGCTCTATTGGTTTGTGGTCGGTACGGTGATGACTGATGTCTCTCTATCTTGTACTCTGCAAGTAGTTGGTCACATTCTTTCTCAAAGTGTGAGCCATTGTCAGATATCATCTCATGAGGTACCCCATATTGGCATATGATGTTGGTCTTAATGAACTCAGCCACCTTTCTGGCATTCAAGACTTTGTAGGATTGATACTCGATCCATTTAGTGAAGTAATCAACGGCGACTAATACGAATGAGTGTCCATTATGACCTGTCAGTGAAACTTTGCCAATGACTTCTATTCCCTATATAGAAAATGGCCAAGGGGATGTCATGGGGTATAACACGGACGGTGGTGCGTATTGCAAGTTGGCATATATCTGGCACTTGTGGCATTTCTTAACCATTTCGGTGCAGTCGGCTTCTATTGTAGCCCAATAGTACCCTAGTCGGATGATTTTCTTTGCTAGCATATTGCCGTTCATGTGGGTTCCACAGACTCCTTGATGGACTTGGTCCATGATTTCTACGGCTTCATGTTCGTCGGCACAAAGTAGACACTGTTCGTGGTGTTTCTTGTAGAGGATATCACCTATGATAACGAATTAAATGGCAAATCGTTTGAGGGCTATCTTCGCTTTAGGTGATGCGTCTGATGGAAATGTTCCGTCTAGGAGGAAACGCCATACATCATAATACCAAGGTTTATCGTCCAAGGTATTTACGGAGACAGAGCCACACTCTTCTTCGCAGTCGTGCAGGTCTATGATTGAGTAATAAGCGGGAGTCGTTCGCCTCGTGACTTTAAAGGTTTTGACCTCAGTCCATTCGGGAATTTCCACAAGTGATGCTAGCATGGCTAGCGAGTCTGCTAAGCGGTTCTTATCTCTAGGAAGGTAGTAGAAAGTGACCTCTCTGAACTGTTTGACCAAGTCTTGGAGATGGTCGTTATATTTCTGGAGGGTAGGATCTTGTACCTTCCACTTCTTGAGTGACTGATAGATTATAAGTTGTGAATCTCCGTACACTTCTAGTTCGGTCACATTTCTTTCTAAGGATGCTTCAAGACCCACTATGCAAGCTTCGTATTTGGCAATATTGTTAGTGGCCTCAAAGTCAAGGCGTATTGCAAGTGGAGTGCAGAAATCTGAGGGATCTACTAGTAACATGCCAATGTCGTATCCCCGTTTATTGGCTGCGCCATCGAAAAATAATTGCCACTTATTTTTTGCTATTGCCATGATGTCCTCATCAGGGAATCGCGGGTCTTCCCCCTTCGCTTCATCGCATGGAAATTCGGCTAAATGATCCACGAAGACTCTTCCTCTCATGGATTTCTGTGTGATGTAAGTGATATCGTACCCCGCGAGCATAAAGTACCACTTGGCTATTCTAGAGGAGACATGCGACTTTTCGAAGATGTACTTCATTGGGTCCATTCGGGCAATCAGTTGTACAGGAAACGCCTCCATGTACGGCTTTAGTCTCTCAGCTACCCATACCAGTACAGCACACAACTTTTCTAATACAGAGTAATTCAATTTAGCCCCTTGGAAGCAACGGCTGACAAAGTATATGGCGTTTTCTTTCTTCGAATCGGGTTGCTCTTGTGCTAGCATAGCCCCTAATGCAGTATCATTGACTGTCAGGTACAAGGTCAAAGGTTTATCTTTATGCGGTGGAACCAACACTGGCGGATTTATTAAGTACTCCTTGACCTTTTCAAAGGCTTGTTGGCACTCTTCGGTCCATTTTAGGGATGAATTCTTCTTGAGGAGCTTAAAAATGGGCTCGCACATCGTCGTGAGCTGATTAATGAAACGACTAATGTACTGAAGGAGACCCATAAATCCCTTGACTTCTCTTTGCGTCTTAGGTGGAGGCATGTCAATGATGGCTTTGATCTTAGCGGGGTCTACTTCTATACCACGCTCAGTGACCATGTACCCAAGGACCTTTCCTTTCACTACCCCAAATGTGCACTTGGCCGGATTAAGTCTCATCTTGTGGTGTCTCAACCTCTCAAAGAACTTTCTGAGGTCGACAAGGTGCTGCCCATCGGAGCCTTTGGAGTGTATGATCATATCGTCAACGTACACCTCCATCTCTTTATGTATCATGTCATGGAACAATGCAGTTACAGCTCTCTGATAAGTGGCTCCGGCATTCTTGAGTCCGAACGGCATGACTGTATAACAGAACGTCCCCCAAGGTGTGGTGAATGTTGTTTTGTGTTGGTCCTCCTCGGCCATGAGGATCTGGTTGTAACCGGAAAATCCGTCTACAAATGAACGGACTTCGTACTTTGCGGTATTGTCAACGAGCATGTTTATGTTGGGAAGAAGAAAATCATCTTTCGGAGATGCTCTGTTGAGATCACGGAAATCAACACAAACGCGGACCTTTCTATTTGCCTTATAAACCTGTACATTATTGGCCAACCAGGTTGGATACTCTATCACTTTGATGAACCCAACACTCAGGAGTTTCTCTATCTCTTGTTTAACTTGTATTGACCACTCTGTCTTAATTCTGCGGAGTTTCTGCTTGACTGGCCTTGAATCAGGAAGCAGCGGTATCCTGTGCTCAACAATCGAATTGGCTAGCCCCGGCATATCTTTGTAGGACCAAGCGAACACATCTACGAATTCTCGAAGAAGCGCTATGAGGGCTTGTCGGTCTTCCCCCTTGAAGAAACTGCCAATCTTGGTCTCTTTCGGATCATCGTCCGTCCCCAGATTAACTGTCTGCATTTCTTCGGCATCAATAGGACCATTTCTGCCACGAAGACATACTTGCTTATTAATTTCTTTTAAGATTTGTTCGTTTTCTTGATCTATCTCATCATATGACTCATTATCTAATTTGTTAGAGTTATTAGTTAATTCATCATTTAGGATGCTAGCAATCTTAGGATACTCAGAAAGATCTATTTTTTCATTAAGAAAGTAGGGGAATACATGTTCCGCGATGGCATCCAAGTCCTCTTGGGTGAGCTCATCGGTAGCGGTATCTGACTCTAAGGTAAGAGTTACAAATTTTCTTTCTCTATGGGGATGGGGAGTACATCCTAATTCTTTGGTCAGGAAGTCTTCACTTGCTATGGGTCCCCCAGTTGTGTACCAATTCTGGATAGGTTCATCGCTTTTCTTGATGATCTTGGTGTAGTCTTGGTTCGGAGCATCCCCCTTGTCTATTGCATTAATCTGAGTGTCCTCTAGCTTGCAAAGGTTGAGAAATTGGCGCAGTAGGTCTTCTCCCAACACAAAGTCCCACTCACTTAATGCTTCGGCCTTGGTACCCCTAATTCTCGAGGTAGCCACGAGAATTGCATCGGTTCTGTTTCTAGTGAGTACGGATCACAGTCACTAAAGATTTCAAAGCCAGGTTGGCGCTTTCCCCTATGGTCGATCCACGGTTCAAGGAACATGAAGTATGGAAAGTTTTTGCTTTCGCGTTCAAAATTGTCATTTTCCGTGCTTGGTACTTGATTATGAGACAACATGTAACCGAAAGAAATTTCATTATTAATCTTTGGAGTGCTCTCGCCCACATTTGGGATTAGGCGAGTAGTGTCCTCTTCTTCACTAGCTATCTCTATTACATTGATCCCTCCTCCCGCAGTTGGGAGAGGGTTTGTCACTACATTAGGAACCCCTAGCTGCTTAGAGTCTATGAGATCTTGGATCATATCTTTGAGGTGGTGGCAAGAGTTGTGTCATGACCACTGAACTGGTGGAACTTGCAGTAGAGGTGGTGAGCATGATTTGTAGGGAGTTCCCTTGGAGTGTAGGAGGCTTCCTTTGTGCGACCTTTCCGGCTTCTACGAGTATTTTAAACAATTCCTCTTGAGTGATACCTTCTAGTTTGTTGTAGACTCTTTCTTTCTTTGGACCGTTCTTGGCTTTGTTTGGTGGAGGAACGGAGGAATAGTTGCTCCTTCCTTGGTTATTGAAAGCAATAGCATTGACCGATGTGTCTTTGCTAGTAGAGCCCTTGTTGGTGTAGCGGTATCCACTATCTCTCTTAGCCTCTTTCCTACTTTTGAAGATGTCATCTAGTCTAAGACCGGCTTTATGATGTTCGGAGAAGCTTGGGAAGAAAGTACCGGAGAGGCGGTCCTCATACTCATTACGGAGTTACTTCAGGAAGATGTGCATTTAGTCATCCGTAGTTGGCCTATCAACGATCTCGGTGAGCTTGGCTCTCCATCTCTTGACAAAGTCACCGAATGTCTCATTAGTACCTTGTTGGATTTTCTCGAGGTCTCTTTTAGTGGGTCGGTAAGTAGTATTGTCCTCGAAGCGCCTTTGGAAGACTTCACATGCGGTAGCCCAATCGGTCCTTGTGGATAAGGGGAGAGACATGTACCAATCCCTTGCCGCCCCCTCTAGAGTTTGGGGAAAGCTTTGGGCCAAAACGGTGTCATCTACTTTCATCGGAAGCATGGCCCAAGTGTAAGTTTTAACATGAACACGAGGACAGGTAGTGCCGTTGAACTTGGCTATGTCAGGGGTGCGGAACTTTCATGGTAGCTTAGTGATTGACTTACGGAGCGCAATGGGGTCAAATGGAACGATGGAGCCCTTTGCTAGACCGAGATGTGCAAACCTCTTTTTGAGAAACTCAGCAGTGGCGGAGTTGATGAAGTTGGTGTCATCACTAGCTTTCTTTTTCTTATCACTTGCCTTAGTATCCTCGTCATCGGAGGAGGAGGAAGAGTCGGATGTATTGGAATCAGAGTCGGGGTCATCATCCCTCTTATTCTTTTTCTTAGCATGGGACTCCCCGTCTTTGGAGGGGTTCTTCAACTTCTTACTACTCTTCTTGAGTTCTTGGAGCTCTTGCAAGACGGTGTCTATGTCTTTGGCGTGACGATCACTCTCACGGGCGGCAATTTCGGCTTGTTCTCTGACTTGCTGCTCAAGTTGTGCAATGACGGCTTTGACGGTCTCTAAGTCAGTGATGGGGGTACCGGCCATTACTGCAACCTTTTCTAGTCTCTTGGTCGCGGGATCACGGATGTAAATTACTGAAGCGATTGTGTTGGGAGTGTGGAGCTACTTTGCTGATCGGACGGACTTAGAGTGCAGAAACTGTGTCAAATCCAAGCTGGGGTCCCAACAAGTCGGCTTTTATGAAACAGGGTTGACCAACACGGCAGAATCACAGAAAAAGGAGGATGTCTCGTACGAGACAATGGATGTCTCGTACGAGGCATCCAGCCTATCAGTCAGGTTGTAGATTTTAATCCTATTGGTCGGATGTAATTTAATCCATTTTAAAAGGTTACTACTCTAGTTCATCCTGGAACAGTGGATTCTGTCACCCTAGAATATGAGCCCCTTGTTTTTCACCTGTATTGCACTCTCCCAAACGGACAATTCGGGCAAAGGTCCCATATTCTCATCGGAATCCACCATTCAATTAACCAAACCTAAGTGATTCCGTAGTTGTTTTGCACTTTGTTAAACAACGCATTAATGCAATCAAACCTTGTGAATTTTAAGGGACAACTGAAAGGGAAATGTTGAACGGTGCGGTCGAAACTAAGCCAAAATGGCATCCACAATCCCGCACAGAATAATGAAAGTAGGAAAACACAAGCTCGGATTTTCGTAGAGAGGTTCTCCATTCTTTCAAAATCCTTTGTTCAACATTTTACCGAAGGGGCATTCGTCATATTCACAAGGGAGGATTATAGATTGTAAAGATGCGTTATCTTGGGCAAAGATTAAAACAACCCTAAGAATCGAACCGACCGGTCTCGAGGAGTGTCTTATTAGCTAGTATGTATGCATGAGGTTGATTCAAGGCTTACGGCTAAGGCTCCCCATGAACACATTCTAGGAGCGTGTCACAGAGTGGGTACACCATCTTTGGAGAGACCGGTGAGGGCTATTCGTTAGAATGGGGGTGCTGACCGACATCCGTCCTCCGATTGGGACCCGAGTTTATAGGGTATGTAGTGCAACTATTCTACATGTGTGCACGTGTGTGAGAGTCAAGATCTAGGTGACAAAGATAAAATAGAGAATTTTTTTTTTAAAGTGAAACAAAAACAAGCAATGGCCGGGCCAAGTGGCTGCCTACGTTTCCCTCTTGTGGAGGAACTCAGGCCATCGTAGTTCACACATAAAGCAAACGCATGTAAAGCAGAGAACGAAACATTTAGCAAGTACTCCTGCAAAACAAAGGTTAGCCTTAAGATATATGGGGAGTTCCTTTGTCGCTAGGAAGGTCCTAGGACTCAAAAACAGAGAGGAGAGCAGATCTGAGACCCTGTGTACGTGTTTGAACCGAACAAAATTCATTTTTCAAACCAGAGAATCAGATCAGCCGGGCAGAACTGAGATGTCTCGTACGAGACAAGGAAACCCTCGTACGAGGCATCTCAGCTGAGGAACAGATTACGGTACAGAATGCAGAATTTTGAAACAACGATGATTTCTTTCGACACAAGTCTAACCCACTTACTGTGATCTTCCCCAGCGGAGTCGCCACTGTTTGCGCGCGAGGTTTTCTTCGAGGGAAGTTTTCGTCCTTCAATTTACCTTTTTATTGATTTGAGAGTCGCCACCATGTTGTTGTCAGAACACGGACCGAGATGTCTGGATTCGGGGGTTAAGTTATGAATTGGGAAGGTCAAGGAGCACCCAATTCACCCAATCTAGGATTGGTCTTGCTAAGAAATCATCATCATCGTTTCAAAATTATGCATTCATGTACCAAAAGAAAAACAAACAAATAAATAATTGCTTATTTATTTGGGATGTCGGATCATGTGCTTCGAGACCATCTCCATGGATTGGAGAGGCTCTAGGCTGATCCTTTAATGGAATCACACTACTTCAAAGCAAAGAAGGAGATGAGAAGATAGAAAGCAAAGATTTTACCTAAGCGTTTTCTTCAAGAATCCTATGGATGGCCTTGACTAAAGGCCTTGATCTTCCAAATTTCGTGGGTATCAGAGAGGGACTGATTATGAGAGCTTCTTTGATCAGATTTGGAGTCTAGAGTTGACCATTAATTCACCATTAGTCATTCTAACCAAGAACAACTATATTTATAGGGGTTTTGGACCTAGGGTTTTGGCTAAGAATGGAAGTTGTGATGGGAGTCCAAGACTTGATTCTCACAGAGGTATTTTTAGACTCTAGGATCGCCCTTTAGGTTTTCCTCGGATTGCATGAGTGTTTGCCAAGAAAAGGGGTTAAGATCAACAAGGAAACTGACCAAAAACCCGACTGTCAAGGGGGATGTCTCGTACGAGACGTCAATGTCTCGTACGAGGCATCTTAGTGCTGGAATTCACTATTTGCCCTCTGCAGTAGTTTTAATGTTCATTTTGACCCCTGACTAACAGAGTCAGTCAGAAACTTAACGAAACATGTCCAACTTAACGAGTTTCGACCCAAATCAAAGGTGAGACACAGAAGTAGTGTGATTATGGATGAATGTCCAAAATGGGGTGTCTACAGGAACCGGAACCGTCCCATCACCCTTTCAATGCATGACAGCTGAACTCCACCCTCGGTACGCAAGCCGCCACGTGTCCCTTCAGCAAATCGTTCTTATCTAGGCTAACGAAGACAGCAACACTATCTTTGAGCACCGACCTAAAACTATGATCCCCACTTTCGCTACTCTCAACTCGGAATCATGGGGGCCACTGAAAGGAATAACCCGACTTGGGATATATGGGTACTCCGCTCATCTGCCCGAACCTGACTGAGTTGGACCGGCTGGTCGCTTTCCTTGTTACTCAGCTCGGTCTTAACTGATAGCCGAGTAAGAAACATCATCTGTGAACCGAGCAGAGGCTAAGTCGTGTTCCACTCACCGCCATGCCTTCCAAATTCCTTGAAGAGCTCGGCCCGTTCCACCGAACTGAAGTGTTGGGGGCCATGATCACCAATGCCGAAGACTCTTAAAACTTGTCTTCATGAGTACGCCTCACTTCTTTGGTCGGACCTCGGTTTATCTCTACTCGGTATAAACGAGCTGGACTGGGACAGCAATCTCCATCAACTGTATGGAGATCAGAGGCCTGGCCCAATCCGTCACAAAGGCCCATTAACGGCTTCTAGAATTGTTGCCCTAGTACGGACAAGATGACTCACTATTATGGATAGATCCAAATCCCTAGACTTGAGGAAGGGAATCTACTTGACGATGCATTTATCTTGTTGTATAAATAGGCACTTCAACCTCATTTGGGAAGGTTAATCTCTCTCCTATCTCTCTTTCCTTTCCCAGTTTATTCTCTCAAGAATATCTAACTTATTCTCACGCTGGAGGGCTTCGCCGGAGAAGCCCCGGCCCAGATCACGTTTGTTCATTTTTTTCAGGCTAACCGAGGCGCTCCAGATATCCAACCTTGGATCCGGCACTATTGATCCCATTTTTGGCACGATCAATTCTATTTATAAAATTGATGTGTTAAAATAATTCAACTTTCAAACTTAACCTCGTAACGAATTGATTGCATGGTTGTTGTAAAAGAGAGTTTACTGAGGAATAATTGGACTCACTAAAAGTGATAATAATGAAAATACGATTTGTCGCCAATCTGTTTGAATAGTTAAATGAGATTAATTATGACACGGACAGAGTAATCTTTAAAGACTTCCTTCCAAGGATATTGCAATATGCAGGCAGCCCAAGTATAGTGAAGAAACTGGTTTAATCAGCTGTCACTAGTCGAGAGTGGTTTTGTTGCCATGGAGATCAATTTCAACTTCAAACTGTCATACACGATTACTTTCGATTGATGCAGTCAAGAGACTTGTGCTTTTTTTCTACCCAATTAAAATTCTCTCTGTTCCAAAATGACTGTCACGTCAATTTTTAATTTTTTTTATTTAAACAATTATGTTTGACTTTTCAAACATTTTATAAGGTTACATTATATATTTTGAAAATGAAACTAGCTTTCTAAGACGAACAATATAGGCAAATAGGACTATTATTTTGAGATTGAGGATGTATAATAGATGCAAGTTTTGAAAATTCAGTGATTTAGAAGTCTTAATTTTGAAAATAAGACAAACTTTTAAAGACACACAAAATAGACAAATGTGACTATCATTTTGAGATTGAGAAAGTATACTAGATGCAAGCAGTTGTGGGCAAAAGTAAACAAGAAAAATAGAAATAAAAATTTGTTAACTTGCCAATCTTCTTGTCATTCGAACAAGAACAGATTGCACAGAACGGGCAACACAAATGCACTTCAACAGCGTTGCTTTTCTATTTCTACTGCTCTTTCTTAACTCGTCTCGCGAAAGGTAAATGCATGTATGTAACCGGTATGCATGCGTGAATGTACATATGCACAAATGTGTGTAGGATTGTGATTACACACCCCAAACGTATCCAACAAATCTCACTTTTCACCCAAGTTTTATAATAAGTTTGTTTGGTACTTTGATTTTTTTTTTTTAAAAAAAAAAATGGTCCCCCTTTACCTCCTGATATGCACTCGGCCAGGGGTTAAAGTGGGATGATCTGGAAAGTACCAGGAGGTAAAGTGAGACAATTTGAAAATAAAAGGACTAAAACAAACCACTTTTCAAACTGCCAGGAGTAAAGCAGGACGATTTGAAAATTAAAAGACTAAACAGGCCCACTTTTCAAACTGCGTGCAAAATGAGACTAGATAGATACTTAACGGGATAACTGTAACTTGGCCATAAATGTATATAAATCAGACCTCCACAAATATCCAGAGAGAGAGAGAGAGATGGAGCTTCAAAAGTGGCAAAATACATTATACAAGCAAGGGTCATCAACAATCACTCTACTACACCTTTAACCACTAACACTACTGGGCACATAAAAAGCTAAAACAAAAACCAATCCGCCAACAACTTTTAGTTACACAGAGAGAGAAATGTATCTAAAATCTGGTAGGTCACAACACGTATGTGCAATTATTGATACCAGCTAGCCAATATTCTCCGTCCCCTTGTATTGTGTGAGTAGCAGCCTTAAATCGAGCAGAACTTTGTTCCATGTCATCATTCACTAAGAGAACATACGGAGGAAGTTGCTGGCATATGCCATGGGTTTGACGTTCGGATGTGGCTGCAGTTACCACAAAAAGTAAATTTAAACCGTTAACATGAATCTTATATATATATGTAAGTATATACTCTCTCTCTATATATATATATATCCCACCAATAAGTACGTTAATATGAGGAGTTTGCATATCTTGGTGTCTTGCACTCCCTCCGTCTCAAACTTAGGGTTACTTATTTCCATTTTAGGCGTCCCATAGTTATGGTTACTTACCCAAAATGTTCAACTCCTCCCCACACACAACATTATCCACTGTCTCATTTTCTCTCTCCTTCCCACTCAAGACCTACTTTTTTCTTAATCTCCGCGCATTCAATTTTAGTAACCATAATTTTGGGACGGAGGGAGTATATCATATAGTCCCTCACAGACGCGCACACACACACACACACACAAAGAGGGAGAGGGAGAGGGAGAGAGAGCTTTCCTCCTCAAAAAGTTAAAGGTCTAACACCATTTTTAACCAATGTGGATGTGCAAGTGCAAATACTCCGTCCTGAAATGAACGTCCGAAAACTTTCAAATTTGCTCTTGGCCAAGAGTAAATTTGAAAAAAAAAATCGGGTATTCATTTAGGGACATAGGTAGTACCATTTTCAACATTCCATGCATTCTTTTTCGTATTTGCCATCCTGCTTCACTTTCTCTCTCTATTTTAGCCACAAAAGTTAACTCTGTCCACAAGTTAATAGACGAGCAACCAGTAGATTTTGCAATCAAATAAAAAAAAAATCATACTTTTACTATAAATTAACATTCATAAATATTAGTTAACTAAAAAAATTGTTTCTTTCCTTATTTCTTGTTCATCCTCCACCATTAAGTCATTCACCTCCACCACCATTACGTTATTAATCTCCACCACCACTGGCAAACATCCTACTGACACCACCATTCACGACCTCAAATTGAAAAATCAAGTACACAAACCCCAATTTATGCAGAGACTCGTGTGTTGATTCAAGAACGAATGTAAATTCTCAAAAAAAAATTAACATAAATTGTGTTTTTAAGTCTTTAAATTGACACCTCCCTAGATGCCAATTAGTAACGTTTAGACTTTAGGCAATGGTTTCTCAGAAATAAACACACTCCACCGATCACAAACGCCATCAGAAATATTGCATTGAGATCAGCATAGAACCAGGTTGAATGTCAAAACGGCTAGACACATAAGAGATTAAACGTAGTTCTTTTATAAGAAACTATATTATATAACGAAGAATGTAAATCAGATTAGAACTTTGTAGTCTCAAGGATATACATATGGTCGGTTCTAGAGCTCTTAAATATTTAACATGCGTTCAGTTTGAAATTTAAATTCAGTTAATAAAAGAACCAACTTGTTGGGACAGCGGGGAGGATGAGAGAGTGAGAGTGAGAGAGAGAGAATCAATAACTAAATTCATCTTCACCAACCATAGTGCCATACTTTACACGTATATGTACCGGTAAATAGCCGAAAAGTCAAATTTATTTTTTAGTGAATGATGAAAACAGGTTTTCATTGTAAGATTGAGGATCAAATCATGCTAACGATAGTAACAATAGAAGGCCAAAAAGATGGTGGCAAACAAGTTCGTTCTAGCGGAAGATAAAAGGTACTAACCACTGCTGAAAATGTGACGACGTTTGGCTCCATTGAAGGAGATTCAAAACGAATAAACGCACCCTTGTTACCCATCTGCAACATCAAAAGCGTAACTACAGTTAGCAAAATTCTGCAAGTCAATAAATAACTATAAGAGGATGCACAAATAACCAGCCAAAATCGCAGAGTAAAAACAAGAAAAGTGATATACTATAATGGCCCTTCGAAAGTGGGTTATCTAACTGGTAAATATTTGAAGTATCACTAAAAATATAATTTTAAAGCACCAGCTGGCTTGTAAAGGGGAGTTTGCTGTAAACCAATGGCACACATCCCGCAGTCACCACAAACTGAACTTATTCCCTCTGGCCTCAAATGTAACCAAAAAAGTGGAAACATTTTGGGCCTTAAATATAAGCAAAAATTATCAATCTCACACAAAAATCATAAGATGAAACTATTGTTGATACTCATTTACCAAACATAACCATTATTAATTATCCATTTTCAGGGACAAGTGCGCATTTATAGACATTCAATATGAGGATAAATTAGTAACCACAACACATTTTTGTAACCAGGTAGTCATTTATACAACCATACATAATGTTGAGGCGCCTGATAAGGTAGGAGGAAAACAGTCAATTCCTTGCTAACTTCTGTCTCAGTATATTCATATTTGTTACCTCAGACGGGCCATTTGGGTTAGCATCTATTTTTCTATTGTAGGAGCTTCATAACGTTTGGGTTACACAAATTTAAAATCTACCTATTAATGAAGCTCACACACATTGCCTGTTTTTAAGTCTCAGACCTACAAACACTTTAAATCAAATTTACTCCTATGCATTTGCAAATGATTATTTACCACCAGGGTATCCAACAAAATTCCATTGTCGCTTCTAAAACACTAATCATTCCAGCTAACATGAAGTCACTTCGTATCTCAGTATCCACCGGTTCGGTCTGATATTGTTGCATTCAAGCCCAACAGAGCCAAATGTGTAAGTTAAGCTAAAGCCTAGATCGTCAATGAGCCTGAGCTGAGACAGTCTTTTTCTAGAACATAACCAAGCCAAGCTTGATAATCCATTACTTGGCTATGCCCAGCTAATTACACCCCTAATTAAAACCACCACCTTCTAGGTTTTTGTTCCCCATACAATTTCAATCTCCGACCCCACAAACCTATCAATACTAAAAAACATTTCAGTAAATAAGCCCTGTCCTTTGTGACACCATTATAACCTAATGACTACCTCTGAATCCTTTTGGAACTATCCGTGACTTCCGATTAAGTACAAGAAGATCAGCCACCCTCGGAAGCTCTTCATACTCGATATGTGACACCTCCAATTTCTAGTAAAACCTCTTTTTTTTCCTTCTCTAGATCTAGTTGGAAATGCCCTTCCCATACATCTACATGTAGGAGAAGCTTCACAGGATAACATTATATAGCAAGCTTATGGAAGGCTGTGAGTGCAAAGCCACTTACGCCGCATTTTTTAGGAATTTGCTTTTAGATGTTACATTGACCCTTCCCCCATACCATCTCCACAAGCCAAAAGCAACAAAGAGATGGAAAAAGGAAAGAAGGGTCCCCCAAAAGATATTATTGGATATAATCTCGAATCTCCCTCCTCAAGCCTCCACTATACTGCCCTTTTGACATCATATGCAAGAGATTTGAAAATGTACACAGACGGCCCGGGTTTGATGACTTTTAATTATAATGAAAGATAAAAAGGAAAGAATAGATTATAATATAAGCACTTCTCAGTTTGTGCAGCAGATCACACCCATAATAGACTTAATCTGAAGATACTATTGGAAGAGGAAAAGGATAAGCACAGCTCAGGTCAGCAACCCAAACTCGAATAAAAGAAAATGTTGAGTTTTACCGATTGAAACCAGCGTCAGCCTCAGCCCTGAGTCTATAGTTTTTTGTTGTGCTTCATAAGAAGGGACGTGTGATGTGGGATGCGGGGGATGCTTCTATGCTTTGGGGGTGTGGTATTTGTATGGTGCTCTGCTGTTTACAGAGTGAACTTAACAGACATATCGTCAAATCTTTTGTGGAGTAGAGTAGTCTTCATGAAATCTCTTTGCGAAATCAAGCGGGGTGCTTTCTGAGGAATCCCTTTTTCTATTGTCCAAGGTGATTGGCAGCAGTAGCGAAGCCACGTTGATGCTATGGGGGTCGATCGACCCTCTTCGATTTAGTAACGTGTCATTTTTACCCCTTTAAATTTTTAAAAAATGATTCCTTACTGCTAAAAAATGATGAAAATATACATTTTGACCCCCTTAATTTTTGAAAGAAAAAAAATGCACTAAATTATTATTTTGACCCCCTTGTATACATAATTTGAATACCTCAATTATAATAGTTATCCAGAAAAAATCTTGACCCCCTTACCAAAAATTCCTGCCTTCACCACTGATTGGCAGGGTCTTCTTGCATAGGTTCATGCATCTGTTTTCATCTTATTTTCTCTCTTTTCTGTATGTTCTTTTGTATGTCCTTCTATAATAGGCCTATTATTCATCTCCTCTTTCTTTTCTTCATCATTATAATAATTCTCTTTTTTTGATCAAAGAAAAAGATTTCATGCAACTGCTAGTTTGAAGGCTTTTTACCTGGTCACAGTAGTTCGGAGCAGAAAATACGGTAATAAGTTTTCCATCGTGATCAATCTCATAGCCTTCATCCTTTACTTCGTGAGATCGAACAACTAAATCTGCCAAACAAAATGGATAAGAATGAGTGAACTCACCTTCAGAAAAAAGATCACAGTTTCTGAGAAGGCCAAAAAAATACCAAGTTTGTTTTCTTGCAGAAATCTCTTGGTTACATCTCCACCAAACGAGAGACCTACACCACGCTTGCTGGGACCTCTTCCAGGATTAGGTTGTGGATCACTCCACAAGAGCTCGCACATTAATCCTGATAAGAAGACACGAATAATAACTGAGAAAAATCGCATAGATACCTTCACTTATATATTCAAACATTTAAGAAGTCGTTTAAAGCATTACAAGACCATTTTTTTTTTCTAATACCACTACAAACATAATAGAGAGAAATAAAAATTCAGATATACAAGCATCCCAATTGACAAAAGAGCACGGTGGTCTAAGCATTACATTTTGAATGTCATAGTGTACATCTTAGCATTCCACTTCAGATTTTGTCCATGGTGGTAGAGGATGAGGGTACAATAATCAAAGTGCAGTAGTTTAAAAAGGTTCCTAGCTATTATCTTAGAAAACATGGTCTATCAAAAGATACAAAATGACATTTTCATGACTCAGAAGAGTTTGAAAAGCTTGAATCAGAATCTTTTAGTAGAATATCAATTGTCTTGGGGCCTCCTGCATAGCCATGAAAATGTTTTCAAAACAAGAATGTTACAAACGTAAATCCAAAACTTAGGATATGGACAATATGCAACACAGTTAATAAAAGATACAAAATGACATTTTCATGACTCAGAAGAGTTTGAAAAGCTTGAATCAGAATCTTTTAGTAGAATATCAATTGTCTTGGGGCATCCTGCATAGCCATGAAAAAGTTTTCAAAACAAGAATGTTACAAACGTAAATCCAAAACTTAGGATATGGACAATATGCAACTCAGTTAATAGATATTCATTGTGACTGATACACTGAGAACAAACTGCAGTTTTACAAGAGCAGAATGGTAGGTGGGAAGAGTTGTAGACATGAAATATGATCACATGGATCAAAACAAAATAAAAATACAAGGTTGCATATGTTATTAATGAACAAAAAGTAAATTATGTTAGTGAGGCTCATGATCATTGGAGAACCATTAAATGAAACTTACTTTATGACAATACAAAACAAACAAATCATATTGCATAAGACATTGCATACCACTCATATTTACAGCTTACCTTCCTCTGGCGGCTCACAGAAACGGTCAATTGCTCTAATATCGGAAAGCTTCACACCATCAACACTGAAAAGACCTCCATGGACGACGAATATCTTCTCATTTATCACATGAGCTAAAGGCAAACAACAAAACACTTCTGCAAAGAGTTCCACAAACGTTTCACTCAACTTGGATCTGACCTCACCCTCAAAACCATATATCTTGTTCATGCTCTTGCTCTCATGATTTCCACGAGAGAGGTGTAAAGCTGAAAACGTCACAAAGTTATTATCATAAGATAGAAAATTCGACATGAGAGAAAATATTTCTCTAGGCTCACAGATCAATAAACAGAAAAATAGATAATATTCACACAATCACAATATGGCTTACCTGACGGACACATGCACTTGAATGCAAACAGGGTGAGAATGACCTCCAAAGAGAAGGAACCTCGATCAACAAAGTCACCATTGAACAAGTATGGATTCTCCTCCGAGGGGAGCCCATTGAGCTCAAAAATATTCAAAAGATCATAAAACTGCATTTGAATAAAAGGAGGGTGAGGGGTATCAGAGACATTGATAATGGCAAAATAAATAACGTAATAACGCAGAAATTCATAAGTCAAACAAATTTGCTAAACCATATATAAGAAGATAAATAAGCTACATGTTACTTGTCTAAAGAAATATTGATCACGATGTCGTCATAGTATTTGAGTTTTTGCTCAACAGATGTCAATGTGATGTCAGTAAACCCTAAAATAAACATGTTCTCTACAACAAGTGAAAAAATGAGAGTCGTGGTAAACAAGGTTATGTTCAACTTCAGCTCCCACCCTAATCCATCCAAATTGGGAAAAAGAATACACAATCAATAGTACTCATAACATGATTCACTTGCAGATATCAAAGACTAAATGGTATATCAGGCAAAAAAGCGATTTTGACAACACACCAAACTGCCTTCTGACGCCAAGCACAACCCTGTCAAAGGTAAAGTCCATTAATTAACAGGCCCGGCAAGCAAGGGTAAACCCTCCATGTAATTGCTATTTGGTGCGTATTGGATGGGAAATACATGCCCAAATTTTGATTTATTTTTGGTCAGTGATGTCATAGGTATGGCGCACATACAACAAGGGTAGGGAAGGATACATTTTGGATAGAGGGAAGAATTTCGATTTTTTTTTATTTATCAGTGGCTTGCTATGTTTTAATAGAGAATGTCATCGGACAACTTTTGGATTGGGTTTCCATAATTTTATCGCATTCGGCAATTCAGATACAGCTTGAGTAGTACAACCAGTTGCTCTACAACCTCGGGGATCTTGATAATCTCTAGAAGTTATGTAAGGTGTCTTCTTCTACTTTCTCCATCTCTTCCTCATCCTTTCTCTTGTATTTATTCTCTACTTGTATGCTGATTTTTTCCTTTAACTTGATTTCTAGAGTGATTCATTTTGGGTTTTATAGACTAGAGAATAATGCAGTGATACAAGACTACATTACATGGGTACTAAACTAGCATCTGGACAACAGCTAATGTTTCCTAGTGTAGCAGCAGCAATCTCTCAAAAAAAAAAAAAAAAAAAAAAAAATCATTAACCAGTTTAAACTATATTACTAATATTATACAGAATTTCACTGCATAACCCGTAAAACAAATTCTTTTCAGCAGATTGCTAGTGCATGTATAAGGTATAAAACTCAGTATCGCAACGGAAAGCATGCAAAATAAGTAAATAGAAAAGGAAGTCTGAATTCAGTAAAGCCCGTCATAGCTAATACGTTCAAATATATGTGAACCGTGCCAAGGTGTGCCATGCCTCTATTTTTCCAATTATATTAGAGTAGTACTTTATTTTCTTATTTTTTATAAGAAAAAGGTGAATAGAACTAAGAGTAGAGTTGCCAATAAGCCTTTGACCTCAGATGGCATAGGCCCTTGACTTCCCTGTGGAAGGTCATGAGTTCGATCCCCCTCCCCTACGTTGTCATTGAAATATCAAAGTTGGGCCAAAAAATTAATGAGTAGAGTTAACATGAAAGGATCTTGTGCATCCTTAAACCCAGAATCAGAAACATATTTTTTTAGCAAGGCAAGCCCCGCAAGATGTATGTGTGCTCATATTAATGCGCATATATACAATATATATTCTAAAACAGTTTTTTTTTTTTTTTTTGGACTAATACAACCTAGTGATTTAACAACAAAACACTGAAGCAACTTTAATCTTGGAATCAAATTACTAATCGAACAGAATCAATACTCAAATGAATCATAATGTTTAGAAGCTTGGGCCCAAATATTATAATAAGACAATTAATGCCAAGCAAAAGGAAGCTCTTGCATTCCATGAACTTTTTGAAGAAAAACAAATGCCTTTGTCGATAACATTTCTCTCGTTCTTTAAACCTTAGGAGACTCTCAAGAAGATCCATTTCTCACAGAAATGGAAAAAGGTGCTCCCTTCATTGCTAAATAAATGTCCAAATTTCCAATTTTTTGTCCCCAAATGAATGTCCAAATTTTGGGGAAGTTACTAAATCCCTCATCATATAACAAATTACAATTCACATTTAGACTTGTGATGCAATACATTGAGATCATTGAGGGCTTTTATGTACTTATGTTGCTAAAAAAGGCTTATGTTCAACATTTTTGCATGTCCCTTTTCAAAGTGAAATTTGGACAGTCTTAAGGGATAGAGGGAGTAACATATAATATTAAACGTAATATACTAGTTACAATAATGGGTAGGTGAGTGACCACTACGCTTTAACATCAGAAAGTTTTCTATACTCGAATACTACCCACTGTCTCGAGCAAAATTTTCCCAGAACGTTTGAATTCAAGTATGTACCTGACCATGTACATCACCACAAACAGTGAAGTGCTTGCCCTCTGGAACGTTTATATCAACAAGAGAAGGTAATGCCTTTAGCAAGTCTCTGGTCTGTAAGACTATCTGGAAGGCATATCTACAACACCATATCAAAAAGTCAGACCGGAAGCTTGTGAATACTCTATAATGAAAATTTTCAACAAGATAGCAGACTGCATGGTTTTCAACACATACCTTTTATGTAAGGATTTCTGATTCTTAAAATCTTCAATCATCTTCTTCACAAATTCAGAAGTTACCACATCTCCCTCTATTCTTGCACCAGTATACTGTGACTCAACATCTACAATATGCAACGAAAAGCGACAATTATACATTGTCTAAACAATCTCTCTCTGAGAAAATAGTTGCAAGTTTTTAAGATGGACAGGATGGGTGATAGAGTGTAGGTGCAGAAGTACATAAAAAATCTAACAATATAGGATACCGTTACAACAAGGATTATTTCAATACACAAACACATGTATATATGTATACATATGTGTGTGTGTGTGTGCTGCAAGAGATTCCTTTTTCTTTAATACCCATGCTTCATTGCAATTAACATGGAGGTTGATAAAGGTTTAGTCATCAATTAAGGTTGTCAAAGAAAAAAAAAAAAAAAAAAAAAAGAGCCAGCATATTCTCATAAGAATAATACTAGGGGCACAAAAATGTCACAAAATCTTGCTCACAAAATCCTAGGTGTCATGATTTTATTGGTGTTTTTAAGTAGAGTGTGGCGGGTCCATTATCGATGCAACCAATAAAATATCGTCACCTCATTTTGTGAGCAAGATTTTGTGAACTTATTTTGTGCCCCTAGCATTGCTCTTCTCATAAAGAAATAACCAATATATAGGAGAAGACAATTAAAACTTGTATACACATACATCTAAGTCAAAGTACATATAATACAGGGAAAACATCTAAAGTTGCTGATTGGGTCATGTATTATAGTATAACACAATGATATTCATGCTAATACAAACAATCAAGTGGAAAATGAAAATAGAATAATTACAAATGTCTACGACCAGGGCCGGTCCTGTAAAATTTGAGACCCAAAACCAACTGTTCGGCTGGGGCCCTCATTTATAAGCCACAAGCCAATCACACATTGAACTGTAATGAAAAAAACTTAAACAGGGAATGCATTAAGCAATAAAGCAAACAAATCAAGCAACACACACATTAACTATAAGGTCTTAAATTGAATCGTACATTAATGAAATTTAAGGTTTTTTTTTGTTATTAAATGGATTGCAAGAAGTCCCCAGACAAAAATTCAAAGATATGTTTTAAGGAAGTCCACTAAGTAAAGAACTGAGCAAAAATTCATGAAAAAGGAAAATCCCAAAAGGTAATAAATATATGGGATGAAGAGAAAGAAAAAAAAAAAAAAAAAAAGACCAGCTGGGTTCGAACCCCGGGTGAGCTGGACTGGGGAATAACATCATATATACCATAAACAAATAATCTTCACCACTGGCCCATATTAAGCGATTCTACTCACTAAGGGAATTACATATATACACTACAAATTTAAAAAAAAAAAAATTGGGGCCCCAAAAATTGGGCTTCACAGGCTTACGTTATGGGCCGGCCCTGACTACAACGTGTAGATTACAGATAAAAAGTCCAACACAAGTAAAACCTTCATTTTCTTTATAGATCATGCAAAAGAAAGTACTTCAATCGCCTTACCTGCCTTGATGTAAAGTTTGAATAGAAGAAGAAATACCATTATGATATTAAAGAGATTACAAAGGGGGAGGACATGATGTATACCAGGGAAAGAAAAAGAACACATGGGAAAAGCACTAAAACAGGAACAATTTATTTATTTATTTTTTAAAAAAAAAAGCAGAAGAAGAGCAGGCCCAATGAAGACTGCCAGTCCCTCCTTGGACCATTCATTAATGTTCTAAATAATGAATGAAGATTTTTTATTTTTATTTTGGGTAGAAAAAGAATTTCTTAGATGTGGAGATAGAATCCAACTTCCGGAGGAAAAGCAGTCCATTAAAAGGAAACAAGGAACAGGGAAACAGGGGACATAATAAATAAATAAAAAAGGTCCAACAAATATACAAAACCCAGAAATCAATGACACAAACCCACCAAAACCCAGCTGATGCACTGTTCTCTGATCCAAACCCATGTCTGTCACAGAAAAAAAAAAAACTAAAAGCTCCCAAAGCGGATGACGATAGGTCCATAACGAGGCAAAATTTTAAGAATATGAAATTTTAGTGCCTAGTAAATCAAGAGTCAAACCTGGGGATCATAATCTTACTTGACACCAAAAGAAAAAACCCGTTTCCACCTAATTCTTAAAATTCTCCAATGGAAACTGAGACCATATAAATATGTGGCTCTACTTACTAACATGTCTAAGATGATCTCATCTAAAAAAAAGTCTCAGAATGAGTAATCATCACCATGAACTAAAAGAACCCAGCAACCAATCGCACATACAAGGCATGCGATAATGATTTTAATTGATTAATTTCCTCATATAAAGAAAAACAAAAGCTTTGCTTCTGCATGTCTCTGAGTTTTGGTATCTGTAACAATTCTCAAACTTTGAAGAGTTAATTCACCAACTTAAAAAGCAAATAAATAACTGTATCCACGCCCCTTGGATTCATATGTATCCAAATGTCAATATTTAGAAGCAAACTAGAGGCCAAACTAAACCTACAAATTGAAGAGCAAACATTTGATAGGAGAATCTGACCAGGCCAGTCGACTGCAGAAGCGTTCGAGTATATTGTCGCATACATTCAAGTATCTACAACAACAACAACAACAACAACATTACCCCAGAGTTTCTTCCAAAACCCTGTACTTGATAAGTTTTACCATCTGCCTCAAAAGTTTATTAAAACTAATCCACCATCAGTTTACAGTGAAAGAAGAATTTCCATAAAGTTCGAAGACTAGTGATGTTGAGATGTTGCTTTGATCTAATACACACACCTAGGCAGTTATTTTTGGTATTTCATTTAATAATATTTTAATTGCATTGTTAATCTTTTTCTCATTATTTAATTCTTCGAAGTTCAAACCTATATAATTTGCTCGACTCTTGGTAAAAAGACCATCACTGAAGCCATCCCACCAACGGGTCCTCCAGACAATCATTAATGCTACCATCGCTGCAGTTGCCACCACTGTGGCTGCTATAGTCCCCGCAACGAGCATCAGTACTGCCACTAGTACTACTGTCACTGCTACAGCAGCAACTTGTGGGGAAACAAATGATATGCTTTGGCCAGTCCCTAAAATAATAAAATGTGTAAAGAGTGTAAAATCTATCACAAAAGCAAGAATGTTTTATAGAAAGGAACTTATATGATTTACATATGATGTTACATGATAAGAACCATCAGACTATGAAGCTAGAACCAACTTTCTAAGAGCCATTCTAGACTAGAAACCTAACAGACAAGAAGCAGCAGTAATTTCACACAAATTAGAAAAGTTTTTTTTTTCAAATAAAATTCTGAAAATGTTGATCGAAGATGGAAGGCTAAGTTGTGCTTATCACACAGAATGTCCTGAACTGAATTAAGACTCAATATAGAAACGAGTCCATTATTTCTTACAGTTGAGAAATGGTATTGGTTAGTGAGGTAACCACCAAACACGGACCAAAGAAAACTAGAATGCACCGGCCGTCTTGAGATTTGTGTCATCCGAATTCCAAAAGAGGACAGCACACTGAGACTGAGAGCACGGGTGCTGCAAATATGTCGCCGAACATAAGTTGCTCACAAATATAGGAACAAGAATGGTAGGGGTGATCCAGCATGGATGATGGAAATCTCAAAACAAATAAATTTTGTTTATCTTACGAAGGAAATTAACAATGCTACACTGATTGCAGCAAGTGACAGATTAATATTCTGATATCTGATTGCACAAATATCTTGGACCATAATTAATAAACTATGACCAATCACGAAAATCTTATCAGTTTGTACCACATTCCCCAAATGGTGCCTCTCAAAAGGCCTATAAATGACACTCAAAACTCAGCCATCGATCTGCACTACGTCTCTCGTTTGACTCCATGAATGGACCTCTGGGACTCCATGAATGGACCTCTGGCATCTACTAGTCTTAATGCTATTGACAACCAAAGAATTTCGAAGGACGTCTTCATAGAAAATAAATTGCCTCCAATAGATGAAAGAGAAAAAAACAAGAGAGGAGAAAAAAGAAGACAGGTATCTCTGAGTTCTCACAGTAACTATCCCACAGATATGAAGAGATTCCCGCATCAGAAGTAACCTAACATAGCTTCCAAATCATCTTCAGAAGCTGGCTCAGACATACACCTGTATATGAGTGAAGACGGCTCATAAGCTTGACTTGGCTCTCCTCAAATGAGCACACTCAACTCGACTCGACTCGACTTGTGACACATAAATGGGCCAAGAGGATAATGAATGTGTGATTCGAGGTATTTGGTGAGCCAACTCAACTTACAAGCTGGCTCGAGGTGGCTGGAGGCCACATCCTTCAAACAACCTAGATTTAGAAACTCAAACTGACCTCAACCGATGAGACTGAAACTTAGTAATAACCTTAAACACACTTGTCACCAAACTAAAAGATCTGCAATCATCAAAAATTATCAACCTATACTCCTTAACGATCTATCTTCAGAACTAGAGTAGTAAACTTGGAAATAGTGTTACTCCCAATAACATCATTGCCAAAAGGACTCCACAAACATAATATCAAATTTGACAATATCCCAACATGAGTAACAAAAACATAGATAAGCCATCCAGCCCAGGAGCCTTATCCTCAACCTTTCCCTTAATCGCCTTCCTAATCTCTTCCTCTTGAAACTCTCTCCAACTAAACAAATCTATCTCTGGCACCATGACACCTATTAAGACTCTCCTCAATTTTAGGTCTCCTACACTCCTCATGAAACAACTTCCTATAGAAACTAGAGATAATCCGATATCAAAGAAGGAGAGCCTACTTCTCTCCTTGCTCCAACTGCACCTCTGAAATATGGCTTCTCCTTTTCCCAACTGCAACCATATGAAAGAGTTTAGATTCCAGTCTCCCACTCGGCACATTTTACCTTAGGCTTCTAATGCCAATAAATATCCTTACGTAAGAGGAGCTCATCAACCTCGCGTTTTAACGAACATCTCCTAACTTGCTGCTCATTATTGAGAGAGCCACCATCCTCGCACCAATTAATCTCAGCAATACATCACATCACTGTCTTTAGAGTGTCAGACATAACCAAAGAATCTCTAATCCACACTTTCAAGTCTTCTTTCACATACCACAACTTTTCTATGAACACAAAACTACCCACCTGACACCTGACACTTGCAGGTCACACCAGCACACAGCCACAAGATCAAAGAACCCAAGGTGCAACAACCACATATTCTCGAACTGGAATTTAGTTCTGCCCCAAAGAACATGGCTAGACTAAAGAATAATACCTAAATGATCTGACACGAACCAATCCAATAATTTATGAACCAAAGCAGGAAAAACCTCCAAATGAGCCGAAAGAGGAAGTGGGCAATTGTGGATGTCGCCTACCGCTGCCCAGAACAGACCAAGTAAACTGACCATTAGACAAGTCTTATCTCTCATGTTAAACTATCTCTCACCAAGATACCTACTTCAAATGGCCCAATTGTTATATGTTAGTACTCTCCATTTTTTTGTCCTTACGTAGCAAGCTCTCACTCCACATCACCATCGCTTCATGTTGTTACTGGTAAAATTCCCTATTTCCCTCGCTCTATACTCAGGTTGTGAACAGCTCGAGGCTCGAAAGCCAATTTGGCTCGACTGATATACAGGCCCACTAAGGATGACCTTTGGAAAATATATATAAAGACATGAAAGCCAACTTGAACAAAATCCAGACCATCAATAGAGAGGGTGATATGCAAGACGAGGGATATGTTTGTATCTTAAGCCTAAGGTAAAGGCCTAAAGAAAATTAAATTATGTGGCTAACTATCACCATTTAGCTTTTGCGATATTGTCTCATTAGGATACATATTCTAATTTTAACAAGTTACCTAGCCAGCAATGGTTGTTAAGTCATATAATATAAGTACAGATATTTAGACAGGAGGCTGGATTTTGTCCTTCCATTCACACCTTAATGTCAAAACGAGACGAGTATTGTCGAATAAGAGTCAAGTTTCACAATTTTTTAATCGAGTCGGGTTGAGATCCAAATAACTGGGCCGAACTCGACCAGGGTCAAATTTACGGGTCCTTCGAATAATACCGGGTCCATGCCTTCCCAATATATTAACGTGCCACTTGGGTTAATCGGATTTCTTAGTGGCCTACTACTATAAATGTGAAGTTACTAAGAAACCCTAATGAATCAACATAAAGATTGTCCTCCTTCCTCTCTTCTCGGTTTCTCAATGTTTCTGCTTCGCCATAGCCCACAGCTATACTTTGTCTTCGAAATGGACGATTCAAACCATGTTCGTATCTCTTTCTCCTCTGTTTTCTCCCATTTCCATTGTTCAAACAATTATGGGTCATATTTCTCAAATTAAAGCTCTGTAATCTCTATATCAGGGAAGACAAACTGGAAATGAGTTAAGACTCAAGTACCCATGCCGGGCTTTGAGTAGATCCTGCCATTTAGACGAATCCAATATAGGCAAGCCAAGTTCAACCTGCCTAAGAGACTCAATGCGGGTTGGGTGAAGATTTCCGGGTCTGAGTGCGAGTCAGGTTTCAGCTGACCCGCCAGAGTACACAGCTCTAGAGTTCAAGTTACACTAGTTATTACCAAATCCCAACCAAAATCCAGCAAGTCTTGCAACAATAGACCACTTCAAGATTATGCAAACGGAAAATTATTGGTTTCACATGAACGACGACAACAAAGCCTTAATGACAAAATCATAGGGGTAGGCAAACATGAACCGCCATAATACCAATACTCTTGGTTTCACACTCATTCAAAATCATTCTAAGGCTGGTTTTTGGAATCTTATTAGCCTAGCCCCTTCACAGTTTATACATTTATTAAAATCTATCCATCCCTCTCACAAATATGTGTGTGCACATATATACACACAGGGAATCCTTGAGCTCTCCCTGAGAATAATCCCTCGAGATGATGTTGGCGCCGAAGCGGCCACCTCCCTCAAGATAATTGGAGGCATCCATAAAGTCTCTACCCTGAGACCTCTTGCTAAAGCTTCCTGAGCCCCTTCATTTTTACGAATCATTATTGGTATCTCACACGTAGTTATTCCTAATAATACATTTATGTCCTGAAAATATTATTTAAGAAAAAAACCAATTAAAACAAAAATGTGAAAATCTCACCAAGAAAGTGGTATCCTCATGTGGAGCAGGGAAAGGATAAGCCACCCAAAGTAAGTAAAATGCTTAGCATTAGAACAATGAAAACATAGCCAGCACACTATTGAAGCAGGAAATTCTACTTCCATCACAGTCCTTCAAATAAGACTCGAAAACATTAATTAATAAATAAAATTTATTGCCGGCCCAGGTAATTATAGTAGTGAGCAATAGAAATGTGATAAAGCGAAAGGTATAACAAGTTGAGGGACCCTATTATCATCACTTTTAAAAAAATTAACACTGAAACTTCAAAAAAAGGAGACAACCCATACACCAATTGGGGAAGAAGAGAATGAGATGCTCTTCAAATAAAGCAAGAATGTCTTAGACTACATAGCAGAAGTGAAGCACCAAAAATCGAATAAGGGATAATACCTATGGTACGAAAATCAATAGAATCCGCTACCGAATGTTTCTCAACGCCAGGTACAGCAATCGCTTCCTCAAACTTGAGCTTCATAACAGCTTTTTCACATTCCTTCAATTTCTTGGCAGCATCAGGATCATTTGGACATAATTTTTTTACCTAAGGAATATAACAATTGAGTCACAAGATCATAAGTGGTGGCCTGGTGCATAAGCAAGAACACATGCTAAATATGGTAGAGAATGTTTGACTTCCTCCTTAAAAAGGAGAAGAGATCATAATACAAGAAATCCATAGATATTAGATAGTACACCAGAGAAACATAAACAAGCAACCATCAAACTAATTATAGGCATGTGGGCTGATTTTTCACAATCTAGGTGGTTTTGCCTCCAAAAAGTCAGAAGGTGAATATCCGATGACTGGGAGTTTTACTAATAAGCAAGCATGTATAAGAAGGGTAGCAACAATAAAAGAGAATCCTGATATCAGTAATGAGAACTGTAATGTTAGTGTGCCTTGATTAACAATGGTCACATCGTGAGAGCCCATCCAAACCATCTGTGAAGTGTTCGAAGTATCTTAAACTTCCACTAAACACAATGCTTGACCTTTCAATTGGCTAAATGGTCGAGTCACACTGTGCCAGTCAAAAAAGTAACTTGTTGACAACTTATGCACCATCTTACAGACAAGTATAAATCAGAAAGCAGAGCATAAGATAGAGCGAAAAAGAAAATACAAAGATAACCAAAAACCAAAAAACTAAGCTACAGCACTGCTTTCTAGTCCCTAGTCCCTACTGAAAACATAAAATGGACACCTCTGAAACTACAAGAGCATAGGCTCACAGGACTGCTACCAAAATATAGCAATGCCTAGCAATAGGAGAAGTGAAGAAAACCCTTACAAACCTGGAATTAGTCATCCACAAGAAACACACAATACATATGTCCCATGTTGCCACAAAATGGAGCACCCCTCCCACCCCTTCCCCCGGGCCCCCTCATAACAGAAAAGGCCATACAAAGAAAGCTTTCAACAGAAGTAGTGGACAAGAACTTTTCTCCTCAGAAATGCCCAACACACACCATAATCTCCACAGCATACACTAGTGAAGGAACAACTACTACTCAATTCACTTGTCCAAAATAATTTAACTTGTCTATAACTGTTCCCTGGAGGCTGGAATTCCGTTTACAGTGACCAGTAACCACATGTTTCTTGCTAAAACAAATTCAAAATAAGCTAAAGCAAGGAAACATATATTGTTGCTAACATTGTGGGTCGTAAGACTTGTTTATTTGAAGATGTTTGTAGCATGACTTTTGTGCATCTACCTCAGTAAATCTTGCACTCCTTTCATTCTTGACCTATTATACATTTGTGTCTGCACATACTTAGGCTATTTACTTACCATCATAGAGGGGCATTGGTCCAGTTTCCTCTTGTGAAGTCGAGAAAAGTTTACCAAGCACCCTCAAGCCTCTTAAGTTATCTGTAAGTGTGCTTCTGGACGGTATTGTGATTACAAAGTGCAAGCAGCACAGATGCACTTGATGTAAGTAGCAGCCATTGACCAACAACATGAACAATGAGTATTACCAAGCAAGAAAAACTGAATCCTAAGGTAAGCAAGAAGCGCCAGCCCAGCGAACAGAAGGCATACTGCTAAGCACTGCCCCGCAAATAAGTATTCAGTAAGGTCCAAATTCCAAACATTCCCCAAAGAATAGTAAGAGTAGAAAATTGTGTATGATCATCCATGCCTATACGTGTAAATGAATTAAGAGAAGGAGCTCATAGTAGCAGAGCTAAACACCCCCCAACCTCCCTCCAGAAACACCATGCGGTTACTTGCGCCCATTCCTCTCCAATAGTTGTATCCTACAAGTTTTAAGTTTTAAGTTTTCAATAGGATAATCAAACCTTTTTTTAGGTGTTTACAAGTGGATTCAGCAAAAAGGAGGATGCTATTGTAGATCGGGAATGTGAATCTTTACTTTTTTACAAAGCATCTTGATTGATAGGACAATCTAGAGTTCACAAGAATAGTGTATGCCGAAACAAATGCTGTGGGATGTAGGTTAATTTGGCTTCATCATTGGCCTCTCCTGGTGTTGTCTTCAGCGGAATTCTTATATCTACAATACAGATTGGAGTGATTTGATTGCTTGTGTATTCTTTCCTTAGATGTATCTTTTCTTTTGATAGAACTCTAGTCCTCTTGTTTGTATGCCAACAATTTACATTTTCAGGTGACAAGTGCAGAGTTAAAGGCAAAAATATGAAAGGAAATGTGTCTCTTGATTTCACGAAAATGTTCCACTACAATTAAGTTTTGCTTCCATTTTTCCAAGATTAGGGATCAAGATACTACCACAAATAACAAGAAATCAGAGCTCTACCATTGCACTTTCACGCAAGAAGCTTCTATCAAGTATGTCCCAGACTCCCAGTACACTCCAAAAACTTAGCAATTTATGACAAGAACTTTAAGACAAAAATGCTGAAAAAACTAATCACTTGGACATGGAGGGAGGCAATAAGAACCTGCTGAAAATCTTTAAGTGCATCTTTAAACTTGCCCATTGCAAGATATGCAGCACCTCGGCGGTAATAACCCTGTAATATCTCCAAACTATTAGAAAAGGAAAAACCCAAACCTTGACAACTTTAGGCAAACATTAATAACTAATAACAAGAGCATGCCTTTGAATACTTGGGATCAATCTCAATAGCCTTTGATGCATCCTGTATGGCACTACCATACTCCTCCAATTTCGTATGCGCAAAAGCACGATTCGCCCAATACACAGCATTTTCACCATCTATTTCAATTGCTTGCGTATACAAATCAACCGCTAGAAAATATTTATGGGCTGCAGTAACCAAATGAACAAAGGGTTGATCATAAAGAATAAAATAGCGAATTTCTCTGATTGTAATTGCAAATATAAACTGAACATTCCATTTTAATCACGTCATTCTGGTACAAAAACTAATCCATAATATAATTCAAATAGAACCCTAAACATGAGTATTGCTGCTTACTGAATGAGCACTGAAATTGAAAAAATAAAGGGTTTCTGATTGTATGTGCCAATTAACACCGGACATTCCTTTTAATCACTTCAAACTAATCGATAATATTCCAAATAGAACCGTAACAAAACGATGATTTCTGCTTAATAAACGAACAATAAGATTTAAGAATCAAAAGGGTTTGCGAATTGAGTGATTGATTACCTTTAAAAGCATCATTGGCGAGGAGTTTGACTTCTTCAGCACGAGAAACCTTTGAATTAGTATTATCTTCAGTAGCCATGGTGGGCATAATATTGATACAATAATGTATTGATTGATGGTTTTGTCTGGATTCAAAGGGTTTAGGGTTTGGTGATGAAGAAAGTTGTATAAAGGATTACTGCATGTCAACTCTTTCGCCTTCCCCTTGGAAGACACTTGTTTGAGGAGTGACTTGACTTGTAGCTAAGCCCTAGATGGTTCCGGCGCCTCTTTCGTTTCCATTTTCATTTTGTTCTTCGTTTAATTAGTATTTTGGTCCCTCATCTTGTTAGGTGGTGTTAATTTGGTCCCTCGTAGTAGTCCTTTCCTTTCAGAAAAATGATAAATTATGCTTTAGACGTTTCTTTCCTTATAATATTTGTGTAATGATCTGAAAAATGATAAGTGTTTTCCTTTGATCTTTAAGTTTTAATTATCTTGTGCATCATAGTGTTTTTCAACCCATTCAAGCCAGCCGACTCTTTATCTATCCATTTTAGCCAAACAGCAAACCTCTGTTGTGCATTTTATCCGTTCGGTTTTCTGCTTTGAACCGCAGTTGGCTTAATTGATAAGTATACGGTTGAATTTTATAAGGGTACTTTAGAAAAAGTTGAAACTGCTATTCCCCCCCCCCCCCTCTCTAGCGGTTCTATACTCTTATTGCCCTCTGGGACCAACAAGTGGTATCAGAGCATATCCACCAAAACTTATTTTACAAGCTTAACCGCTTGGGTACTGATCCAATGGCAAACGTAAACACCCATATGATGCAAACATCCAATTCGAATCATTTACCGATTCTGAATGAAAATAGTTTTATCTTTTAGAAAGATAGGATGATGAAACACATGATTTCAGTTGATCGTAGGCAATGGACTGCGGTTGTGGATGGATCATATATTCCTATGAAAGCTAACCCACGTGCAGATACTGCTGGACAACCTGTTGAAATAAGAAAGCTGGAAAGTGAGTGGACTGACTCAGACCGTAACAATGTGAACTTTGATGGAAAGGCTATGTCTATGCTAGTCTCAGCTATTGACCTAAGGACTCACTCAAAGGTGTTGCACTATAAAACCGCAAAAGAAACTTGGGATGCAATAGTTGACTTTCTGGAAGGAGATGCTGATACCAAGAAGAACCGCCTCTATCAACAGAGAAGACTCTTTGACTATTTTGTCAAGGATCCAAAGGAATCTCTTCGCCAATGCTATGAGCGGTTCATTGAAATTGTCAATGTATGTTTCTCTCTAGGTCATGTCTACTCCAATACAGACTTGAATATGAGATTCATGCAAGCCCTTGGTAGCAAATGGCTGATTAAAACTACAAACATTGAAGACAACAAGGATCTAGAAGCTCTTGATCTACATCATTTATATGCCATGCTAAAGGTAATTAAATTCAAGCTTGAAGAGGTGAATGAAACCGGAAACAAATTCAAAACTCTTTCTCTAGCCGCATTCAACAATACCTCATCTTCAACCTATATTCCAGACCACCATCAAGCTGCACCTCATCTCCACTTACAAATCGCTCCTCCTGGTCAGAATGTCCCCAGATATAATCCTCCAACCGTACCATTAGAGTACTATCCACAGTCTCATCACCCTTATCCACAATCTCATCACCCTTACCAACAATGTCATCAATCCTACACTCCATCTCAATGTTCTTATTCTCAGAGTGTAGCGTCTCAATCATCATGCTCTAATCAAGTTGATTTTGATGATATGGATGATGAAGAGTTTTCCTTGTATGTGAAGAAATATACAAAGTTTAGGAAGAATAACAGATCTCAGTTTCCATCCAAAAGCCCTGCAAAGTTTGTCCCTCCAACTAGATTCAACAAAAATGCAGATGCTAAGAAAAGGGATGACTTGGTGTGCTACAACTGTAGATAGCTAGGTCACTTTGCCTCTAGTTGTCCCAAAACACGCTATGAAGCTGCACCAGCTAAGAAACTGTTCCAGAAGAAGTTCACAAAAAGAAGAGGAATGGTAGCTAAAAAAGAAGATCAACCGCTTACATGGATGGGTTATGATTCTGATGACAGTGATGAAGAAGAAGAGGTTGCAAATCTGAGCCTCATGGCTTTTGAAGAAAAGTATTAAATTGATGAAAGTCTCCCATTGCCATTTCAACAATAGAAGAAGTCAGTTTCATCAAAGACTTCTGAGGCAAGAGCAATCAAGACTCCAACAACACCAAACTCCTATCCTGAGGTTAAAGCAGACCAAACTCATAATGACCAGGTACTTGAACGTGCTAACATTATTTATCAACAACACATAGTGCTTAAAAAGGCACATAAATTAATGGTTGCGGAACTTGAAGATTCCCAAAAGAAATGTAAGTCCCATGTAGATACCCCGGGGAAACCCACTACTTGGCTAGAGTGGTGAATTATCCTAGGATGTCTATTTTGGTTTTAATTGTTTAGAGTCGACACCTATGTTTTTAAAGGAACATAAGAAAAACCCAGAAATAGCCTATTTTATATTACGAAACCAAAGATTCGGGAGAGAATGGTTCGGGGGTTAGATGACGGAGTGGGAAGTATTTAAACACCCACTCCGAGGGGAATTGCAAAGGGAAATAAAATAAAATTGTTTTATATATTAATTTATGCTAAAGATTACATGTAGCAATTACATTAATATGAAATGGGGAAATTAAAGTAGTATTAGAATGTAGGGAGATAACCTTAACTAAATTCAATATGTGAAGTAGTCATATTGGTCATGTCCCATTTGATGGGGATTGCATACAATGACTAGACAAGTAAAATAAGAGAAGAAGAGTAAAGTACCTTTAGAAAAGAAGAACTTCAAACTTTAACTTGGAGATGGAGTTGTTGTAGAGAAATTGTTGTGCAACACTTTGTAGTGTTTTTGGAGAGAAATGTTGTTGAGGAAATTTGTGTAGAGTTTAGATGTAGAGAAAGTTTGAGGTTCAAGGTCCTTTTCTAAGGTAAAAAGAGAGGGTTTAAATAGGTAGAAAATAGAGGAAAATATGGTCTTTCAACCAATAAGAAAAATAAAGAGAAATAAAATAAAATCAAATCAAATAAAATCAAATAAAATAAAGATAGAATATTTGGTTTTAGGGAAAAGACTAAGAATATGGGATTGTGAGTTATGAAATAAGGGGGGATGAATGTGGATGTAAAAAGAGGTCTTTGTGATCAAGAAAAGGGAGGGAAAAATACTGCAATCCGTAACTGCCAAAATGGGAAGCGCGCGAGTCTGGCCCATTGAACCAAACGCGCGTGCGCCCCATGACCATTACGGGAGGCGCCCGAGTCTAAAAATAACAGAATGACCCTAAAAGTTAACTATGTTATGCAGTTTAGTCCAAAACTAATGGAATCAGTTAGGAACTTAACCGAAGTAGCAGAAATTAGCAAAAACAAGTTAAATAAAAATACTATGTATGCAATCGGGGTGAGAGGTCCAAGGCGGGGTGTCTACACCCACAAGGAGGAAATTTAAAGCCTCGAGTTTCAAATTACTGGGATTTCATCTATTAAGGAAGAAAACCGCTGCCTTAAGGACAGAGTTGAGGCACTCCTAACCTAATTCCAAGAACTAACCGCACAAATGGATAACCTTCAAAAAGTTACTGATGTGTGGACTAAGTCTGGAGTCACTGTGGAAGAAATTCTGAATTCCTAAATTCCAAGTTCAGATAAAAATAGATTGGGATTCAAAACCAGTGATGGGTGCAAGTGTCCTTGCCTCTATGCTCAAGGTGGTAGTGACACCCCCTGAACAAACCAATGAAATTCCTAAAGTTACTCATGCTGGTAAAAAGGGCTCTAAGCAAGAAATTAAGAAACAAAATTATTTCTTTGAGTATCCTAAACACCAGACTGGGAGAGATTCTAAGTGGAAAGAAAAATCCACATAAGCTGCGTCTGACAAGGAAGTACTAAGTGATGAAACCGCTCTATGTCGGTAGAAGGATTATCCTGTAGTATATCCTAAAGCCACACCTAAAAGAAAGGTAGAGATCAAGAAAATGATCTTTGTCAAAGCCAAAACTTCTGACCCAGTGAAACATGAGAAAGCGAAGAATAGTAAGGGGTTTGTAAAACCGCAACCAAAACCTGGTTTCATTCATTGTTCTATTTGTGTCGATTATGGTCATGGTGCTACTCATTATCTTTTAAGGTTCACACCCAATACCAAGGAAAATAAAAATCCTAAGGTCAAACAGGTGTGGATCCCAAAAAGATGCTAACTCTAGGACCCAAGGAATAAGAGGGACCAAATCTTTCATGTCTTATTTTTCAGATATTATGGTTTATGGCTGGTAAGACAAAGAAGAAGAAGGATCTCTGGTATTTGGACAGTGGCTGCTCTCATCACAAGACCGGAGATAATGAACTTCTTTGTGATATCAGAAGAATGAAAGGCCCCCAGTAGTGTTTGGTAATAATAAGAAAGGAGAAACCTTAGGATATGGAGCAATCAAACGAGGAAAAGTGACTATAGAAATGTGTCACTAGTAGAAGGACTTAAGCATAACCTTCTCTCCATATCTCATTTTTGTGACAAAGGAATAAACTGCAACTTTACTTCAACAAAATGCTTTATCAAGGATGCTTCTTCCGAAGTTACTCTACTGACTGGTCATAGAACATGTGATGTGTATATGCTAGATTTAAGCAATGTTATATCTATTGCTGACCTTTGTTTTATTGCAAAAAATGTCAGTGAAAGCAGCTGGTTATGGCATAAGCGGCTCAGCCACCTGAACTTTAAATACCTTGCAAAATTGCAAAGGGATGGTCTTGTACATAGACTACCCAAAGTGGCTGACCATCATGATAAGAAATGCAAAGCATGCAAGATTGGTAAGCAGACCAAACAGTCTTTCCCCGGCAAAACCGTACTTTCAACGAACCGTTGCTTACAAACGCTTCACATTGATTTATTTGGACTTGTCCCAACCGCAAGTATAGGAAGAAACCGCTATACCTTTGTGGTGGTTGATGATTATTCAAGATATACATAGGTGGAAATGATGGTCTCAAAATATGATACTTATGATATTATAACCGCTCTCTTCAGATAGCTCCAAACTCAAAAGTTGGATGACATTGTTAGTGTACGTTCAGATAATGGAACCGAATTTACAAACAATTGTGTTGCCTAATATTGTGATGATCATGGAACTGATCATAATTTCTCTGTTGCTGGGGTCCCACAACAAAATAGAGTAGTTGAAAGAAAGAACATGACTTTGATTAAAGCCGGGAAAACTATGATTGCAGAAGCAAAGCTTCCCAAGTACTTCTGGGCCGAATCAATTAATACAAATTGTTTTACTCAGAACCGATCTCTAATCATCAAAGCTCATAACAAAACTCTTTATGAATTGTGGAGAGGCAGACCACCCAACATTTCCTTCTTCAAGATATTTGGATGCAAATGCTATATCTTATACAATGGTAGAGAGCATCAAGCTAAATTTGATGCTAAATCTAATGAAGGTATCTTTGTTGGTTACGCAAAACATTTTAAATATTTTTGTAGGGGTGGAAATGGTTTGGTTTAGCTCGGTTTGGGGTAATTTAGAAGCCAAACCGCTATACATCGGTTTGGAGAAATCCCAAACCGAGCTGAACCACAAAATAGTCCAAGCTGAGCTGAGCTGAGCTAAACCATCACGGTTCGGCTCGGCTCGATTTGAACCACGGTCTGATTTACGGTTTAAAATGTGGCTTAAACCGCGGTTTGAACCACAACTCTTACACCATACTATACCACTAAGCACTAGCAAGGACTGTAATCTTAAGTTACAGTGGAAATAAATCCAATAAATCCTTAGAAATTAAACACTGATGTTCAACAACAGAAAAAAACAGATACAGAAGGTGGTTTTCGTTTGAAACAAAACTGAAAAAAAATGAAGAGGAACATACACTACAATTAGCATCACTATCCATGGTTGATACTCGACGCCCTAGACATTAGAGCAAGTTGCAAGCCCTCTTTATTGTAGACACTGTAAAACAAAAAATTGAATAAAAATGACAGCAAACTTGGAAGTAAAATTACATGAAGAAGCATAAGGGATGAAACTTACCTTTAATCGCCGAAAAATTGAAAGGTCGAGCTAGGGTTTCAATTAGCAGATGTCTTGATTCTCTTGAATAGGGAGGCCTGCATAGGAGTGAGATGGAGGAAGGACGTTGGCCAAAGGAATGGCGTCGGCGGGTAGAAGGATGATGGCAGAGGCTAGGTCGTAGCCCGTGGGTGAACTGAAGAAGATGAGAGAATGGATACGATAGGGATGACTGCGGAGAGATTTGTCGATTTGGTGAAAATGAATACTCAGTCGACGATAGGGTATCTCATTTAGGGTTTCCTAAAATAATCTAACGGTTCATATTAAATCACTAAATTTAATCAATGGTCCATATAAGGGCTCTATGGTTCAGCTAGCTCGGCTCCACAATTCAGCTCCACGGTTCAGCTCTACGGTTCGGCTCAGTTTGGCTCGGTTTGGCTTGAAAGGTCAGACCGTAAGCCGAACTGAATCGTGTGGTTTATCAATTTTTGAAACCGAGCTGAACCGCATAAATTTAAAAACCGAGCTAAATCGCACGGTTTGGCTCGGCTCGGTTCTGAACCGCGGTTTGAGCCGAACCATTTCCACCCCTATCTTTTCGTTGTTTCAGTAAGATATCTTTAAAATACTACCTCCGTCCCAACTCAATACGCATCTTTACTGTTTGGCACAATATTTAAGGAGAGATTATTTATATTCAAAAGTATTGTGAGTGGAGAATAATGAGTGGTTGGGAGGAAGAAAGAGAATGAGTGGAGAATAATGAGTGGTTGGGAGGAAGAGAGAGAATGAGTGGAAGATTATAAAAATAATAAAAAACTTTCCTTTTTTGGATTGTGCACATATCAACGACACCCACTTAAAAGGTAAGTGTGCACATTGAGCTGGGACGGAGGTAGTAGTAGAGTTTGTTCACGTTACATTCGATGAATATGATCTTCTTGAGCCACATATGGCTCCAAATGTTACTGATGATTTTAATGAGTTTGAGACAGGTACTTCAAATTATCCAAATCATACAGCTACTGATGACCATCCTACTCAAACCGCTCCATTTGGTCCTCCAGCCGCACCAAATCAAACCACTCACGGTATTGCTGCAGAATCGCTGTCTTCTGACCCTATCCAAGTAATTCAACCTGCTCCAAGACTCACCTTCAATGAATATTTCAATGAATATCAAGAAGATCCTCCTTTAGAAAATCTTCAAGAAATAATAGTTCATGAAGACCTCCCTCTATAAATTAATGAGCATAGAGACCATCCCACTACAAATGTTATTGGTCCTATTAATTTTGGTGTACAAATAAGAGGTAGCTTAACTCATAGAGATAACCACGGTTTGTTCTCAACTGCCCTATTATCTCAAATGGAACCCAAGAAGGTTGAAGAAGCTCTAACTGATCCAAGTTGGGTAGCTGCTATGCAAGAAGAGCTTAATTAATTTGAAAGATGCGGAGTTTGGACTCTAGTTCCAAGACCCAAGGATCACACTATAATTGGAACAAAATGGGTATACAGAAACAAGATGCATTGATGAAAATGGTACTATAACAAGAAACAAAGCTAGGTTGGTTGCTCAAGGCTATAGGCAAGAAGAAGGAATAGACTATGATGAAACATTTGCCCCTGTAGCCAGACTTGAAGCCATCAGATTATTCCTGGCATATGCATCCTTTAAGAAATTCAAGCTTTATCAAATGGATGTGAAGAGTGCATTTCTAAATGGTGAACTATAAGAGGAAGTCTATGTATCTTAACCGCCAGGATTTGAAGACAATAAATTCCCTCATTATGTCTTTAAGCTCAAGAAGGCTCTATATGGACTCAAGCAAGCTCCAAGAGCATGGTATGACACTCTATCTAAATTTCTTATTGAACAAGGCTTCTCTCGAGGTAAAATTGATACAACTTTATTTATTGCTAAACATAAAAGTCACTCTTTATTAGTTCAGATTTATGTTGATGATATTATTTTTGGATCTACTAATAAAACCATGTGTGTTAAGTTTGAGAAGCTAATGAAAGGTAAATTTGAGATGAGTATGATGGGAGAGTTGACATTCTTTCTCGGACTCCAAATCAAGCAATGCCATGATGGAATCTTCATCAACCAAGCCAAATACGCCAAAGACTTGATTAAGAAATTTGGACTTGAAACCGCAAATCCAGTTGATACCCCAATGTCCAAACCTTGCAGTTTGGATCGTGAAGAAAAAGGTAAGAAAGTTAATCAAACACTCTACCGAGGTATGATTGGCTCTCTTCTTTACTTTACTGCAAGTAGGTCAGATATCATGTTTAGTGTTTGTGTTTGTGCTAGATTTCAAGCTGATCGTAGAGAATCTCATCTTATAGCTGTTAACGTATTATTAGATATTTATGTGGCACTGTTAACCTTGGACTTTGGTACTCCAAAGAATCTTCATTTGATTTATTAGGTTATTCATATGCTGACTTTGCAGCTTGTAAGATTGATAGAAAGAGTACAAGTGGTACTTGTCAGTTCTTTGGAACACGGCTAGTATCATGGTCCAACAAGAAACAAGCATCGATTTCAGTATCAATTGTTGAAGCTGAATACATTATGGCTGGAAGTTGTTACTCACAAATTCTTTAGATGAAACAATAATTGGAAGATTATGGAATATTTGAAAAGAATTGCCCTATCTTTTGTGATAGCAATGCAGCCATATCCATTTCCAACAATCCAGTTCAGCACTAAAAAACCAAACACATTGAGATTAGATACACTTCCTCAAATACCATGTGTAGACACCACGTCTTGGACCACTCACCCCGATTGCACATTTGATTTTGTGTTTTTACTTGCTTTAAGTGTTTTTCGTTAGTTTTTGTTACTTCCATTAAGTTACTGACTGACTCCGTTAAGTCTGGGGGCTAAATTGAATAATATTTCTAACTTTCCAGTCCATTATGTCAAAAATGCCTTTTCAGAGTCGGGTGCCTCTGCCCTTTGAGGTCAGACGCATGCGCCTTCCGCCCTAAAGGCCGGAGGCGCGCGCTTCTGGGCGTCAGTTACAGATTCTCTCCAAGAATCCCTCCCTTGCTCAATTTCCACGATTTTGCCCGGGAAATCCCTCCTTGCTGACTCTGTTTTGGCACCAAAAACATCTTATTTTCACCTATAAAAACCCACTTCTCCACCATATCAAGAGGAATTTTTAACACAAGAAAACTATACACAAACTCTCCCAAAAAGGATTTCAAGCATTTTCCAAAAAAGTTCTTGAAGTTTAGGTATTTTTTCTTACTATTCTCTTTCTCTCTATTCACCTCTATTTCTTTTATCTTTATCAAAGTGTGCAATCAACCCAAACCATTTTGAGACATGACACCGAAGCCTACTTCACTACATTGAAGTTGGCCAAGGAGTTATCTCCCCACATTCAAACTTTTTTTAAACCCCATTTCGTAACTTAACCTCCGAACCTCAAATGCACGAATCTCTGGTTTTCATAAATAAAACTTAGGACATTATTAGGTTTTTCTTATGTTCCTCTAAAACATAGGTGGCGACTCTAACAAACAAAACAAAACCGAAGTGTATAACCGTGAACGGTGTGGGATCACCCCGCTCGTGCTGGGGTATCTACAGTGGCGACTCCGCTGGGGATGTTTGAGGGTTAAACTTACGTTTTGTTCATAGTCTACAAGTTTTCTGGGCATTCTGGTTCCTGATGTTGGGAAGCGTGTTCCTCTGGCCTTCTAGGCCTAAGGCGTGCGCGTCCCACATCAAGGTCCAGAAGCACCCGCTTCCTATGTGTTCTTCTTATTCTTCTTTTCTATGCTAATTGCTTCTGCAGGGGTTCTAAAGTATATTCAGGACCAGGGCAATCCACTGAGTCCAACTTGTTGGGTTTTGCACAATCATGCGCAGCGGAATAAACCCAAAATCCTAGATCCATTCAAGATGATTAAATTAATACGGAGATGAATTTATAATACTAACCGTGATGGAGCTTTAAAATTTTAGATCTTCAATCTCTGTTCTTCGCGCTTCTTTAAATCACGATCGCAGGAACACGACCACAAAGCTTGGATCACGAACTTAGAGGAGTTGATGCCAACACCCTCTATGTTTATCCACATGCGAACGAATCTCAAGAACTCTTCTTGATCCGGATTGCTAGACCCAATAGAACACGTTTCTATTATGAAGGCTATATGAAAATATTGTTCTTGTTCTTGAGGAAGAAGAAAAACGGATTTTCTCTCTTGGACGACCTCTAATTGATCAAGTATCAAAAGTCTCTGATTAGGGTATTGAGAGAGGTATTTAAACTCATTAAACCTAAACCCTTTAGGAGAAATAGGTTAAATCCCGTCATAATACGAAATCAGGAAATTGGGCCCGAATAGGGCCTGCTCGGCCGAGTCCTTTGAGGTGCTGGGCCGAGCGCCTCTTATTTTTATCTTTCTGTTTCCCATGCTCAGCCAAGTCCTTTGAGGTGTTCGGTCGAGCACCAGCAGAAATCCAATTTTAGCCTTTTTAACAATTCGTTCTTTTGTGTGTGACCCCATAGGATTATATTAAGTTGGCAATGAGTCTAAACACACTTGTACTCATAAATTATGAGCGAACTTCTAGCAAGCCATCCTGACTACCTAATTAATATAACTTGTCAAAATTCGTGAATCCTTTATAGAATATATCATAATCCTTTTGTTCACGATGTCATTGAACGTAAGCCATGGTCAATGGTCAACTTACAATGTTCAATACTTTCTCGATTCCGAATACTCCATCCGTCCCACCTCAATCGCTACTAACTTTGTGGGCACAATAATTAAGAAAAAGAAGTAAATGTGTGGTGGAAAATGAAGAGAGAGAATGAGTGGGGTAAATAGTAGTGTTAGTTGAATAAATTGTGTGGTGGAAAATGAAGAGAGAGGATGAGTGAGGTTAAATATTGGGGTTGGTTGAATATAAATATAATAAAACATTTCCTTTTTTGGGCAGTAGCGATTGAGGTGGGACGGACCAAAAAGGAAATTAGTAGCGATTGAGGTGGGACGGAGGGAGTATATTGATAGTACAAATCTCATTTGAGCATGGCCATGCATTTCATCAATATTATTCATCGAGTGGCCAAAGCTTGACATATCTCTTGACGAGGAACAAATTCCATCTTGACTTATTACTCTCCCTACATGATTCCGATTACGCCAATCACATTCTTTATAGCTACCCGTTTAAGGGTAACGTTTGAATGTGTCAAACGTAATGTTCATCATGTAGAAGACTGTAATAATCTCAGGTTTGAGGATTTCAATAATATAACTATTAGAGGTTTAATTATGACATTATGACCATGACATAAACCTCATCTTTGGGTCATGTCCAGTATATGTTCACCATCATACACCCATAAGTTTAACTTGTATCTCATACACATAATCATCATATGATTATCTAATTAAACTTATACTAGTTCTTCATAAGTACTAGGGACGAGGGTTATTATAATAAACATGCAAAGGATATTATAATCAACATTCAATATCTTTATTAAAACACAATCAATATATATAACATTAATTGTTTAAATAACGTGTCTAGAGCATACAACACCAACAATCTTCCACTTTCACTAGGCCTAATTAATGTATCAAGTACCCATAGACCTAACATGACCATCATGCTTCTCTTGCGGAAGACCCTTTGTTAATGGGTCGGCAATGTTATCATCAGTTGGTACTCTGCATATATTCACGTCTCCTCTATCAACGATCTCTCGAATGATATGAAAACGCCTAAGTATGTGTTTGGATTTCTGATGCGATCTAGGTTACTTTGCTTGAGTAATAGCACCATTATTATCACAATAAAGATCTACTGGATTAGCAATGCTAGGAACCACCTCTAGTTCACTAATGAACTTCTTAATCTAAACAGCCTCTTTAGCAGCATCGGATGCAGCAATATACTCAGCTTCAGTTGTAGAATCTGCGATGGTACTTTGCTTAGAACTCTTCCAGCTAACAACACTTCCATTAAGCACAAATACAAATCCAGATTGCAATCTTGAATCATCCTTGTCGGTTTGGAAGCTTGCTTCTGTGTAACCACTTACAACAAGATCATCTTCCATACCTCCATACACCAAGAACGAATCTTTAGTCCTTCGCAAGTACTTAAGAATCGTCTTGACTGCAATCCAATGACTCTCACCAGGATCTTATTGGTATCTGCTCATCATGCTCAAAGCATACGAGACATCGGGTCTAGTACATATCATGGCATACATGATTGATCCAATTGCAGAAGCATATGGAATTCCAATCAATCTCTCACGCTCATCAGTTGTCTTAGGACACTAATTCTTGCTTAGAGTTATGCCATGACCTACTGGCAAATTTCCTCTCTTAGAGTTTTCCATGCGGAATCTCTTAAGAACTTTGTCAATATATGTATCTTGACTTAAACCAATCAGTTTCTTAGATCTATAACGATAGATCCTTATGCTAAGGATATAAGTGGCTTCTCCCATATCTTTCATTGAGAAACACTTTCCTAACCAAGTCTTTACAGACTGTAGTGCAGGAATATCGTTTCCCATGAGCAATATGTCATCAACATATAGTACTAGAAATAATACTACACTCCCACTAATATTTTTGTATACACAAGGTTTATATTCATTCTTGATGAAGTCAAACTCTTTGACAGATTCATCAAATTGAAGATTCCAACTCCTAGAGGCTTGCTTCAATCCATAAATGGATCTTTGCAACTTGCATACTTTGTTAGAATTTTCTGGATTTACAAAACCTTCAGGTTGTGTCATATAAACATCCTCAAGTAAGTTCCCATTAAGGAACGCTGTTTTGACATCCATTTGCCATATCTCATAGTCAAAATATTCGGTTATAGCAAGTAAAATTCTTATAGACTTGATCATTGCTACGGGCGAAAAGGTTTCATCATAGTCAATTTCATGAATCTGCCTATAGCCTTTCGCTACAAGTCTAGCTTTATAAGTATGCACATTTCCATCCATGCCAGTTTTTCTTTTTGAAAACCCACATGCATCCTATGGTTTTTACACCTTCGGGCGCATCAATCAAGTTCCAAACTTGATTATCATACATGGACTTAATTTCAGATTCCATGGCTCCAAGCCATTTATCTGAATCAGGAGCGGACATCGCTTCTTGATAAGAAGTAGGTTCGTCATCAACTATGACTTCCACTTCATTGCTATCCGTCATAAGAAATCCATATCTCTCAGGTTCGGATCGCACTCTACTAGTTCTGCGAGGAACTTGAGTATTCTGAATAGGTTCCACAACTCCTTGTGAAATTTGTTCAGATCCTACAGTCTGTTCCATGTTATTTTCGGTTTTTCGAACCTCTTCGATATTAATTTTACTCCCACTAATTCCTTTGGAGAGAAATTCTTTCTCTAGAAAGGTACCATGACGGGCAACAAACACTTTGTTTTTTGCGCGGTTGTAAAAGTAATAACCCTTAGTTTCTTTAGGGTAACCCACGAAAAAACATTTATCAGATTTTGGTGTAAGTTTGTCAGAGATTAGTCTCTTGACATAAGCCACAACCTCAAATCTTCATGAAAGACAAACTAGGTTTTCTTTTGGTCCACATCTCATATAGAGTCTTTGGAACAGATTTAGTTGGAACTCTATTTAGTGTAAGAGCAGCAGTTTCTAGTACATGTCCCCAAAAGGATAAAGGAAGATCAACTTGACTCATCATGGAGCGGACCATATTCAATAAAGTCCTATTTCTCCGCTCAGACACACCATTCCATTGTGGTGTTCCAGGTAGAGTTAATTGTGAAACAATTTCACAATCTTTAAGATGATTGTCAAATTCTTGGCTTAAATATTCTCAACCTCGATCAGATCGAAGTGCTTTAATAGTTTTGCCAAGTTGATTTTGTACTTCATTTTGAAATATTCTAAATATCTCAAAAAATTCACTTTTATGTTTCATTAAGTAGACATAACCATATCTACTAAAATCATCGGTGAATGTAATGAAGTATTGATATCCTCCCCTAGCACTGCTGCTCATTAGTCCACACACATCAGTATGTATGAGTCCCAATAAGTCACTAGCCCTTTCACTACTCTTAGTAAAAGGTTCCTTAGTCATCTTTCCAAGTAAAAAAGACTCACAAGTTTCATACGATTCAAAATCATATGAATCTAAAAGTCCGTCCCCATGGAATTTTGAGATACGCTTCTTATTAATATGACCAAGACGGCAATGCCACAAATAAGTGTGATTTACATCATTAGGTTTGGATTTCTTATTTACATTATAGATATCCTCATTATTTACATTTTTAACGTCAAAAATATAAAGGCCATTAAATGAACATGTAGTACAATAAAGCATATCATTTAAATAAATAGAAAACTTCTTATTATCAATTAGAAACTTAAAACCTTCATTATCTAAACAAGAAATTGAAATAATATTTTTACTTAAATCCGGAACGTAATAACAATTGTTCAAAACAAGAATTAATCCGCTAGGTAAAATAACATCATATGTTCCTACGGCTAATGCAGCAACTCTTGCTCCATTCCCCACACGTAGGTCCACTTCGCCATCTTTAAGTAGCATTCTATTCCTTAGTCCCTGCATATTTAAACAAATGTGAGATCCACATCCGGTATCTAATACCCAGGAGCTAGAAGTAGAAAGTAGAATATCTATAACATAGATACCTGAAGTAGATGCAGTCCCACTGCCCTTCTTCTTCTTTAACTCTTCCTTGTAAACCTTGCAATTTCGTTTCCAATGACCAATCTCATTGCAGTGGAAACAAATTGCATTCTTCTGGGGAGTAGGTTTAGCCATATTAGCATTGGCAACAGTTGTCTTGCTAATCTTGGGTTTGACAACTTTTGCCTTACCCATTCCTTTGCCTTTCTGGACCTTTCCTTCCTTTGACACTATGAGCACATGAGCGGCTTCTTTACCGATTTTCTTTTCCGCTGTCTTTAGCATCCCATGCAACTCAAACAGGGACTTATCCATGTCATGCATATTAAAGTTCATGACGAACTGATTATAGCTTTCGGGCAATAAATTAAGAATAAAATCAGTGGCCAACTCAACATAAATGGGATGGCCAAGCCTCTCTAGATGTTTAAAGTGAGCCCTCATCTTCAGAACATGAGGGCCCACAGCCTGCCCTTCGCTCATCTTGCATGAGACCAAGGCAGCTATAGTGTCGAACCTTTCTTGCCTTGCCTGTTCTTGAAACATATCTTTCAACTCAACAGCAAGGTCAAATGCCTCCAAGTGTTCAAGAGTCTTCTGAGCTCTGGACACATGGCCGCAAGCATGAGACAACCTACCTCACGAGAATCACTTTTGTGCTTCTTGTAGGCGTTTCTCTCATCTTTGGGAGCATTAGCAGCAGGTTCCTCTTCAGGAACGAGCTCATCAAGAATATAGAGCTTGTCTTCATGCCTTAGAACAATTCTAAGGCTTCGGATCCAATCCGTGAAGTTAGCTCCATTTTCTTGAAGCTTTTCCTTCTCAAGGATAGATCGCAATGATAAAGAACTTGTACTTTGAGCAATTATATACAATTATGCAAACATATAAGTACCAACTTAATTAAAGATATTATAAATATTAGTATTTCACAAATACTCCCACTGAATTATATAACCTTCAAATACATCCAATGTATCATATAATTCAAATAGGTTAAGATCCATATTTCACTTAACTTTGAGTCGGCTTTGACACGACTGCTCAAAATAAGTTATTTAGGTAGACAACTCATTGTCAATCATATCATATATGACTCTTAGATCTTTTATGAGATTTCAGACATCATATGTCTAACATGTTTTAATCTCATCTGTGCCTTAGGCCCAAAAATGTTTTGATAGCCTAATTAAGTCAATCCACTTTAAACGTATAGGAATCACTGTTTCCTCATCTTTCTTATAGATGAATAGAATTAATGCGCCTTGCTTTGGCATAGCCGCATAAAACTACCCACGTACTCACAAGTGTTTTAATCATGGATTGGCACATAACTTAAATTTTAAATGAAGGTTCAACACATATAGCATGGTAACATGTTTATACACACATAAACATATAAAGCATCAGTTAATAATTTAATTAATCCAATTAATTAAACTATGATTTCATGTGATTCATTTATGGGGATACATTATTTAACACATAATTGAGAGCACGATTGTACGGTCGAAACTAAGCCAAAAGGCATCCACAATCCCGTACCAAATTTAGAAACTAGAAGAAACAACTATGTAAGGTCGAAACTAAGCCAAAAGACATCCACAATCCCTTACATAAAGTAACTCGATTCTAAATTCTTTTGTCTCATCAATTTATTACTTTGACCTTGAGATTTGTTTTCAGAAAACACGGTTTCTTAAACCAGCCATCTGACAAACAAATTCAATCCAAAGTGATTTTGAACAAGACATTTAGTTTCAGGAAACACGTTTTCTAAAACCAGCCATCTGAAAAACAAATTCTGTCCAAAATACTTCTGCTCGACCGAGTCCTTTAAGGTGCTCGGTCGAGCACTTTTGTGTTTCAAAATCGTACCTTCTGATCCCTTCTGCTCGGCCGAGTCCTATGAGGTGCTCGGCCGAGCACGCCGTCAGAACAGATTTTTCTTTTTAAATTTTAATCCTAAAATTGCCTTCCCGATTCAATTGGGGTTTGGTGTTCATGATGATCAAATCACCATGTTCATCAAAACCTTGAATAAACAATTTATTCATGAATTAAGGATCATCAACAAATCAATCCAATTAACTTTTGATGATCACAAGGAACATAATAATCGAATTATTATTGCAATCTTAGATCCCACATAACGTAATTAAACGATGCGATTTTATGATTCCATATATCACTTATACATACATAAAATTCAGATCAAATAAAAATCATGAATTTAAATTCAAATAGCATGCCAACACATATAATCCAATTATATTATTAACATGATATTATTAAATTAATCATGATGAACGGGGCTCTGATACCACTGTTGGGTTTTGCACAATCATGTGCAGCGGAATAAACCCAAAAGCCTAGATATATTAAATATGATTAAATTAATACGGAGATGAATTTAGAATACTAACCGTGACGGAGATTTAAAATTTTAGATCTTCAATCTCTTCTCTTCGCGCTTCTTTGAATCACGATCACATGAACACGACCACAAAGCTTGGATCACGAACTTGGAGGAGTTGATGCCAACGCCCTCTATGTTTATCTACACGCGAATGAATCTCAAGAACTCTTCTTGATCCGGATTGCTAGACCCAATAGAACACGTTTCTATTATGAAGGCTATATGAAAATATTGTTCTTGTTCTTGAGGAAGAAGAAGAACAAATTCTCTCTCTTGGAGGCTCTCTAATTGATCAAGTATCAAAAGTCTCTGATTAGGGTATTAAGAGAGGTATTTAAACTCATTAAACCTAAACCCTTTAGGAGAAATAGGTTAAATCCCGTCATAATACGAAATCGGGAAATTGGGCCCGAACAGGGCCTGCTTGGCCGAGTCCTTTGAGGTGCTCGGCCGAGTGCCTATTATTTTTATCTTTCTGTTTCCCATGCTCGGCCGAGTCATTTGAGGTGCTCGGCCGAGCACCAGCAGAAATCCAATTTTATCCTTTTTAACAATTCGTTTTTTTTGTGTGTGACCCCATAGGATTATATTAAGTTGGCAATGAGTCCAAACACATTTGTACTCATAAATCATGAGCGGACTTCTAGCAAGCAATCATGACTATCCAATTAATATAACTTGTCATAGTTCGTGAATCATTTATAGAATATATCATAATCCTTTTGTTCACGATGTCATTGAACGTAAGCCATGGTCAATGGTCAACTTACAATGTTCAATACTTTCTCAATTCCGAATATATTGATAGTACAAATCTCATTTGAGCATGGCCATGCATTTCATCAATACTATTCATCAAGTGGCCAAAGCTTGACATCTCTCTTGACGAGGAAAAAATTTCATCTTGACTTATTACTCTTCCCTACATGATTCCGATTACGCCAATCACATTCTTTATAGCTACCCGTTTATGGGTAATGTTTGAATGTGTCAAACGTAATGTTCATCATGTGAAAGATTGTAGTAATCTCAGGTTTGAGGATTCAATTATATAACTATTAGATGTTTAATTATGACATTATGACCATGACATAAACCTCATATTTTAGGTCATGTCCAATATATGTTCTGTCGCGACCCCGGACCCCGCGGGCCAGGGACCGCGATCTGGATGTCGACTCTAAAACCAAAACTGAGAAATACCGAAGTTGAAAATTCCATTTGATACCAAAAGGTAATGATCCAAAGTTTTACAAATCTAAGTTTGATAAAAAACCAAATACAACTGTCATAAACTTCCACAAGTTTATGCCCCACAAAATACAAATACACAATTCTTAATGACATCATTATTTGGTACAACTATCCCAAAATGGTTACACATTTACATAATGTAAACCAACCTATATCAACCTTCCCCAAAAGAAAGGATCCACCCTCGACGTCCTCTTTCTCGTGATCAGCGAGACTAATCCTTAGCACCTGGGGGGGGTAAGGAAAAACAAAGATAAAAGAAAGGGGGTGAGATAAATCTCAATAAGTTACTAATGCGACTACATGACATGCTATGATGCAAAAAGCAATAAGCAATAATAAATATCACATGGCACATAGCATTTATCACATAACAGATAGCAGCGGAAATAAACACATAACAAAGGATATAGCCAAGGTTTTCCGAACCGGAACATCCAAATAAAGGATCGCTGCGCAGCTTCAACAATCAACAAATCATCATCTTCATAATGGCATGAAAGCCGAAGAGAAAACCCCGGTACCGGAACCAATAACAAAGTAATGTGCCACAAGGGGCGAGAGCCATGCCACAAAGTCATGCTCCAAACGTCTCAACCAAGGCCAATCTGGAAGAGGAAAATAAGGGCAAAACAATGGTCGACACCATAATGGACTTGGCCGGTGCCATCACAATATCTCACATCGCCCGACACAACCACAAATACCAGCTGGACTTTCAAATAAATGCTAAGTAATAAATACTAGCTTAATTAAACAACTTAGGTTTCCAAAGTAGGGAACCATTTCAAATAAATCACCAAAAAAGCGCACCAATCCAACAACACCGCAAAAGATGTCCAAACAAATACAAAACGATACTTGGTCAAATTCCACACATATTTGTTCACAAAGGAACCAATTTAAACACTAGAGTTATCCATAACCCACACAAACAATTATCCCAACCGAATAAACCACCTCATCTCGTAGTACTCTAGAAGTGCTTTAAAACTATAGTTTACTCGACTAAAACGGAGTCCGAATGCAAAAGTTATGGCCTCCGGAAGATTGAGCGGAAAACGGGCGATTTGATCAAAGAAGGAAATACCATAAAACGTCATAAGGAGGCAATGACAACCACCCAACACTCATTTACCACTTATATAACTCTAACGTACTCCTTACACGGTTTACATAGGCTTACGGTTGAATTCTTATTGTTCCGGGTGATTACTTTTAAGTTATAAACATTTATGCCTAAAACAGGGGTGCTCGGCCGAGCCGTTCTATAAGACTCGGCCGAGCAACCTCGGCTCCAAAACTATGACTCTCTGGTCTGCTCCGCTCGGCCGAGTCAAGGGACGCGCTCGGCCGAGCACAGCCTAAATTCATAAAAAACGCAGAAGAACCCAAGTAACCAAATTTTACCCAAAACTTCACCATTTCTCTAATACTCAAAACCAAAACTTCCAATAAGCATAATAATGCACCAAAACAACTTGTGAACTTGAAATGGACCTAAATAACAACACCTAGCTACCCACAACAAGATTTGAATCCCAACATTCCCAAGAACACCATTTTTGATCAAAACTCAAATAAATTCTAAATAAATTCTAAACTCAACCAAACTTCCAATATAACACATCAAGCATTATATAAACATGATATGAACATTTTAGCATAAAAATGGGGGAAAAGTAACTTACTTGGATTTTCTCAAAGTTGATGGATTTCAAATATTTTTGATTCTACGCGATCCTATCGACGATCTAAACAATGTTCACGTTTTAAGAAATGAGAGATTATGAGAGGAAGAAGGTTTAAATGAAGAGAGAAGGAAGAAGGTGAAACTTACCTTTTTGCTTGGAGAGAGAGGAAGAAATGGCTGGAAGAGGGATGGAGAGAGTGAGGGGGAAGGTGAGGGAAGAGGGGGAAGTAGGGAAATTATTTCAAAATATTGCACTTAGGGCCCCTCCCCTACACTACTCAAAATACTTACTCTCCCTACTAACAATTAAGACCCAACAATACTACACTAACCCAAAAGACCCAAATAAAATGCTTAGGCATAAATATTATAACACATAAAATGCACACAGAAATATTTAAATAAATAATGATTTAAACAAATAAACAAGCAAATAAATAAATAAATAATTATTTAATACTCATAAATTAGAGCCTATATTTCGGGTCGTGACATTCACTCCCCCTAAAAGAAAATTCGACCCGAATTTTAACGAGACTCACCTTAAACGAAAAGCCACGGAAATTTCCTCTCGATCTCATCTCGGAGCTCCCACGTCGACTCCTCGATGTTATGATTCTTCCAAAGGACTCTAACCAACGCAATGCTTTTGCTCCTCAACTCTTGAACTTTAGAATCTAGGATCCGAACCGGTCGTTCCTCATAAGTCATATCGGGCTCAATATCCTCCGGTATCCTCGGTAACACGTGCGATGGGTCATAAACATACTTCCGAAGCATAGAAACGTGGAACACGTTGTGCAACCGGTCCAAAGATGGCGGTAACGCAAGACGATACGTGAGAAGTCCAACCTTTCCCAAAATCTCAAACGGGCCAATAAACCTCGGAGCCAATTTGCCTTTCTTCCCAAACCTACGAATACCCACCTTCGGAGACACTTTCAAGAACACAAAATCACCGGTCTGAAAGCTAAGATCTCGCCTTCGGTTATCTTCATAGCTCTTATGTCGACTCTGGGCTGTCTTCAATCTATCCCGGATAACTTTAACTTTCTCAACCGAATCCTGAAGCAAATCCATACCCACGATCTTCGCTTCACCAACCTCATCCCAACAAATAGGCGATCTACATTTCCTTCCATACAAGGCCTCATACGGTGCCATCTCGATACTAGCCTGATAACTGTTGTTGTAAGAGAACTCCACTAACGGTAGGTGCGAATCCCAAGAATCGGAAAAGTCTGTCGAACAAGCTCGCAACATATCCTCAAGAATCTGAATAGTCCTCTCGGATTGACCGTCGGTCTGAGGATGAAAAGCCGTGCTGAATCGCAAATTTGTACCCAAAGCTTCCTGAAACGCCTTCCAGAATCTAGAAGTAAACCTCGGGTCTCGATCTGACACAATGCTAACCGGAACCCCATGCAATCTAACGATCTCATCAATATAAAGGGTCGCAAGCTTCTCCATCGAATATCTGATGTCAATGGGCAAGAAATGGGCACTCTTGGTCAATCTATCCACTACTACCCAAACACTGTCATACTTCCTACGGGTACGAGGCAGTCCCGTAACGAAATCCATAGTCACATGCTCCCATTTCCACTCGGGAATCTCTAACGGCTGAAGTAATCCCGCGGGTCTCTGATGCTCGGCTTTGACCTGCTGACACGTTAAACACTTCGAAACATACTCGGCTATTTCCCTTTTCATATTAATCCACCAAAATTGTTGCTTCAAATCCTGATACATCTTCGTACTGCCCGGATGAATAGTATACCTCGATTTGTGACCCTCATCAAGAACTCTCTGTTTAATTCCATCAACATCCGGAACACACAAACGACCACGGAAAGTCAACACTCCACTCGAACCCAATGAAAAATCCTCGAAGTTCTTTTCCTTCAATTTACCCATTATCTTTACCAACTCGGGATCCTCTTTCTGAGCTTCCTTTATCCTCTGAATTAGGGTCGGAGATACCCTAATATTCGCAAAAATAGCCCCATGTCTCGATTCACGAGGAGACCAATCTCGAACATCCTCAAGCATTTTCCATTCACGAACCATCATCGAAGCCACATAAGACTTTCTACTAATCGCATCGGCTACCACATTCGCCTTCCCCGGATGATAGGAAATCGTACAATCATAATCCTTCAATAATTCCATCCATCGGCGCTGCCTATTATTCAACTCTTTCTGGGAGAAAAGGTACTTCAAACTCTTGTGATCCGTAAAAATCTCAAACTTCGCCCCATAAAGGTAGTGCTTCCATTTGTGCAACGCAAAGACTATCGCCGCCAACTCCATATCATGAGTCGGGTAATTCTGTTCACTAGGGGTCAACTTACTCGAAGCATACGCGATTACTTTCCCATTCTGCATCAACACACAACCCAAACCCTCTTTCGAAGCATCACTGTAAATCACTAGGCCATCGCTCCCATTAGGCAAAGTCAAGATCAGTGCGGTAGTCAACCTCTTCTTCAATTCCTCGAAACTCTTGTCACATTTCTCGGTCCACACAAACGGAACATTCTTCCGGGTCAACTGAGTCATCGGAGTAGCAATCCTCGAAAACCCTTCAATAAACCTTCTGTAATACCCGGCTAAACCAAGAAAACTACGAATCTCGGTCACTGACTCGGGTCTCTTCCAATCCACTATGGCTTCAATCTTCGAAGGATCCACAGAAATCCCGTCTTTAGAAATCACATGACCCAGAAATGACACCTTCTCGAGCCAAAATTCGCATTTACTGAACTTCGCAAATAATTTCTCCCTCGCAAGAACGGATAAAACTGTCCTCAAATGCTGTTCATGCTCCTCTCGAGATTTCGAATAAACAAGAATGTCGTCGATGAAGACTACCACGAACGAATCAAGATAGGGATGAAAAATCCGGTTCATCAAATCCATAAATACGGCCGGCGCGTTAGTCAACCAAAACGGCATAACCAAGAACTCATAATGACCATACCGAGTGCGAAAAGCAGTCTTCAGAATATCCTCCGATCGAACCTTCAACTGATGGTACCCACTCCTCAAATCAAGCTTAGAGAAAACCACGGACCCTTGAAGCTGATCAAACAAATCATCAATATGGGGTAGAGGGTATTTATTCTTCACCGTAACCTGATTCAACTTCCGGTAATCTATACACAATCTCAACGAACCATCTTTCTTCCGCACGAATAAAACCGGTGCTCCCCACGGGGAAACACTAGGGCGGATAAACCCTCGATCAAGCAACTCTTGCAACTGAACCTTTAACTCCTTCAACTCTGCGGGAGCTAACCTATAAGGTGCTTTCGAAATTGGAGTCGTACCCGGCAAAAGGTCTATACAAAACTCAATCTCACGATCGGGAGGCATATCATACTCGGTAGAGAAAACATCGGGAAATTCCCGAACTACCCGAACACTATCAAAACTAGGGGATTCTTTCCTAGTATCAAGAACACTAGCCAAATACCCCTCACAACCACTATGCAATAATTTTCTCGCTTTCATAAAAGAAATTAAGCGAACCTTTCTACTCAGAGGACTAGCCTCAAACACAAATTTAGGCACATCGGGAATAGAAAAAGTAACAGTTTTCTTACGGAAATCAACGGAAGCATGAAACTTGCTCAACCAATCCATACCCAAAATGACATCAAAGTCTTGGATAGGAAGAACCACCAAATCCGCACAAAGGACACGACCACATATAACCACATCACAAGCACGAAAGACTCGATCAGAAATCACACATTCTCTTATAGGGGTCGACACCTCTAGCACGTACGGTAAAGACTCGAATGCAGCATTTAACATGGAAGCAAATTGCACAGAAATGTATGAATGAGATGATCCTGGATCTACTAACGCTCGTGCGCTTACATTAGACACAGAAACAATACCTCCAATAACGGATGGATCATCGGTAGCTTGTTGTTGATTCATTGCAAACACTTTCCCTTGGACCTTGGGCTTTCCCGTAGCGTCCCTTTTCTGACCCTGAGGAGCCCCAGCTCCTACCCCCATTGGTTGAATTCTATTCCTCGGACAATCCCTTGCAAAATGACCCATTTGACCACAATTGGTGCACCTTCCCTGCTTCTTCCAACACCGGTCCTCAGAATGACCTTCCTTTTGACAATACGAACAAAGCCTCCTAATTTGGCTCCCTTGGTTCCCGGAAGTGGTACCCGGGTTCCTTGGGATCGGTTGCCCTCGGGACTGAGATTGTCCCCCAAAGTTACCTCGGTTATCGGAACGGTGTTGTGGCTTGCCTTGAGCTCCTTGCTTACTCGGGTTAGCTACCTCGGTCTTCCTTTTATGCTCCCCAATATCTTGCTCTATTAAGTAGGCTCGGTCCACCGCATCTTGGAAAGTCGCAATCCGTTGAGCAATAAGTTGAGTACGGATGGAGGTCTTCAATCCCCGAATAAATCTCATAGCCTTTTGTTCCTCGGTCCTCACCAAATAGTCGCAATACCGGGCTAATTCTATGAACTTAGCCGAGTATTGTGCTATAGACAACACACCTTGCTCTAGGTTGAGCAGCTCGATCTCCTTTCGGTTTTGATCAACAACCGGAATGAAATGCTCCTTGAATTTGCGCACAAACAACTCCCACGCATACACCGTGTGAGTATCATCCCAAGTAGCTTTAACACCTTTCCACCAATGCTCGGCGGCTCCCACAAGCTTGTAAGCCGCAAACCGGACCTTGTCCTCATCCGAACACCCAAATACATCATAAATCTTCTCCATCGACTCAATCCACAACTCAGCCTTCCTTACATCGGGCTCCCCATTGAATTCAACCGGTTTCAACTTCAGAAATTGCTCCAATCCATAGCGGGGTGGTGCTTGTTCTACCCTCGGACCTTGATCATGTATGGCCTTCATGGCCGCCTCAAACATGCCTTGAAACATGGCACGTGCTTCATCCCTTGTATCATTCTGATTTGTGCCCCACTATTACCTCCTCTGTTTCTTCTTCCAGACATTGCGAGCAATTACCTGCATAAGACATCAATCGTTAATCACTCCGCACACTACTACCCACGTAGGTCATACTAATCCACCTAGACTTATACATAGAGCTAATGCCATAGCTCTGATACCAACTGTCGCGACCCCGGACGGACCCCGGGACCGCGATCTGGACGTCGACTCTAAAACCAAAACTGAGAAATACCGAAGTTGAAAATTCCATTTGATACCAAAAGGTAATGATCCAAAGTTTTACAAATCTAAGTTTGATAAAAACCAAATACAACTGTCATAAACTTCCACAAGTTTATGCCCCACAAAATATAAATACACAATTCTTAATGACATCATTATTTGGTACAACTATCCCAAAATGGTTACACATTTACATAATGTAAACCAACCTATATCAACCTTCCCCAAAAGAAAGGATCCACCCTCGACGTCCTCTTTCTCGTGATCAGCGAGACTAATCCTTAGCACCTGGGGGGGGGTTAAGGAAAAACAAAGATAAAAGAAAGGGGGTGAGATAAATCTCAATAAGTTACTAATGCGACTACATGACATGCTATGATGCAAAAAGCAATAAGCAATAATAAATATCACATGGCACATAGCATTTATCACATAACAGATAGCAGCGGAAATAAACACATAACAAAGGATATAGCCAATGTTTTCCGAACCGGAACATCCAAATAAAGGATCGCTGCGCAGCTTCAACAATCAACAAATCATCATCTTCATAATGGCATGAAAGCCGAAGAGAAAACCCCGGTACCGGAACCAATAACAAAGTAATGTGCCACAAGGGGCGAGAGCCATGCCACAAAGTCATGCTCCAAACGTCTCAACCAAGGCCAATCTGGAAGAGGAAAATAAGGGCAAAACAATGGTCGACACCATAATGGACTTGGCCGGTGCCATCACAATATCTCACATCGCCCGACACAACCACAAATACCAGCTGGACTTTCAAATGAATGCTAAGTAATAAATACTAGCTTAATTAAACAACTTAGGTTTCCAAAGTAGGGAACCATTTCAAATAAATCACCAAAAAGGCGCACCAATCCAACAACACCGCAAAAGATGTCCAAACAAATACAAAACGATACTTGGTCAAATTCCATACATATTTGTTCACAAAGGAACCAATTTAAACACTAGAGTTATCCATAACCCACACAAACAATTATCCCAACCGAATAAACCACCTCATCTCGTAGTACTCTAGAAGAGCTTTAAAACTATAGTTTACTCGACTAAAACGGAGTCCGAATGCAAAAGTTATGGCCTCCGGAAGATTGAGCGGAAAACGGGCGATTTGATCAAAGAAGGAAATACCATAAAACGTCACAAGGAGGCAATGACAACCACCCAACAATCATTTACCACTTATATAACTCTAACGTACTCCTTACACGGTTTACATAGGCTTACGGTTGACTTCTTATTGTTCCGGGTGATTAGTTTTAAAGTTATAAACATTTATGCCTAAAACAGGGGCGCTCGGCCGAGCCGTTCTATAAGACTCGGCCGAGCAACCTCGGTTCCAAAAATATGACTCTCTGGTCTGCTCCGCTCGGCCGAGTCAAGGGACGCGCTCGGCCGAGCACAACCTAAATTCAGAAAAAACGCAGAAGAACCCAAGTAACCAAATTTTACCCAAAACTTCACCATTTCTCTAATACTCAAAACCAAGACTTCCAATAAGCATAATAATGCACCAAAACAACTTGTGAACTTGAAATGGACCTAAATAACAACATCTAGCTACCCACAACAAAATTTGAATCCCAACATTCCCAAGAACACCATTTTTGATCAAAACTCAAATAAATTCCAAATAAATTCTAAACTCAACCAAACTTCCAAGATAACACATCAAGCATTATATAAACATGATATGAACATTTTAGCATAAAAAATGGGGGAAAAGTAACTTACTTGGATTTTCTCAAAGTTGATGGATTTCAAATATTTTTGATTCTACGCGATCCTATCGACGATCTAAACAATGTTCACGTTTTAAGAAATGAGAGATTATGAGAGGAAGAAGGTTTAAATGAAGAGAGAAGGAAGAAGGTGAAACTTACCTTTTTGCTTGGAGAGAGAGGAAGAAATGGCTGGAAGAGGGATGGAGAGAGTGAGGGAGAAGGTGAGGGAAGAGGGGGAAGTAGGGAAATTATTTCAAAATGTTGCACTTAGGGCCCCTCCCCTACACTACTCAAAATACTTACTCTCCCTACTAACAATTAAGACCCAACAATACTACACCAACCCAAAAGACCCAAATAAAATGCTTAGGCATAAATATTATAACACATAAAATGCACACAGAAATATTTAAATAAATAATGATTTAAACAAATAAACAAGCAAATAAATAAATAAATAATTATTTAATACTAATAAATTAGAGCCTATATTTCGGGTCGTGACATGTTCACCAACATATACCCATAAGTTTAACTTGTATCCTATACACATAATCATCAAATGATTATCTAATTAAACTTATACTAGTTCTTCATAAATACTAGGGACGGGGATTATTATAATAAACATGCAAAGGATATGTAGGTCCCAGATGGCAACAAGGGTATAGAACCGCTTGAGGGGGGTGAATAGCGGTCCAAACTTTTTCGTAAAATACCCTTGAAAATCAACCGAGTAATTATCAGTTTGGTCAACTGCAGTTTAAAGCACTTAAACCGAACTGATAAAATGCACAGCGGAGTTTTGCGGTTTGGCCGAAAGAAAATTTAAAGAGTTGGGCGGTTTGACTCGGGTTGAAAACACAATGATGCAACCGATAAGTTCAACTTAAAGATCAAAGAAAAACACAATTCACTTTTCAAGTCATTTCGTATATGGATTCAACTTATAGACCACAAACAGAAAAGTAAATAGCAAGACAGAAAAGTAAAGATCAAACACACAAATTGAAGAGGTTCGTTCTTGAATGAACTACGTCCTCTACCTAGATGGTTAGTCTAGGATTTTCTAATAGCTACTAGACTTGTATTAATTAGAAGAGGTTTTACAAGATGAATCTAAACTCTAAACAATAAGTCTAACCTATGCTATGAAAATAATAACCGGTGTTTTCGAAGTATATAATCTATATGATCATATAATTCGAGTGTGTGTGTGGAAATAAATCAAGTGTTCTAAGTATCTAAATGATGGTATGAGCAAATGAATATCTTTCGGTGTAAAGGCTGAGTATGGATGGTTTAAAGGCTTGAAGCTTGATGAAGGAATTCTGGGTTTGCTAAGGAGATGGTTGAAGGTTTCAATATATCCGGGTTTCAATCTTCAAAGCAAACTTGAACACTTGGGAAATTTTCTCTTGAAGCTCAGCAACCTTCATTGTTGATAAATAAAGGCTATTTATAGGCAGTGCACCCTTGTGACCGTTGGGTAAAGATTTGAATCAAATCTGAAGGGTACAGTGTTGTCGAATTCCCATTGGTTGAGGTGTCATTGTCGTCCTTGGTTTTGTCTTGTAGTCCTAGGTAGTTGTAGCACCACTACCTGACATCCGTCATTTGTTGCAGAAAGGACTAACGGTAAACAATTCAAATTGCTTGGACAAGACCGACATTCCTTGCAGTAACTCCAAGTTAACTTAGAGTTATTTTGACATGACATAAAACATTCCTTTACGATTGAAAAGGTAATGTTTGTCTAAGGAATAAATGACTTCTCTTGAATTCTTCATTAATTGATCGGCGGTTCCACCAAGCATAGGAGCGGTTCCAAGAATGAACTTGATATGCGGTTCCGTGATGGCGGTTCCATCAAGTTTCCATCTATGGTTCCAAATGAGATTTGAAGGGCGGTTTCATCAAAGCCACAAAACGCGGTTTGATGAAGTACTTATAGCTCCATGCTGGCGGTCTTGAAGATAGAACAATGGCGGTTTGAATAACTAAACCGCTAAGGGCAAACCGAACTACTCAGCCTAGACAAACAAAAAATCTAAAAATGGACTTATCAAAAAATTGAAGTATAACTTCATTACATGCGGTCCTAAAGTCCATAAAAAGACACGTGGCATGGATCAATCAAATTAAGTGGGTGTACAAACAATGAATCCTAACAATCTCCCCCTATTTGATTGATGCCATTACCACACTATGATAATAGCAAAACATTGTACTTGGTAAAAACATGTCCGAAATCAATTTCATGAAATTGCATGTCCCAAGTCAATGCACACACTATGCTAAATCATAGATTTCTATCAAAAATAAAGGAAATGAAGAATGGATAGAAAAGAAATACATTCAGATGCATATAAAATGATATGATTTTGAAAATCAGAATGCATGTTTAAACTGAATGTTTAAAACAAAATGCACTTAAAAATATTTTCATGATGAATATAGTGCATGAGATTTTAAAAATGCAAGCATTGTTCCACAACCAAGCAGTTTGAATAAACAAAGTTTTGGAAACAGAATGCCATGCAATCATTCTCATTATAATTCAATCATAAAGGTTTTGAACTTACAATGTACTTGAATTATAAAGAAAGCAAAAAGACTAGGAATTTAAGAACTAGTCTACTTCATCAGCTACAGAACCCCTTACAGCGGCAGCATCTTCTGCGGTTTGGTTCTGATCAGTTTGAGCATCTTGGGCGACTTGATCTTGAGCGGCTTGAACATCAACATCAACAGGTGCGGTTGGAGCATCATTCCTTGAACCGGAGGTATGGGCGGTTTTAAAGACAAAATATGCTGCACGAAGCCGAACTTCAGTCGGTTTATTTATTCTCTTTTCAATAGCAGCAGTTTGCTTGACTAACTTGCCGGTTCTAAGCATGATGTGCTCAGTAGAATCAAAAGAATGCTTTGCCAAAATGTCAAGTTTTTCAACGACTGACTTCATCATTACATCAATGGCTTGAAACTTTAAAAAGCAGAGATCATTTTTGGTTCTGACAAGATCTTGAAGAGCCATCTGATTTTCCAAAATGAAGTTCATTCTTTCATCTAACTGTTGTTGTCTTGATTTATCATGAAATCTCTCATTTACTCTCTCCCCCTTAATGGCATCATGGTCTGATTGAAGAGTGAGGAGGTGAGAGTCAAACCGAATGGTGGAGGCCTGCTGATGGAACTGAATATTTCTAACCGCATCTATCAAATCGGCGGTTGTAGCACGAAGAGGTAGAATTGGATAAGAAGGAATGGAAGAAGGAGGGGGTTCATCAGATGGAGAGTAATCAGTCAAGGATTCATTCTCATCATCATCAGAGATAGAGATGGCATCTTCAGACTGATGGGAAGGAGAAGAAGACATTTTGGCTTTGCTCTTCATAAGAGTATGGGCATCTTCAAGGGATTCACCCATAGAAACCCTAAGAGCGGTTTAAACTCGATGGGGTCAAAAGGAAGGAAGAATGAATAAGGTACAATTTTAGATTGGGGAGGAGGAGGAGGAACAAGATATCTCAAAAATCTTCATAAAGAAAAATAGAAGGTGAAGGAACAATAAAAAGTCTATACAAACTGGGAATGCATAAAAAGTTGAAATATAGAAAGAATTCAGAGGCAAGAGTGGGATCATTCATAACCTGATATACAAGTTCTGCAATGATCTGGTTTGCAGCAGCTTGATTGATCTGATCAACAACTACTTCCATCTCTTCCTTAGGAAAAATGGCATAAGGATTGGGGCGGCCAGCCTTCAAGAATCTATCTTCAGATTTAGCGGCAGCACGAGCACGAGCCCCAGCCCTTCTTTCCGTTGAGGTTTCAGTCTTGAACCGCTTAAGATATGAGACCAGATCTGCAGCACTCTTTCTTTTCTTAGACTTCGGTTTGAGAAATGAGATCGATGTCTGAGGAGATAGTTGAGCCGACAGCTGGAATAGCGGTTGAATCGTAGGTTGAACTGAAGTAGATGGTTGAACCGAAGAAGAGGCATGAGGAAGAACTGGAGAAGGAGTTCCTTCAGATGATGAATCGAAGTCTAGTTTCCTCTTAAGTGAAGGAGGAGCAGTTTCAACCATCATCGGTTCTATTTCAGATAATATACCAGCGGCTTGTGCACGCAACTGCCTTGAAAAATCACCTTCAACAGGTGAATGATCTTTCTTACCAAAGGCATTGCTGAAGTCAGTATCTCCTGCACGCCTTGTCTGCCAGTGCACTTCAAAATCACTTTTCTTGACCAATCTTCTCCTTTTCCTTAAAAGTTGAACCTCAAGAATTTCCATTTCTTGCTCAGGTTCTTCAGCAACCTTAGACACCTCGGTCTGCTCAGGCATTGCTGCAGTCTCAAACGCTCCGGTTTGTTCAGGCTGAACCGCAGCCTCAGACACTTCAGTCTGCTCAGGATCGGTTTGAGTAGAAGGTTTAAGGTTGGGAAAGGCATTGTAAATTGCAGCCAAATGTTCTTCAGTGAACTGAACAGAAGGCAGTTTGGAAGGTGAAGGTTTAGATGGAGATGAAGGGTCAGAGAAAAGAATATCAGATAGAATTTTCTTTGGAGAAACTTTTGGAGGAGATGAAGGTTTGGTTTGAATGGATTTTGCTTTGGCGGCTTTGAGAAGGCTAGCATCCATTGAAAATCTAAGTGATTTCTCGACATCGGGTTTGATAGGGGAAAGAGGTTTGATTTGAGGTTTGGTTGGAGGTTTGGGAAGTGAAGGTTTTGAAGTGGTAGGTTTGGTAAGTGTAGGGGAATGCCTGATAAGAGGAAATGAAGTTGAAGAAGAAGAGGGTTTGGAGGTCGGTTTAGATGAGGGTTTGGAAGGCGGTTTGGCTAGGTCAGCCGAAGTGATAACTTGTGGAATTTTAACACTACATTTCCTTTTTCTTGAAGGAGCGGGTTCCCTAGGTTGAGTCGCAGGTCTAGGCCTTGCTGCTGGCTCCCCCTCAACCGCTGGCTCCCCCTCAGCCGAACCACCAGTTTTGTTCAGGTGACCTAACTCCATTCTATTTAAATTCTTAACCTGACCTTCATTTCTGAGCATCGTAGCATGGGCCTGATCAGCTACGGCACCAGCATACGGTTTGCCTGATTTATTGAGTCAAGCCTCAGGATATGGGCCTCTTTCGGCTTCAGGCAGAGGGTCCTCATTCCAAACGGTTTGGGCAAATCTCCATCCAAACTTCATTCTGAAAGCATCTAATTTGGACAAACCGAAGATGGTTTTCTCTAAGGGGTCCATCCAGTAATCCTTGTTGGTAGAAGAGAACTTGAATATCTCAGGTTCCTGGTGAAGAAACCGAGTAAGAAATCTGCAATGAGTTCTAATCTTGGACTTGCCAGCGGCTTTGTCAGCGGCATGGCGGTGCAGAGTATTTATCATCTCTTTCATCACAACCTTGGGCCAGTGAGAATCTTTCCCTTGTAAATAGCCACACAGTAGGAATATTGTTCTGAGGTAAAGTTGTTGTGGTTGCCATTCTTGCACATACCGCTGAATCCACAAGGTCACATAATAAGGACATCACCTCTCCAAAATCCTTCTTGGAGGAATTCTTAGTTGAGAAAGAACTAACTCCAATCAATTCCAAGGTGGTGCTATTCAAGAGCTCCGGTTTGATGCTTAAAGCCCCAGAGTACTCAAGACCAGCCAGCACACCTAACTTTGTTGCGGTTAGAGTCACATCCTTGCCGCAAACATTAGATCTAATAGCATCCTCATATTGTACTTCACCAGTTTCCAAATTTCTAATTTTTTCACCCCTTGCATTTAGCAGAGCCGCATTGGTAGAGATCCCATTATCAAAAAATTCTGAACAAATGATTGGGACAAATTGAAGTTCACCCATGAGGAACAGCGGCAGGAGCTTTGAAGTAGTTAACAGTTGTAGTATCTTCTTTCCAACCGTGTCTTGTTTGAACTCGGCTTCAATGATTCGAGATCTTGGAACAAAGTTCGATGAATCCTACAAAAACTTATCAAAGTTAGAAAAGATTTGATAGAACAAGGTTTGAAGCATCAATCAAACTGATCAGTTTGAGTGAAGCATACCAAACCGTAACAATGTAATCCTAACAATGACATCATGCGACACAAGTAAAATAAAAAGGGTAAAAATGTAAAAACAAAAACAAGTGAACAGTAAAAATAAAATGGATCAAAGAGAGAAGTTTTTGAAAAAGAGTATGAATGCACGAAGAACACGAAGAACAGAGTATGAACATGCAAAACAAAATCTTAACCAAAATATGAAAGACATATACCAAAATGACCGCAAAGTGGTGATTCTAACAAAGTTCTAAATAAACTAAGGCAAATAACATCACCAGAACCCAGAATCTGCAAATATACGCATGAACACCAAATATCCCAAAAATTGATTTTGCTCAAAATTGAACACAAATCACAAAATAACGTAAGCATACAGTATGAATAAGTGAATGCGAACACAATCCAACCAAAATATTGAAGAAAAAGCATAAAAAAATCAAGGAAGATGAACAATCTTTTTCAAGCAACAATGGCGGACAAAAAGATAAATACTGAGTTTGGGTTCAAGAAATCATACCATATCGGGATTCGATGATTTAGAGGTTATAGAAGTAGAAGCAAGATCGATAACTTTCTTTGGTGCCATTTTGGAAAAATCATTTAAGTAAGAAAATTTCTAGAGAGAACAGAGAGAGAGAGTACGAACAGAGGAGAGAGAGAGAGAGAGAGGAGTTTTTGCCAAAAAGAGAAAGAAGGTATAAAGGTAAATTGAAAAATGATTTGTCTTTTATATTCAATTAACAACCTCGGGTAGTGGAGCGGCCATGACGGCTGTGGAAAACTTAACCATCAGTGTACCGTCGATTCGCATTTAATGCGGCAGAGATAATTGCATAAAGGTCCTTAAGGAATAAAGTGACATAAAGTAGGGACTAAACTGCAATTATACATACCTGAGCGGTTTGAGTAAACCGACTTACTTTTTCCTCACTATCGGTTTTGATGAAACCGATATCTCTCAGATCTGTCTTCGGTTTCAGTAGATCAAACTGAGTCCTTGCTTTCACAATCCGGTTTGGATCAAACTGATGGTATTCTTTCTGACTCTTCAGTTAGACTGGAACCTTTATTGATGCGGTTTCAATGTTGATAGAACCGCAAGCTATTTTTGTATTTTCTCAATAGAGCCAAAATACTTAACAAAATTTATTAGAAACAAAAAATAAATAGACATGAAATAATTTTAAGTTAGTTCCAGCATACCCATTTCTCCTCGTAAATGAAAGAACCTTGAATTTTCAAGCGGTTTGGTGAGGATGTCAGCAATTTGATTATCGGTTCCCACCTTTGCTAAGAATATGTTCTTCTTTTCAACATGATCTTTGAGGAAATGATATCTTATGTCAATGTGCTTGGTTTTTGAGTGTTGAACTGGATTGTTGGAGATAGAAATTGCTGCAGTACTATAACAGTAGATAGGGCAGTTCTTTTCAAAAACTTCATAGTCTTCCAACTGTTGTTTCATCCAGAGAATTTGAGAGCAACAACTTCCAGCCGCAATATATTCAGCTTCAGCGGTTGAGACTGAAACCAAAGCCTGTTTCTTGCTGGACCATGATACAAGCCGAGATCCAAGGAACTGACATGTACCACTAGTGCTCTTTTTATCAATCTTACACGCTGCAAAGTCAGCATTTGAATAACCTAACAAATCAAATGAAGATTCTTTGGAGCACCAAAGTCCAAGGTTAACAGAGCCATATAAATATCTACTAATACGCTTAACAACAATAAGATGAGATTCTCTAGGGTCAGCTTGAAATCTAGCACAAACACACACACTAAACATAATATCTGGCCTACTTGCAGTTAAGTAAAGAAGAGAGCAATCATACCTCGGTAGAGTGTCTGATTCACTTTCTTACCTTTTTCATCTCGATCCAAACTGCAGGCCTTTTGCATAGGAGTATCTACTGGTTTAGCGGTTTCAAGCCCAAATTTCTTGATCAAGTCTTTGGTGTATTTGGCTTGGTTGATAAAGATTCCATCATCACATTGATTTATTTGAAGTCCAAGAAAGAATGTCAAGTCTCTCATCATACTCATCTCGAATTTACCTTCATTAGCTTCTCAAACTTAACACACATAGTTTCATTAGTAGAACCGAAAATAATATCATCAACATATATTTTAACTAATAATGAATGACCTTTGTGTTTAGCAATAAATAAAGTTGTATCAATTTTACCTCGAGAGAAGCCTTGTTCAATAAGAAATTTAGATAGAGTGTCATACCATGCTCTTGGTGCTTGTTTGAGTACATACAGGGCCTTTTTGAGCTTGAAGACATGATGAGGTAATTTGTTATCTTTAAATCCTGGCGGTTGGGCTACATAGACTTCTTCTTGTAGTTCACCATTCAGAAATGCACTCTTCACATCCATTTGATATAACTTGAGTTTCTTGAAGGAGGCATAGGCCAGGAACAATCTAATGGCTTCAAGTCTGGCTAAGGGGACAAAGGTTTCATCATAGTCAATCCTTTCTTCTTGCCTATAACCTTGAGCAACCAACCTTGCTTTGTTTCTTGTTATAGTACCATTTTCATCCATCTTGTTTTTGTATACCCATTTTGTTCCAATTATAGTGTGATCTCTGAGCTTTGGAACTAGAGTCCAAACTCTGCATCTTTCAAACTGATTAAGCTCTTCTTGCATTGCAGCTACCCAACTTGGATCACTTAGAGCTTCATCTACCTTCTTCAGTTCCATCTGAGATAATAGTGCGGTTGTGAACAAACTGTGGTTATCTCTATGAGTTAAGCTTCCTCTTGTTTGAACACCAGAACTGATAGGACCTATAACATTGGTAGTTGGATGGTCTCTATGCTCATTGATTTCTGGAGGGAGGTCTTCATGAACCACAATTTCTTAAAGATTTTCTAGAGGAGGCTCTTCTTGATAATCATTGAAATTTTTATTGAAGGTGATGATTGGAACTAGATCAACAGTTTGAATGGGGACAGAAGATAGTGGTTCAGCAGCAACACCACTTGCAGTTTGACCGGATGCGGCTGGAGAACCTGATAGAGCGGTTTGAGTAGGTTGGTCATCAGCGGCTGTATGAGTAGGGTAAGATGTACCTGTCTCAAAACCACTAAAATCATCAGCAATATTTGGAGCCATATGTGGCTCAAGAAGATCATGTTCATCGAATGTAACATGGACAGACTCTACAATTTTTAATGAAGTCTTATTGAAACAACAAAAATGTTTAGAGTGTTTTGAATAACCAACAAAAATACCTTCATCGGCCTTAGCATCAAATTTACCTAGATGCTCTCTGCCATTGTACAAGATGTAACACTTGCATCCAAATATCTTAAAGAAGGCAATGTTGGGTGATCTCCCTGTCCACAATTCATAAGGAATTTTGTTATGGATTTTGATGATGAGGGAGCGGTTCTAGGTGAAACAAGCGGTATTGACTGCTTCGGACCAGAAGTACTTGGGAAGCTTTGCTTCTGCAATCATGGTCTTCCCGGCTTCAATCAATGTCCTGTTTATTCTTGCTACTACTCCATTCTGTTGTGGAACCCCAGTAGCAGAAAAGTTGTAATAAATTCCATGATCATCACAATATTGGGCAACACCATTGTTTATAAACTCGGTTCTATTATCTGAACGCACAGCAACAATGTCATCCAATTTTGAGTTTGCAGCTGTCTAAAGAGAGCGGTTACGATGCCATAAGTATCATCTTTAGAGGCCATCATTTCCACCCATGTATATCTTTAAAAGTCATCAACAATCACCAAAGTATAGCGGTTTCCTCCTATACTGGCGGTTGGGACAGGTCCAAATAGATCCATGTGAAGCAGTTGTAAGCAGCGGTTCGTTGAAGGTGCGGTTTTATTGGGAAACGACTGTTTGGGCTGCTTACCAAGCTGGCATGCTTTACATTTCTTATCATGATGGTCAGCCACTTTGGGTAGTCCTTTAACGAGACCGTCCCTTTGCAGTTTTGCTAGATACTTGAAGTTCAAGTGACTGAGCGACTTATACCATAATCAGCTGCTTTCACTTATATTTTTGGCTATAAAATAGAGGTCAGCAATAGAAACAATATTACTCAAATCTATCATATATACATCACCTGTTCTGTTGCCAGTCAGTAGAGTGACTCCGAAAGTTGCATCTTTGATGAAACAATTAGTTGAGGTGAAATTGCAGTTCATTACTTTGACACAGAACTGAGATATGGAGAGAAGGTTGTGCTTGAGTCCTTCTACTAGTGACACATTTTCAATAGTCACTTTTCCTCGTTTGATTGCTCCATATCCTACTGTTTCTCATTTCTTATTGTTACCAAACACTACTGGGGGGCCTCTCATACTGATGAAATCATAAAGAAGTTCATTATCTCCGGGCCATGTGTCGTGAGCAAACCACTATTCAAGTACCAAAGATCCTTATTCTTCTTTGCGGTTCCAGCCATAAAGCATAAGATCTGGTCATCATGGCTTTGGTCTGCATGGACCTCAGGAGAGCGGTTTGGTGTTGTAGGAACTTTGCTTGTTCTAGCCTTGGGAATTCTTGGTGAAACTGACTTCATCTGTTGATTTGGCAGTGGAAGGCTTTCATTAATTTCAACTCTTTCTTCAAATCCCATGAGGCAGAGATTAGCAACTTCATCTTCATCATCACTGTCATCTGAATCTGATCCTATCCATGTCAGCGGTTGATCCCCTTGGTCAGCTACCATTCCTCTTCTCTTGAAAAACTTCTTGTTGAATGGTTTCTTTGCTGGTGCGGCTTCATAGCGTGGTTTGGGACAACTTGAAGCAAAGTGACCTGGCTGTCTGCAGTTATAACAGACCAGGTCATCCCTTTTCTTAGGATCTGTGGTTTTGTTGAATCTGGTTGGAGGGACAAACTTTGCAGGTCCTTTGGGGGATGGAAATTGAGATCTGTTGTTCTTCCTGTTGGTGTATTTCTTCACATACAATGCAAATTCTTCATCATCCATGTCATCAAAATCAACTTGACCAGAGCATGAAGATTGAGATGCTACACTCTGAGAATAAGAACTTTGAGGAGGAGTGTAGGATTGATGAGACTGCTAATAAGATTGATGAGGTTGAGGATAAGGTTGATGTGATTGAGAATAGGATTGATGAGACTGCTGGTAATAATCAGGAGGTGCGGTTTGAGGATTGTATCTAGGAACATTTTGATCAGGAGGAGCAGTTTGCAAGTGGAGCTGAGGAGCGGTTTGATGATGGTCTGGATTGTAAACTGGAGATGAGGTATTGTTGAATGCGGCTAGAGAGAGGGTCTTAGATTTACTTTTGGTTTCATGGACCTCTTCAAGCTTGAATTCAAAAACCTTCAGCATGGCATACAAGTGTCGAAGATCAAGAGCTTCCAAGTCCTTGTTGTCTTCAATGTTAGTAGTTTTGATAAGTCATTTGCTACCAAGTGCTTGCATGAATCTCATGTTCAAATCTGTATTAGAATAGACATGTCCAAGAGAAAAACAAACAGTAACAATATCAATAAACCTCTCATAGCATTGTCTAAGAGATTCCTAGGGTTTTTAACAAAATAGTCAAGAGCCCTTCTCTGTTTTAGTCAAAGAGCCTTCTGGTGACTTGAAAGTTCTAGCTGTGTCTGAATCTCCTTCCGAAAATCACTATAGCATCCCAAGTTTCTTTTGCAGTTTTGCAATTCAGCACTTTTGAGTGAGTCCTCAGGTCTATAGCTGATACAAGCATGGACATAGCTCTTCCATCAAAGTCCACATTGTTGCGATCTGCATCAGTCCACTCACTTTCTAACTTCTTGATTTCAGCTGCTTCTCCTGCGGTTCCTGCACGCGGGTTAGCTTTCATAGGAACATATGGTCCTTCAGTAACTGCGGTCCATAGTCTACGATCATATGAAATCATGTGTTTCATCATCCTATCTTTCCAAAAGATAAAACTATCTTTATCCAGAATCGGCAAATGATTCGAATTGGATGTTTGCATCATATGGGTGTTTGAGTTTGCCATTGGATCAGCACCCAAGTGGTTAATCTTGTAAAAAGGAAATTTAAAGAGTTGGGCAGTTTGACTCGGGTTGAAAACACAATGATGCAACCGATAAGTTCAACTTAAAGATCAAAGAAAAACATAATTCAGTTTTCAAGTCATTTCGTATATGGATTCAACTTATAGACCACAAACAGAAAAGTAAATAGCAAGAACAAAAAGTAAAGATCAAACACACAAATTGAAGAGGTTCGTTCTTGAATGAACTACGTCCTCTACCTAGATGGTTAGTCTAGGATTTTCTAATAGCTACTAGACTTGTAGTAATTAGAGGAGGTTTACAAGATGAATCTAAACTCTAAACAAAGTCTAACCTATGCTATGAAAATAATAACCGGTGTTTTCGAAGTATATAATCTATATGATCATATAAATCGGGTGTGTGTGTGGAAAGAAATCAAATGTTTTAAGTATCTAAATGATGGTATGAGCAAATGAATATTTTTCGGTGTAAAGGCTGAGTATGGATGGTTTAAAGGCTTGAAGCTTGATGAAGGAATTCTGGGTTTGCTAAGGAGATGGTTGAAGTTTGAATATCTGGGTTTCAATCTTCAAAGAAACTTGAACACTTGGGAAATTTTCTCTTGAAGATCAGCAACCTTCATTGTTGATAAATAAAGGCTATTTATAGGCAGTGCACCCTTGTGACCGTTGGGTAAAGATTTGAATCAAATCTGAAGGTACAGTGCTGTCAAATTCCCATTGGTTGAGCTGTCATTGTCGTCCTTGGTTTTGTCTTGTAGTCCTAGGTAGTTGTAGCACCACTACCTGACATCCGTCCTTTGTTGCAGAAAGGGCTAACAGTAAACAATTCAAATTGCTTGGACAAGACCGACATTCCTTGCAGTAACTCCAAGTTAACTTAGAGTTATTTTGACATGACATAAAACATTCCTTTACGGTTGAAAAGGTAATGTTTGTCTAAGGAATAAATGACTTCTCTTGTTCTTCATTAACTGATCGGCGGTTCCACCAAGCATAGGAGCGGTTCCAAGAATGAACTTGATATGCGGTTCCGTGATGGCGGTTCCATCAAGTTTCCATCTATGGTTCCAAATGAGATTTGAAGGGCGGTTTCATCAAAGCCACAAAACGCGGTTTGATGAAATACTTGTAGCTCCATGCTGGCGGTCTTGAAGATAGCACAAGGCGGTTTGAATACTAAACCGCTAAGGGCAAACCGAACTACTCAGCCTAGACAAACAAAAAATCTAGAAATGGACTTATCTAAAAATTGAAGTATAACTTCATTACATGCGGTCTTAAAGTCCATAAAAAGACACGTGGCATGGATCAATCAAATTAAGTGGGTGTACAAACAATGAATCCTAACAGGATATAATAATCAACATTCAATATCTTTATTAAAACACAATCAATCTATATAACATTAATTGTTTGAATAACGTGCCTAGAGCATACAACACCAACACAACTGTCAGGTTCTACCTAGAAGCGGGCGCCTCTCAGTTACTGGGCGCAAGGCGCGCGCGTCCCATCTTACAGGCCAGAGGTGCATACTTCTGGGCAATTTTCCAGAATAGGAACAGGTTCCCAGAACTGGACAAAGTGATGGGGTGTGGGCACAGTTGCCTGCATCAGGATTGATTTAACCTTAACTGTTTTTTTTTTTTTTTTTTCTTTGTTTTTTTTTTTTTTTAAAAAGAAGAAAAAAAAACGTTTTGTCACATGTGTTTGACCTCACACCACCTGCACTAAAACTCCTATGAATTGATCACTATCGAGTCGCACAAAGTCCATAACCCCAAACCTGTCGAGGCCCGTCCTAGAGAGTTTCAAGCTCCACCCGATCTTGACTCTCTCGAAGCGGTAAACCTCAGCCCGTGGCATAGTTCACGACTACATGCCGAGGGTGACCTTTAAGCCTCTCTTTAGCTGAGCACAAGCCAACACATTCTAGTTAGGGTCTAGCACTCCGTGACCAAGTCGGTTTTAATGTGCCGAGATTTCCCTAAACTAATATTTTCAAATCATACATGTTGTTTCCAAAAGAAACAAGTGGTTATTATGGACAAAATAAAACTCTGTCCCCACATGTATGCTTTACTACATTAATTTAGTTTAATCCCATCATGTGTAGGATTCACAAATGTGGTGGAATCCGATGAGTATATGGGAACGCGAGAAGGTCTATATACTAGTGTGACGATTCCACAATTTCCTTAGAAACCCCAAAAGGGGCCCCGTCCCTCAGACTTATAAAAAAAGAGTCTTTTTCTTTATGTGGTTCGAGTTGTGTGCCCATTGTGTGTTCAAGCATCTCCATGGACCGAAAGTGTTACTCAAGACTGACAAGGGCCTCTTCTTCAATTTAGGTCCGATTGGTACTCACCGCATTTACCGAGACTCAACAAACCGGCTGGTTCGCGAATTAATCACTCCGAAAACTCCAACAATATCAATGGCCGGTCCTCTTGCAAATGACTCCAACACCAACAACACCATGACTCTCGAACAACTCCCCGCTTTGGTCCAATCTCTCCAAGAGCAAGTCTCCACTCTCAACAAGGAGGCTCAAAACAAATATGACTTTTGGAAAGCTCACCTAGAAAGTCAAAGGGGAGCTCACAAAGACGAAATGGACCAAACGAAAGCTAAACTCATTAAGCTTTCTAAAGGCAAGAATGAGGATGCACCGAGGAATCTGAGTGGACCAAGGTTTTGTTTGAAAGCCCGTATGTTAGTGTCCGCAACAAGAAGGTGGGAGAACCTAGCACCGAGAGAAAAGATCAGAAATGGTCGACTCAATCATGTCATACATCGACCAACTCTTTAATGGGATCAATTTGGGGAAAGGCTCCGACACAAGCCTTTATCAATCATCAATTCTCATGAGCACGATGGCTGCTCTCCCCGACAAGTTCAAAATTCTCGATATCAGCAAGTTCAAGGGCAACTCTTGCCCTATGGCCACATTGAAACTTACATATGGGCCATTGTTCCAAAGAAAGTTTCCCTAAAGATGATGGCACAATGTTTTCCACTTACTCTCGAGGGGGCCGCAAAAGATTGGTATGCAACTCTCCCACTCACCATCCGTCTTGATTGGGACGCTGCCATGCTTGCCTTTAAAACTCAATATCAAAGCAACACTACTCACCGCCCAACAAAGAAGGAACTTAAAAGTACCACCCAAAGGGACAATGATCCTTTATTGATTTTACAAGGAGTTGGAATGATAAACTTGCCGAGATAGTGGAAAGGCCCAATACGAAAGAGCAAATGGACATCCTCCTCAAGTGTCTCAAAATTGTCTCTGCACCCACCTAAGTGGGGCTTGCTACTCCAACTTTGCTCAAATGTATGAAGCAGGGGTCCGAATTGATGACTTGCTCAAAGAGGTCAAGAAAACCACCCCAAGCTTCCGCTACAAAGCTGCTTCTAATTCAACAAAAAAGGCATCCGTCAATGCCGTCACCACCGACAAAGAGAGCTATAACAAAGTCCCTCCGCCCAAAGGCAAAAAGTTCCAAAGTGACCGTGTCTACATTCCTCTCCATGCATGACTCTAGCCGAGGCTTTCGAGGCTCGCAAGGCCAAAGGGAAAATTACTCCTCTAAAAGGGTACAAGCCTAAAATGATTCCCGCCAACCATGCTCATCATAAGTGGTGCGGCTATCATCAACATAATGGCCATGTTACCGAAGAATGCTTTAGCCTCCTCAATATCGTCCAAGACCTCATCGACAAGAAAGAGTTCATAGTTCCTAGTGAGGGTGATGTCCATGTAATAGAGATAGGCGAGATTGGGGAGACCACTCATTCAATTCCTACTGTGAATGAGGGCTCTAATGCTATGAATGAATTTGATAATTCTTGTTATGTTGTGACTTATGATGAGATAATGAGGGAAGTCTTGGAGAATAGGAAAAAAAAAGCAAAACGGGAGCGTCATCATGATAACCCGGTCCGGCAGGGTCATAGCAAGCAATCCCAATGCTTTTGCAGCAAGCACCTCTTCTCCAAGGTCGCAAACTCGCGACGCACCCAAAGACCCTTTATTAGTTCAACTCAAGAAGACTCAAGCAAACATATCCATTTGGGACCTTATCGCATCTTCAAAGAAGCATCGATACCTCGTCATCAACAACCTCGACGATAGATCAATCTTTCCCTACACAACTCCCGAAGACCTTACTGCTATGATAGTGTAGGTACCCCGGCGCGAGCAGGGCAATCCCGCGCTTATCGTTTTTTAATGTGAGTTTGTGTTTGTTTAGAGTCTCCACCTATGTTTTAGAGGAACATAAGAAAAACCTAATAATGTCCTATGTTTTATTTTATGAAAACCAAAGATTCTTGTATTTGAGGTTCAGAGGTTAGGTTACAGAATGGGAAGTACTTAAACACCCATTCCACCCAATTAAAGTTGGTCTTGCTTGTTCATAGTCTAAATAATAAAAGTGTTCTTCCTATTCTTTGAAAATGAATGTAAAAGGGGTTTTTAAAAGAGGTTGGAATGTAGGAAGATAACTCATTGGCCAGCTTCAATAGAGTGAAGTAACCTTTGGTGTCATGTCCCAAAATGGTTTGGGTTGATTGCACACTTTGATAAAATAAAAGAAGAAGAGATGAGATAAATAGAGAGAAAGAGAGGAGTAAGAAATAGTACCTAAACTTTCAAGTTCTTCAAGGATGCCTTTGGAGGATGCTTGAAAATGCCTTAAGAGAGCTTGTGTATAATTTTCTTGTATTAAAAAAATTCCTCCCTTGCAATGATCAAGAAGGGGTTTTTATAGGTAAAAGAAGTTGTTTTTTTGTGCCAAAACAGAGTCAACAAAGAGGGAATTCCCGGGCAAAATCATGTAAATTGAGCAAAGGAGGGATTCTTGGAGAGAATCTGTAACTGACGCCCAGAAGCGCGCGCCTCCTGCCATTGGGGCGGGATGCGCACGTGTCTGGACTCAAGGGGCAGAGGCGCCCGACTCTGAAAAGGCAATTTTGACTTCAAGATCAAAGGAAAACACTTATCATTTTTCTGATCATGTCATAGTAAGAACTTGTTAGAAACCACAAACAAGAAAGTGAAGAACAAAACAGAAAATTAAAGATCTTACACACCAATTTGGAGAGGTCCCTTCTTGAATGAACTATGTCCTCTACCTAGATGGTTAGTCTAGGATTTTCTAATATCTACTAGACTTGTATTAATTTAGAGGAGCTTTTACAAGATTACAAAGATGAATCTAAACTCTAAACATACAATCTAACCTATCAAAGCTATTCTAAAAACCAGTGTTTTCAAATGGTATAATCTAAGTGATCATACAATCCGGGTGTGTGTGTGGGAAAGAAATCAAATGCTCTAAATATATAAGTGAAGATGAGCATAAGAAAACTTTCGTGATACAAGGCTGAGAAATGAATGGTTGTTTGTTTTAAAGCTTGATGAAGAATTCTGGGTTTGCTAAGGAGATCTATGAAGGTTTGAATATCTGGGTAAATCTTCAAAGCAAACTTTTGAACACTTGGGAATTTTCTCTCTTGAAAGCTCAGCAACATTCATTGTTGAAAAATGAAGGCTATTTATTGTGAGAGCAGTCTTGTGACCGTTGGACAAAGATTTGATTCAAATCTTGAAGGTACAGCTGCTGTCAAAATCCCATTGATTGAGCTGTCATTTTCATCGTTTGTTTTGTCTTATAGTCCTAGGTAGGTGTTCCACCACTACCTGACATTGTCATTTGTTGTAGAGAAAGGACTAATGGTAAACATTTGAATTTACTGGACAAAACCGACATTCTTTGCAGAAACTCCAAGTTAAATTGAAGTTATATGTCAAATCATAAAACATTCCTTTATGGTTGTAAATGAAATGTTTGTCTTGAGGAATAAATGACAACTCTTGAAGCTTCAATAAATGATCTGCGGTTCTGCCAAAGAAGAGGGAGAGGTTCTATAAAAGACTTTGAAGTGCGGTTTCATCGAAACTGTAGAACGCGGCTTCATGAACAATGCGGATCCATGCAGGCGGTCTGAATATGGCAGTAAGTGCGGTTTGAATGACCAAACCGCTGAAGGACAAAACCGAACATATCTCAGCCTATGAAAAATAAAAATCTAGAAACGGACTTGTCTAAAAATTGAAGTATAAAACTTCATTACATTTTCCCTATAGTCCATAAAAAGATACGTGGCATGGCTCAATCAAATCAAGTAGGAAGGTTAACAAATGCTTTGAGAGAGAAATTCTGAGATTCTTAGCAACTTCAAAACGTTTGAAGTTATGGGTATTATAGTAGAGTCCAAAAACTAGCCGTTGGAAATCCCTTGTGGATAAGGTTAAAGGACAGATGTGTTTGTCGCTCATTGAGGGAGCACGTGTCCTTTTATAGCCGTTAGATACATACACAAATATGACCATTATGGATAGGTGTCCTTAGATGCGCGGTGCATACGTGTTATTTAACCACCGTTGGATCATTGGCGTAGTTTGAATCTCTTCAAGTCTTCATTGTTTCTATAAATCACTAAGTGTTGAATTGTATCTTTGAAGCGCGTTGAGCCAAGTGGCGCGTGACACATGCGCGCGTTGAGCATTAGGGGCGCGATGAGCGATGCTAGGCGCATACTCATATGCACGCGCCAAAGGAGGCGCATGGCTCAAAAGCAACTTTGTGAATTTTCTTCAAACTTGACATTCTCGCCCTATTCCTAAGCCTATTCTATTACAATGGACTACCTAAAAATGAAGTATAAATACTTTTTACATGTGGGTCTAAAGTCCATGAAACAAAACTTAGGTGATGGATCAATCAAATCTAATCAATCCTATTATATTGAAACTGAGATATAAGTGGGCATACCCAACAGTGAGATTGATTCTATTGCTCAAATGGGACATGTGAATTAGTTGATCTTCCTCCTGGTTGAAAAGCAATTGGATGCAAGTGGGTTTTTAAGAGTAAACTCAAACCTGATGGAATCTTTGATAAGTTTAAGGCTAGATTAGTTGCTAAAGGGTTTACGCAGATGGAGGGAATAGACTATTTCAATATCTATTCACCAGTTTCTAAGATGACTACAATCTGTATGCTCATAGCATTGGTTCTGTGTATGATCTCCATATCCATCAAATGGATGTGAAGACCGCCTTTCTTCATGGCGATCTTGAGGAGGAGATCTATATGGATTAGACCGAAGGATTTGTAGCATCTGGTAATGAAAGAAAGGTATGTAAACTTGTTAAATCCCTTTACGGATTGAAACAAGACCCAAAGCAATGGCATGAGAAGTTTGATAAAATTATCTCATCGTTTGGCTTTATTACTAATAAATTTGACAAGTGTGTCTATTCTATGAATAAAGGTGAAAGTTGTATTGTCTTGTGCCTATATGTTGATGACATTCTGTTATTTGGAAATAATATGAGAATAATCGATGAAACTAAGTCATTCTTGAAAAGTAAGTTTGTAATGAAGGATATGGGAGTAGCTGACGTGATCCTTAGACTTAAGTTGACTCATTCAACTAAAGGCATAACCATTTCACAATCTCATTATATAGAGAGTGTAATTGAGAAGTTTGGTTATAAGGATAGTAAAATCATCAATACTCTGTGTAGTCCTTCTATGGAACTTGCTAAAAATGAGAATGGAGTACCTGTGGCTCAGTTGAAATATTCTCAGGTTATTGAGAGCTTAATGTATCTTGCTAACTGTACTAGACCAGATATATCCTACGCAGTTACAAGGTTGGCTAGATACACTAAGTGTCTAAATAGAGCTCATTAGGAAGCTCTAGGTAGAGTACTTCGGTACTTGAAGGGAACCATTTCCCTTGGGCTGCATTATGGGATATTTCCTGCTGTACTCGAGGGGTACACTGATGCTAGCTGGATTTCCACTAACTCTGGGAGTTATGGTTGTACTGGGTATGTTTTTACCTTAGGCGGAGCTGCAGTTGCCTGGAGGTCTACAAAACAAACCCTGTTGTCTCGGTCTACCTTTGAAGCCGAGCTAGTTGCTCTTGACACTACTGGATTGGAGGCTGAATGGCTTCAAGGACTTATGTCCGAGTTGCCTATAGTCAGCAAGCCTATTCCTGTGATCTGTGTACATTATGACAATACTGCCACAATTGTGAAAATTAAAAGTATCAAGTTCAACTGCAAAACAAGGAGACACATCCAAATAAGATTGAAATCGTTAATGGATCTTGTGTCTCGAAAGGTGATAGCTGTAGATTATGTTGGTACCAAGGATAACACAGCTGATCCTTTAACTAAAGGACTCGATGTAGTCTTAGTTTAAAAATCCAGGTTGGGGATGAGACTGAACCCCCTCTGATTCACATGCGGTAGGAACCCAACCTATCTGAGTGGAGATCCCACAAAGAAGGTTCAATGTGGTAGTACCAAGCCATAGGGTGGATTAGAACACCTAAAACAGATTGACATGTTACATATCTAAGTCTTTCCCCTAAATATCCTGAAAGGTGTTCATTACTGCATGTATAGTAAAAGCTTTAGGTTTTGAATGGGATCAAGTATTTTAGACAAGATGGTAGCAATACATCGTTGGAGATGCCCAACTAAATAAGTGTTATTGTTAGCCGCAATTAGATGAAATGGGTTATTCCTCGAAAGCACTTATGATAGAGGATCAGGACGTATGGCTTATACGCGTCAAACATAATGATAGAGGCTGTTGTCATAGCCTTTGTCGTGTTGCTACCAACAAAGGCTCCTACACTTAAAGGAATCAAATTTAAGACACCCGTTCATCTGGTCATGTGGGGGGTTTGCGTTGACTAGCTTAGGTAAGGGTTCAAGTCGGGAGACACCATCTACTGAAAGCGCGACATGGATAATCTCTACTTGTCTTATCACCATGGATTTGTGGGGGATTGTTGGAAATTTGGCTTGAAATGGTCAACTTTGAATGGGTCCTATTGACTTTGACCTTGGTCAATGTTTATATTTGTAGTATGTTATACCATGAAAAATATTGGTGTTTTGGTGAAAGCCAAATGATGGATTAAATCCATAGTTTTAAGACTTCAAAGATGAGCTTTTAAGAGACTTTTGCTTCCAAGGATGAAATGGGTTGGTTGCCATCCCATATGGGAAATAAAAGGCAAACCTTCCCTTTGATTGGGAGTACAAAAGGCTTTTGTGTCATCCCACATGGAATTGAAATGGGTAGTTGAAGTGCCATAAATTACTTGGCATTTCATAGTCTCATGTTCAAGTTACATATGAGGTGGACTTGAACCTTTCCCCACACGCTCGCTCGCTCGCTCGGCTGGGCTGGTCCGTGCCGGGCTCGGGCTCGAGCTCGGGCTAAGGGCCTTTGGGCGATTGGTTCGGTTCGAGAGCATATCTTTTTGGACAAAGTTTATTTGAAGTTTCCAATATTTGCAGAATGGTCCCTGACAAAATCGTTAGATCAGTTAGTTTCCTAACTAGACTCTAACTGTGCGGTTTCTTTTCCTTCAAGAAAAGGTAACTGGAAGTCGGATAGGTTTAAGAGTCCTTCTCAAAAACCTAAAATGACTTTCTACTACTATAAATATCTGATCCCTATACCAGTTTATACACACGCAATTAATTGCAATAACTGTTCTCTCTAAATTCGTAATCTGTGGTTGATCTGAGAAGTGTGATTCCAGCGAAGTGGGACATCAGTCGCAAGTGGATCGGTACCTGTTCGTACGAAGAGGAAGTTTTCCTTGTACGTTCCTGAGATCGTTTCATCCTCGAGGAATTTGCCGCAACCATCAGCCGCACCAGTAGGGGGCAATAGTTTCTCTTAGGAGAGTCTATTACAGGCGACTTGATCTAAACTAACAAGTCTTTCTAACTCTCTTATTGTTTATGTCTTTCCTGGATCCTGTTCTTGTGGGTACGTTTCTGCTTTTGGCTTATCTGATATTATTATATGCTTACGTGATTGCCCTTTGTTAATCTGATCGTTGCATATTAAATTCCAACGTTAACATGTTTACAAATTCGGTCTAAAAAAAAACATGTTTACCAATGTTTCTTAAAGTGATATTTTTTTTTTTTTTTTTTAAGAATAGATGGAGTATCATTTTATGTACCACACTAAATATCATTAGTGATTCAATTTCTCACAAATATAAGAACTAATAACATGATGAGATAATTTAAACATATATTTATTGCATTAATAGTGGTATATAGCGTGATTCATAAAGTAGTACATAATATCTTGATTCAGTTGAAGATAGTAGTGCAATAATATGATATTAATAATACTCCTTCCGTCTCAGAAAGATATTCTACCTTTTTTCGTTATTACTAGAACTTTGAGCAGTTATAAATGCTACTTATAATTATGTTAATGTGAATCTAAAATTGATATTAATAGTATTTTTAATGGTGTATTAAGAACAATTTCAAAATATCATTAGAATAATTAAAAATAGCCTTAATTATCACTCAAAGTTCCTTCGTAAAACCCATAAAAATAGGGGGACTATCATTCTGGGACAGAGGGATAAATGGAAATTTTCTTAATTAATAAAGCTTTAACTCCAAAGATCACGCCTGATTATTAATTTGAGCATTTTAACCTTAAAAAAACTCAATATGGTAGGAGTGTATAGGTTATATTTATATACACAGCCCCTTATTTCCACAGCCCCATTAAATTACCAAAGTACCCATATATATATATATATTTTTTTTTCAATTTCACTCTCCCTCACGTTCGCTCCCTAACCCCCTCTCTCTCTCTCTCGGTTTGAAACAACGAAAGAAACGAACAGTCTCTCTCTAACGTCTCTCTCACCGTCGTCGCTCACCGTCGCCGTCGTTCTTTCTCTCGCTCTCGCTCTGTTCTTCTCTCTCACCTCTCTCTCTCACTGTAAAAAAAAAAAAAAACTTTCGAAATTGAAATGGTGAAACTTAAAATACCCAAGACCGCCGCCGGGACCGCCGCCGCCACAACCGCCGCCCACATCGCCGCCGGGACTAGCTCGTCTACAGCGCCTGTGAAAAAGGTAAGCAATTTTTAACCTTATTTTACATTTCTATATTCCCAATTAAACATAATTTGAAAAATGTAAAATTGAAATTGGTGTGTCTCGTGTATCACCACTCGAGATGCATCTCGGGTGTGTTTACACGAGACAACTCGTGTAAACACACCCGAGATGCATCTCGAGTGGTGTTACACGAGATGTCATCTCGTGTAAACCCACTCGAGATGCATCTCGAGTGGTGTTACACGAGATGTGATCCTTCTGAATATCAGCATTGTGAATTATCAGTCAGCATTGTGTTCATTTATTTAATCTACTGTAACTGTCGCTAATGTATTGTCTCTTATTTGTGTTTTTTGTAGGCACGTGATCCTATGACCGTTTCAGCTAGAAAGAGGAAGGCTGAAGAGCGTTTGGAGAGAGGAGAAAACCGGAGCAAGGCTCGGAATGACGAGGTATAATGTGGCGTTCATTTCTTACTCGACTAGCGGTGGTATGTTATGCCTTCCAGTGACTGCACCAGTACAACCACCGGTGAACACAGTTGTGGTGGGACAAGTCAATGGAAACCATTTTATAGCGGTATGAAACTTAATTGTCTCATCTATATTAGTTATATTTAGTTGTCTTACTTATATTCATTATATTTCATTGTCTTGTATTTAACTGTTATTACTTTTGCAGCTGCGCATGTTAGGCAATGATTACCCAATACCACCACCACCAAACCTTTATCGGAACCGCTGTGATCCAACCGCAAGCCAACTACTCCTCCCATACCAAGATAGGATAGCAGAGTTCAGTCAACTCTATGAGGAGGATACCGATGCAAGAAGACAAAGAAGATTACATATAGGATAGTATATGTGTAATGGTTTTTGATTTATCCAGTTTGTATGAATGTTTGAATTATATGCTTATCCTTGTTAACACTTTCATTTCGTATACAATTAGGCGATAGTATATGTGTAATGGTCTATTGATGTTTTGTGGAGATGTCCTATTTGAGAATCAAATTTCATTCCAAGTTATGTTTATTGTTGCTTTTGCTGTTGCGGTTGTGGAAAAGCAGGCTCAGATGCCTATGTCGTGTATACTTACACGAGATGAGAGCTTACATATCGTGTATACATACACGAGATCTCATCTCGTGTGTACTTACACGAGATGTATCTCGTGTATATGTACACGAGATGTAAGCTCTCATCTCGTGTAAGTATACACGAGACGTGCAAGGGCAGCGATGGAATTAAATGGGCTGTGTATTTACCGGCGACTTGATCTAAACTAACAAGTCTTTCTAACTCTCTTATTGTTTATGTCTTTCCTGGATCCTGTTCTTGTGGGTACGTTTCTGCTTTTGGCTTATCTGATATTATTATATGCTTACGTGATTGCCCTTTGTTAATCTGATCGTTGCATATTAAATTCCAACGTTAACATGTTTACAAATTCGGTCTAAAAAAAAACATGTTTACCAATGTTTCTTAAAGTGATATTTTTTTTTTTTTTTTTTTTTAAGAATAGATGGAGTATCATTTTATGTACCACACTAAATATCATTAGTGATTCAATTTCTCACAAATATAAGAACTAATAACATGATGAGATAATTTAAACATATATTTATTGCATTAATAGTGGTATATAGCGTGATTCATAAAGTAGTACATAATATCTGGATTCAGTTGAAGATAGTAGTGCAATAATATGATATTAATAATACTCCTTCCGTCTCAGAAAGATATTCTACCTTTTTTCGTTATTACTAGAACTTTGAGCAGTTATAAATGCTACTTATAATTATGTTAATGTGAATCTAAAAATTGATATTAATAGTATTTATAATGGTGTATTAAGAACAATTTCAAAAATATCATTAGATTAATTAAAAATAGCCTTAATTATCACTCAAAGTTCCTTCGTAAAACCCATAAAAATAGGGGGACTATCATTCTGGGACAGAGGGATAAATGGAAATTTTCTTAATTAATAAAGCTTTAACTCCAAAGATCACGCCTGATTATTAATTTGAGCATTTTTAACCTTAAAAAAACTCAATATGGTAGGAGTGTATAGGTTATATTTATATACACAGCCCCTTATTTCCACAGCCCCATTAAATTACCAAAGTACCCATATATATATATATTTTTTTTTTCAATTTCACTCTCCCTCACGTTCGCTCCCTAACCCCCCTCTCTCTCTCTCGGTTTGAAACAACGAAAGAAACGAACAGTCTCTCTCTAACGTCTCTCTCACCGTCGTCGCTCACCGTCGCCGTCGTTCTTTCTCTCGCTCTCGCTCTGTTCTTCTCTCTCACCTCTCTCTCTCACTGTAAAAAAAAAAAAAAAACTTTCGAAATTGAAATGGTGAAACTTAAAATACCCAAGACCGCCGCCGGGACCGCCGCCGCCACAACCGCCGCCCACATCGCCGTCGGGACTAGCTCGTCTACAGCGCCTGTGAAAAAGGTAAGCAATTTTTAACCTTATTTTACATTTCTATATTCCCAATTAAACATAATTTGAAAAATGTAAAATTGAAATTGGTGTGTCTCGTGTATCACCACTCGAGATGCATCTCGGGTGTGTTTACACGAGACAACTCGTGTAAACACACCCGAGATGCATCTCGAGTGGTGTTACACGAGATGTCATCTCGTGTAAACCCACTCGAGATGCATCTCGAGTGGTGTTACACGAGATGTGATCCTTCTGAATATCAGCATTGTGAATTATCAGTCAGCATTGTGTTCATTTATTTAATCTACTGTAACTGTCGCTAATGTATTGTCTCTTATTTGTGTTTTTTGTAGGCACGTGATCCTATGACCGTTTCAGCTAGAAAGAGGAAGGCTGAAGAGCGTTTGGAGAGAGGAGAAAACCGGAGCAAGGCTCGGAATGACGAGGTATAATGTGGCGTTCATTTCTTACTCGACTAGCGGTGGTATGTTATGCCTTCCAGTGACTGCACCAGTACAACCACCGGTGAACACAGTTGTGGTGGGACAAGTCAATGGAAACCATTTTATAGCGGTATGAAACTTAATTGTCTCATCTATATTAGTTATATTTAGTTGTCTTACTTATATTCATTATATTTCATTGTCTTGTATTTAACTGTTATTACTTTTGCAGCTGCGCATGTTAGGCAATGATTACCCAATACCACCACCACCAAACCTTTATCGGAACCGCTGTGATCCAACCGCAAGCCAACTACTCCTCCCATACCAAGATAGGATAGCAGAGTTCAGTCAACTCTATAAGGAGGATACCGATGCAAGAAGACAAAGAAGATTACATATAGGATAGTATATGTGTAATGGTTTTTTATTTATCCAGTTTGTATGAATGTTTGAATTATATGCTTATCCTTGTTAACACTTTCATTTCGTATACAATTAGGCGATAGTATATGTGTAATGGTCTATTGATGTTTTGTGGAGATGTCCTATTTGAGAATCAAATTTCATTCCAAGTTATGTTTATTGTTGCTTTTGCTGTTGCGGTTGTGGAAAAGCAGGCTCAGATGCCTATGTCGTGTATACTTACACGAGATGAGAGCTTACATATCGTGTATACATACACGAGATCTCATCTCGTGTGTACTTACACGAGATGTATCTCGTGTATATGTACACGAGATGTAAGCTCTCATCTCGTGTAAGTATACACGAGACGTGCAAGGGCAGCGATGGAATTAAATGGGCTGTGTATTTACCGGCGACTTGATCTAAACTAACAAGTCTTTCTAACTCTCTTATTGTTTATGTCTTTCCTGGATCCTGTTCTTGTGGGTACGTTTCTGCTTTTGGCTTATCTGATATTATTATATGCTTACGTGATTGCCCTTTGTTAATCTGATCGTTGCATATTAAATTCCAACGTTAACATGTTTACAAATTCGGTCTAAAAAAAAACATGTTTACCAATGTTTCTTAAAGTGATATTTTTTTTTTTTTTTTTTTTTTAAGAATAGATGGAGTATCATTTTATGTACCACACTAAATATCATTAGTGATTCAATTTCTCACAAATATAAGAACTAATAACATGATGAGATAATTTAAACATATATTTATTGCATTAATAGTGGTATATAGCGTGATTCATAAAGTAGTACATAATATCTGGATTCAGTTGAAGATAGTAGTGCAATAATATGATATTAATAATACTCTTTCCGTCTCAGAAAGATATTCTACCTTTTTTCGTTATTACTAGAACTTTGAGCAGTTATAAATGCTACTTATAATTATGTTAATGTGAATCTAAAAATTGATATTAATAGTATTTATAATGGTGTATTAAGAACAATTTCAAAAATATCATTAGAATAATTAAAAATAGCCTTAATTATCACTCAAAGTTCCTTCGTAAAACCCATAAAAATAGGGGGACTATCATTCTGGGACAGAGGGAGTAATATAAATGGAAATTTTCTTAATTAATAAAGCTTTAACTCCAAAGATCACGCCTGATTATTAATTTGAGCATTTTTAACCTTAAAAAAACTCAATATGGTAGGAGTGTATATATTGCATTATGAATCATCCCACATTTTATTTTCCCAATTACAATAGTATATGTTCTTCATGGATGTTGGAGAAATATCTAAACTTTTGTATACCGTTACCGGGTAAGTGCTTCATGTGTTTAGGAATTATTCTCTTTATTCTGCACAACTATCTTGATATTTTACTTCCAAAGAAAAAAAAAACTATTTAATATTTTATAATTCATATGTCTATTTAATTTAAAATATTTTTTTTGATTATTTTTGAATAAGAGAAAAAGTGAATAACCATTTTTGGATACAGGGAGTATAAGTTTTTTTCTGAAGCAACAAGGAGTATAAGTTGATCATCTGATTAGTTTTTCTTTAAATAATGATCTTAAATATTAAAATAAGTACTTTTCTATCTCAAAATAAATCATCATTTTCTTAAGAAAATTTTATCTCAGAATGAATAACTTTTTTGCAGATTTTTTTAATCTTAAATGTTCTTTTTTATTTTTTTTCTCTAATCATTACATTTACAAAATTAGATGTTTAGAAAGTGGATAACAAATATTTTCGCACACCTTTATTACAAAAACTTATAAAAATATTTTTTTTTAAAAAAAATTCAATTGAAAAAAATAATATTCATATTGAGAAGAAGAGAGTAGTGAAAAAAATTGACCACCAGATTTCGACTACGGCATGCACACTAACACTCGTATACTTGTATACTGCAAACTTGTTACTCTGTTATCTTGATTTTTTTTTAAAAAAAAAATTAACAAAAATTATTTTTGAATAAAATTAAATATTTATTTTTAAATAAAAGTAACAAATATTATGACGGACAAAAAGCATGTACACCTCCACCTTAAATGTCTTGATTTTTTATCTAATAACTATTTCCATTGTGATACAGACCTGGGGTGATGCTTCTTTATCCTTTGTAAGTTCGTTTTTCTTCTTTCATGTTCTCCTAATAAAAATAACTATCTTGCTCAATAAATAAAAATTGAAAATATAACTATCACTCTCTCCGTGTTTATATGTATTATTATATGATTCATTTTTTAAACTTATTCATTTTTAAATGAATATATCAATTTTTTTGATTCGTAGGTCCAGAAAACGATTGTCCATTTATTGGTTTTGATAGACACTTTAATAAATTTGGCTTTCAAAATTTAATCATAGATATACAAATTTTGAAAGATTTATAATTATACCTAGTACCTTACTTACTATAAATATTATACCGTTTATTAAAAAAGAAAAGAAAATTTATCCGAAAAAAAAAAGAAAAGAAAAACTTCCTCTATCCTTAAATGAACGCTCAAATTTTTTATTTTAAAAGATATTATGAAAATCTCTATTTTTTATACCTTATAATTTTTTTTCAACAATTAGTTTTGCAAGTATAAATAGACTAGTGAATTTAATAAAATATAATTAGGAACAGGTTTTTTCCAAAAAATAAAAGATACTCATTTTAAGATACAAATTTCTTTAAAATAGACATTCCTTTTAAGGACGGAGGGAATAAAAAATTATACCATTGCAAGTATATTTCCAAATTTGATATTCCTTTCGTTCCAAACTAATTCAGCTACTCTCCCTATTTCGTAAAATTACTCTCATTTTATTTTGTATAGTCAAATTAGTTGAACTTTGATCAAAGATCTAAAAAACAATTAATCACAATATACATTTAAACTTATTACCATAAAATATAATATTAATAACAACTTTTAATTTTTTACTTGGATAGCTAAATTGACATAAATTACTTATTGGTTTTTGTTAACTCGAAATGGCCATTTAAAACTAAATGAGATTATTATTTCCTGATTGAAGGAGATTTTTTTTTTTTCCTGAAGTTTCATTCTAAGAGTCCATTTTCTATAATTAAGCTTTATATATTTGGATTTTTGAGACTTGATCGAGCAAAAAATGGGATCAATGTTGCCGGATCCAGGATCGGATATCTGGAACGCCTTGCTAGACCTGAAATAGACGAACGCACGTGAGCTTGGCCGGGGCTTCACCGGCTAAGGCCCTCCGGCGTGAGAATAAGTTAGATGTTCCTTTAGGGTGAAAACTTGGAAAATAGAAACAGCTGAGAGAGAGAATATATGAACCTCATTTTTAGGTTTTGACACCCCTATTTATACTATGAATCTTGCTTGCTCATCAAGATCCAATCCCTAAAATCTAGGGATTTGGGTATATCTTCATAGGGTGATGTCACCTTATCCATATTAGGTTTGATCTTCTAAAAGTTGGGCGGAAGGAGCATTGGTGTGCCAAGATTGCTAACTGGGCCTGGCCTTCATCATTCATGGTTAACATGGATGCGTTGCTTAAATTGCCTAACAGTTCAGCTCGGTTATGTCGAGCTAGGCTATGACTTGAATCGAGCTCGGTAGGATTGAACTGTCTTATGAGGGTTGAAGATAATTTTTACTCAGCTCGGCTCATAACGAACTGAAGAGAAAAAAGGAGACCTGTACGAGTTGATTCTTGTTTGGGTCTTTTTGAAGTGATGAGCCCGGTTAACTTCAATGGGTCGAGATCCGAGCAGCCTTTACAATCGATCTCGGGTTATCCCTTTCAAGAATTTTTCCTCATATCCAAATTATGATATTACCTCAGTCCTAAAATGATGTTCAAATTTATTATTGATAAAGAGCGAATTCAAATATTCATTTTAGGATAGTGGTTGTAGTTTCTTTTGCATATTATAGTGAAAAATAATTCCACATTCCCGTAAAATAGTCTAATCTATATTTTGGTGGCCAACTCAAATGAATTTAATTTAATAAAAAATTTATGAAAAATTAGTTATCGTCACAAAATTTTGTAACCTTTTATTGATAATTTATTTTAGTGCATCAATAATATTTAAAAAAAAAATCACAAAGATAATCAAATTTTCATAAAAGTTCGGTTAAAATTCACAAATATAGTATGAGTTTACTATAAACTACGAGTTAGTCTCCTGTAAAATGTGTTTTTCCTAGTTATTAGAAAAAACATGTTTTTCATAATCATATGGCACTCCTCAGCACACTCGCTGGACCTTCGTAACACACCAAATCCACTACAAGAAAACTATAAAATACCGATGGAATTTAGCGGCGGACGAAAATCCGTCGCTATGTTCAATAAATTACGACGGATTTGCGTCCGATTACCGGCGATTTAAAGAGAAAACACAATAAGTTAATAACGACATAAATACCGACGGAATAACGACCTACGTAATGTCGGCCTAAGATCCGATGCTAATCTATCGTAATAATGGCTCAAAAAAAGCGCGAATTATATACCGGCAATTTACCGACGAAATAACGACGGATTTTAATTTTTAATTATTTTATCTTTATTTTCATTATAACGATGGACTTATTAGTCGCTATATAATTAAACAAATACACCAATATAGTATTTCTAACGTTTGCGACGGAATAACGACGGAAATTTGTATTTTTCTATTTTTTAACTAAATAAAAAAAACAAGTTTTTATTTTATTTGTTTTTAACGTCGGATGTATTTAACGGGAAGTTATTATATTTGTAACAACGGATTGGTCCCTTGTTATTTAATTAAAAAATTTCACAAAATGCTTTTTTTATTGTACCGATGGATTTAGCGTCGGATATCTCGGGGGATGTAGCACGGATTGGGTGGCGGGTTTATCTACGAAGCCTTTAATTGTTTTTTTTCGAAAAGTGAAGCCTTTAATTGTTGAGTCTACCCAAAAAATGAATGAAATATGGGGTGGACATAGAAATAATTAGCTGGTCATCCTAAACACTAGGGATGGCCAACGCCGGTCCCGGTTCCAGTTCGGAACCGGCGGTTCCGGTTGTCACAATCCGGTTCCGGTACGGTTCCGCGGTTCCTTTATTATATTTTTTTATCATACAATAATGAATAAACAACTTAAAAATTATTTCACAAGTGTTTTTTTTTTTTAAAAAAAAAAACTAAATCAACATTATATTGAAAAACAAACATAGAAAAAAATAAAATAAATGATAGTATATAAAAGAAAAAAGGGACGGTACCCTTTAATTATTAATTAAAGGCAAATTTACAATGAGGGGGACAACCAAATTTTTATTATTTTCATTCATTGAATTTGGCTAAAAAATCAGTCAAAATACAACTTTTCTTGTCAACCTTCTATTAGTAACGGTTAATTCTGATGAAATTGTTAGAAATCTAATGATTTTGATGGTTTTTTAACGGTTTTACTGACGGTTCAGACAGTTCCGGTTCAGGGTTTGGTTGGGCGGTTCGGAACCGCCGGTTCACGGTTTTTTGGGGGGTTGAACCTTAACCGGCCCTTATCCAAAACGGTTCCGGTTCCCACGGTTCCGGTTTTCGTGGCGGTTCATGGCGGTTACGGTTTTTTCGGTTCCAGTTCCGGGCCGGTTCGACGGTTCCGGTCCGGTTTGGCCATCCTTACTAAACACTATCATTGGCTATCTATCTATTAACACATCAACTACTCTTCAATTTTTTTATTTTTTTTTTTTCAGAAAAAACCTTCCGGCTATCACTTTCAAAGGTTCTGGCTATCAATCTCAAAGGTTTTGGCTATCAGTCTCAAAGGTTTTTTTCAGCTTTTTTTTTTCTCACTGGCGATGCTTGATAAATTATATCCAGAAGACTTTATTATTATAATATCAAGAACCTCTTGAGCTTGATATCCAGAAAGTTTATTGGCCAAGGCCTTCTTAAAATGTGATTGAAAATCATATTCAAAAGGCTTGTTATTGATATTCATAACCGTTTAAAAAGTTTCGATTATTTACAAAAATGCCACCGCACATTTTTCAAAGAAGTTCCACATATTTTCAAAAGTGCCACCGAAACACGTTTTTTTTCTGAAACTTACGTAAAACGCGTTTTACCCAAAATTTTGTGATAAACTACAAGAAACATTAAAGGCTTGTACATTAACCACCATACTTGTACAATTATTAAGAGTACAACACTTTGAAGAACAAATTGATTTGGAAAAAGGCTATTGTCACCGCATCTTTTACTTATTTTTTGCAAAATTATGCAAGTGGATACATTATCATTTTTTGTAAATACACATACACATTCTTTAGTTTTATAAAGTATTAATGAAGCATTCTATGGTAGATTATACCACTACAAATATTACGTACTATCCACTATATATTTTTTAGTATTATACTTATGTTTATGATTTCTTTTGAGATACTTAAATATATATTGTGCAATGAAGATTAACTTTCAATAGTCAGTTATCTATTATCTTTCCTTATTGTTTAGTTTATACTTGTATTTTTCTATCTTTATTTTTTCAAACTAAAAATTTAATTACACACGGTTTTTATTGTTTGTTAATTTTTGTTATTGACAAAAACACTTGAAAATATTTAAAATAATATTAAAAATACTTATTAGTGTTTTGAACCGCATAATTCTCCTATTTTAACGTTTTATAATTGATTCACTTTTTTTTTTTCTTTCTAATTTACATTTCAGTTATTAAGAACAAAAAAATTAAAATCAAGGTATAAAGTAAATAAACGAAAGTCATAAATTTATGCATTTTATTGCATAAATAACAACTTAGTGAAGGATGAATAATATTCTTTCAATACAAAAGTTTCTTATCATATTTAAATAAATCAATGTATGGCATGATTGAAAATAATTATGGAAAAAAAAACCTTACTAAAACAAAATAAGATTTTTATTTTATAAATAATGTATTGAAGGGAAATTGTGTCAACGGATTAAATCATATTAATGCATGTAGTGGATAAGTAAAAAATTTAGTGGTAGTGACCCCTCTTATTTATTTATTAGGACATTAATATATATATATATATATATATATATATATAGGGTCGAGCTCCTGTGAGAACCATTTTATATGAGAACCGTGAGAACCAATCATAACCATTAGATTAGAAAAAAAAATCAAGGGTCCAGATGTTAGATACATTGGATACACTTGGATACATTAGTTAATTTTCGAAAAACAATTGGATACATTAGTTTTTAACATAGTGTATCCAAGTGCAACACTTAGATACAATACTTATTAACCTATTGTATCCAACTGTAATATCGAACTTTTTGTAATGTATCTAAGTGTATCAATTGTATCTAACATATGGACCTTTGATTTTTTTCTAATCTAATGATTATGATTGGTTCTCACGGTTCTCACGATATTTAGGTTCTCATTTGAGCACCTACCTATATATATATATATATATATATATATATATATATATATATATATATATATATATATATGGGAAGGGCTATTGCCACTACAATATTTACTTTTCCACTACATATTTTTTGGGTTGACAAAATTATCCTTTGAAGTTTGGAGGCATGAATGGAAATTTTAAAAGGATACTATATTTATAAAATGCTTACCTTACAAGTTTCGAAAAGGGAGTACTACTTACCTTACTTAACAAATACTAACAGTTCTTGCTAAAAAAAAATAAAAAAAATAAAAAAAATAAAATACTACCAGTTTAAAGTAAACGAAAGTCTTAAATTTATTTAATCAAAAAACACTATGATTTATTCCTTTTATGTTTTTATATTTTTATTTTATTAATATTTTCATCATTTAATGTAAATAATCAAGTTGCCATCCATTAAATTACATTCAATTTTTTTGTTGTTGATAAAAGTAAGGAAATTAAAAAATATATAGGATCTATTTATACATATCATGAAGTAGCCAACATATTTTTTAATGTTTTAAATTCCTTACTTTTCACCACTTTTGTATGGATTTCTTTTTCTGTTGTCATATTTTTAACTCTGGCAAAAAAAAAAAATGCTAGAGGAGAATAAAATTAGGTGAATAAAATGTCTATTTTGTTACCTAAAATAATACATTCACTGAATTTTTAATTTATACTACAGAAAATTAAAATGTTTATATTAAAATGATTATATAAATTAGTTTAGATGCTAGGATTTTTTTTAAACAAAAGATAACATTTTTAATGACTATTAATGATGTAGTGGATAAGATAATTTTGTAGTGATCTCTTCTTAATAAGGGCATTTGTGTCAACTAAATGATCAATTTACCAAAAATAAAAGTAATGTAGTGGATAAGTATTTTTTGTAGTGGCATTAGCCCCTCCCTATATATATATATATATATATATATATATAGGGTTGTACTCCTGTGTGAGAACCTAAATATCGTGAGAACTGTGAGAACTTAGATACATTAGGTAAAAAAACTAATGTATCCAATGGTTCACTTGCATATATCATTGGATACATCATTGGATACATTACTTGGATACATCATTGGATACATTAAGTTCTCACGGTTCTCACGATATTTAGGTTCACATTTGAGCACCTACATATATATATATATATATATATATATAATAGTAATGTTGATATAGAATATTAAGTTGAAATAAAAATGAATGACCATTTATTTTAACTTTTCTCCCCACTTGAAAAGGAAGAAATGTAAACGAACAAAATAACTATTTTGTGCAATCATTTGTGGCAAATTCATATATATATATATATATATATATATATATATATATATATATATATATATATATATATATATATATATATATATATATATGAAATAATGAAACAGATATGGATCACTAAAAGCGCTCAAGACCTCTTCAGCTCATGATGATCAACAATGGCTAACATACTGGGTCTTATACTCCTTCCTAACATTTTTTGAATGTACTTGCTGGAAAATTCTTGAATGGATATATATATATATATATATATATATATATATATATATATATATATATATATATATATATATATATATGGAATTAATGTACGTTATATGCTTTAATTTAAACATTAAAATATTATTGTACCTTGCATTAATCTAATTATTATAGATGAAAATCAGGCTCCCAAATATTTGGCCATACATGAAGCTTGGATTTTGCATTTGGTTTGTTTTTCTCTAAACGGGGCGGTTTCCATCCACAACAACAACCTAGTTCGTAAATACGCAAAGAATTATGTGAGCAGGAGCAAAGCCGGAGCTTCGTCCGTCCCGACAATGTCCATTAAAAGAAGTTATAATTAATGAATTCGATGGTGTAATTTTGTTTGAATTGAATTTGATGATGTATATACAAAGTAGGAGCAAGTGCATGAACATGTTAGAAACATGTGTTACAATTTGATTCTGAAACAGACAGTTGATCACTTGAAATCAGTCCATATGTTATTCATAACTTAGATGAACTATACACATGATTGAATTGAGAGTGAGCTAAAAAGTGCATTGATTTTTTGAAGGTAACAAAGTATCATGGTTAAATTGAAATAAAATACTCCTTGTTTCTGTAAATGAATGTTCTTTCAAAAAGGAATTTTCATAAAATGATTATTTCTTTTTTTGAAAAATTTGTTTGTCCCTAAATTATTTTTTCACTAAGTAGTAGTCTTTTGGAAACGCTTAATTTACTTTTTGTATATTTATTTATTTATTTATTTATTTATCATGTCATGTTTCGTTTCTGGAAAGTAAAATTGCATTTTCAAACTCACATTATATTTAATATATGACAAACTTTTGTTTTTGTGAGATGGGTCTCATTCAGAGAGTAAATGGTTTGTCTCTTATAGGCGGAGCAGGGCAAACTCATTTTCTTTTTCTTCGAGATCCATGTGAGACCGTCTCACACAAGACCTCTCATTATATATTTGATTTCATCTACCTTATAAGGAAATTACTTATGCTATCACTACCCTTTTATTTCATTATGCTCATTCTAGCCATCTTGTCATTTTTTGTGATAAAAGGTAACAATACATGCATCTATGCATAAATACAACATGCACGCGGTAAAAATTGAAATAGTTGCTTTAAAAATTAAATAAAGGAGAAACAGACCAATAACAAAGTTCATTCGTTACACAATAAATATCACATTTGACTTCAATATCAACCCCAACTAGTTGAATCATCTCATGGAACTTCTTTTAAGTTTCTTGTGAGCTTTGAACATACTTAATGCTCTCCCGAATCTTCCAAATTATTTCACTAGTGTTTTGACACAATATTAAACCATTAGCTTAATGAGGTTTGCTGCAGAGTTTATTGCAAAATGGGTAAACGACCAAAATGACCCGTGTATTATATCAATACAACCAAAATGATCAGCGTACTATCTAAACCACCAAATCAACTTGCGTATTATGTATAAATCAACCAAATCAACCCAAATCGTTAGTATACGTTAATAGATGTTAACGAATATCAATAACTTAACGAGTATTACAATTAAAATTTTCAAATCAACCCCAATACACATTAAAATAAACCAAAATTAATTAAACCCACCATCCTCCTTAATCTGAAATATCTGGAAAAAAGTTTATAAAACCATCTCCAACCACCACCTCCGACCATCCACTTCTATCTCACGGCCAACAAAATTTAAGCCACCACCATTCAACCACTGCGACTTTCACCTTCAATTTCTTTACAATCACCACCTAACACAATCACTATCTTACTACCACCACCCAACAGTCCGGCATCAACATCAAATTTCAAAAAAAAAAAAAAAAAAAAAAAATCAAATTTCACACTTTCACGGTATTCCACAATCAAATGTGAAAAAAAAATAATCCCAAATTGTAGATACCCCGGGGAACCACGACTTGGCTAGAGCGCGTGAATTACCTAGGATGTCTAATTGTGTTTTAGAGTCTCCACCCACGTTTTTTTGGAACGCAAGAAAACCTAATGTTTATGAGCCTAAGTTTGATTTACGAAAACAGAGATTCTTTGGGATGAGGGGTTCGGGGGTTAGGTTACGAAATGGAAAGTACTTAAACACCCATTTCGCCCGAGCAAAGTCGGTCTTGTTTGTTCATAATTCACTTTTAAGATAAATGTGTTCTTCCTATTTGAAGAAGAAGAAGAAGAAGAAGAAAAAGAAGAAGAAGAAGAAGAAGAAGAAGAAGAAGAAGAAGAAGAAGAAGAAGAAGAAGAAGAAGAAGAAGAAGAAGAAAGTTTAAGACATTTACCTATAGTATCCTTCAAAGAGAACCTCTTGAAAAGCCTTGAAGAAGAGGTTGAATACTTGGAGAGAATACTTGAAAAGGTCTAAAATAAGAGTCTAGAAAAGAAGTGAGAAAAAGGTCCTCTCCATTGATGGATTGGAGGGGTTTTTATAGTTGGAAGAGGGGAGTTTTTGGAGCCAAACGGAGTCTTCAAGAAATCTTTCCCGGGCAAAATCATGTATAATGAGCAAGGGAGAGATTCTTGGGCAGAATCTGTAACTGACACACCCCAGAAGCGCGCGCATCCCACCTAGGCGGCGGAAGGCCCGCGCGTCTGGCCTCAGGAGGCGGAGGCGCGCGACTCTGAAAAGCAATTTTTGACAGAATGGACTAGAAAGTTAGAACTGTTATTCAGTTTAGTCCCAAAACTTAACAGAGTCCGTCTGGAACTTAACCAAAGTAACAGAAACTAACAGAAAACACTTAAAAGAGGGAGAAACACAAAATCAAGTGTGCAATCGGGGTGAGAGGTCCAAGGCGGGGTGTCTACAGAGCCCCTCAGCGGCGTAGATTGCGAAGCAAACGCGCCGACGAAAGACAGACATCCGCCTAGGACATCACCAAGAAAAAGAAAAGACTCGATAAAAGTAGGAATTTGAAATTGCAGGGGATAGAGGTGCGCTCCCTGTGTGAGCGGCTTTGAGAGATAAAGGTGCGCTCCCTGTATGAGCGGTTTTGCCAATAGCGGGATTCGTTTGCTGAAGGCGGGATCTGTTTGCTGGAAGCGGGACCTGTTTGCTGATAGCGAGATCCGTTTGCTGGAAGCAGGACCTGGAGGACCGTTTGCTTAAATGCGGGACCCAGATGACCGTTTGCTGAAGTGCGGGACCCGGAGGACCGTTCACTGAAGTGCGGGGCCTAGAGGACCGTTTGCTGAAGTGCGGGGCCTAGGGGACCGTTTGCTGAAGTGCGGGCCCGGATGACCGTCTGCTGAAGTGCGGGACCCGGAGGACCGTTTGCTTGAGTGCGGGACCCAGAGGACCGTTTGCTTGAGCGCGGGACCCGGAGGACTGTTGCTTTGAATGGATGTAGATTTTGCTTGATGAGGAAGCGGTGATTCTGTGGCTCACCCCGGACTGAGTTCTTTTCGTGAGTCGTACTTTGATGTTGACTGTTTGACTTTGACTTTTGATGGGGTGCGGGCACAGTTGACTGCGGAGTGCTTTGTGCTGGGGATGAATTGTAAAAAACTGATTTTTGAGAAAATAACAGACACCCTACTTTGAGTGGGAGTTTTTATCTTATTTCAGTTTTTAGACATGCCTTAAGGGAGGACCAAATTAATGTGTGCCCAGCTGAGTGTTTGCTGTCGTCGTTTGAGCTTCTCTTGTTGCTGGGATTGATCTTTTCTGCAGGTTGAAGGCGTTGGAACGCCTGGGTTCTGTTCTGAACTGACAAATGCTATTTCTGGAGCATTTTATACCTGGGACGCGGGCGCTTCCTCTCTTGGATAAGGGACGTGTGCGCCTTGTAGGCCGGTGTCGGGAGGCGCGCGCCTCTGGGAGGTGAAATTCAGGGCCTGACATTTGCTGACCTAAAGATCCCCCCAACAGCTATAATATCAGCTTCTGGTCGGTAATTCGATTCCAATAGCTCTCTTCTGCCATTTTAGAACATCATTTTATTGCCCAATTTTGCTTATAACCTTCTTTCTCATGGCCTTTAACCTTTTTAGTCTTGGTGCCGAGGTTGTCAAGAGTTATGAGAAGGATTTATCGACATTCGTTTATTCTTTCAAGACCCATCCCAAAAATGCTTTCATCAAAGATTTCGGATTTCGAATTCTTTTTACTTTGCGAACATTGAAGCCGGATTGGGACTTGTTGAGGGCTGCTGCAGCCTTCTGGGATTGTGATAGCCATGTTGGTGTTGTATGCTCTAGGCACGTTTTGTAAAACGATTAATGTTATTAATATTAATGATATTGAATGTTTGATTATTATATCCTTTGCATGTTTATTATAATAATCCCCGTCCCTGATAATTATGATTAATTGTTAGTATAAGTTTAATGGATAATCATATGATGATTATGGTGTATGGGATACAATTAAACTTATGGGTATTTGTTGGAGACCAAATACTGGACTGACCCATATGAGATTTATGTCATGGTCACAATGTCATAATTAAGTCTCATATAGTTATATTACTGGAATCTTTAGACCTGAGATTATCACAGTCTTCCACTCGATGAACATTACGTTTGACATATTCAAACGTTACCCCTAATAGGGTAGCTATAAAGAATGTGATTGGCGTAATCGGATTCATGTAGGGAAAGGTAATAAATCAAGAAGGGATTTGTTCCTCGTAAGAGAGAGATGTCAAGCTTTGGCCACTCGAAGAATGGTGTTGATGAAATGCATGGCCGTGCTCAAATAAGATTTGTACTATCAATACATTCTGGATCGAGAAAGCATTGAACATTGTAAGTTGACCATTGACCATGGCTTACGTTCAATAGACATCGTGAAACAAAGAGATTGTAATATGTTCTATAAAGGATTCACGAACTTATACAAGTTATATTAATTGGGTAGTCATGATGGCTTGCTAGAGTCCGCTCATGATTTATGAGCACAAATGTGTTTGGGCTCATTGCCAACTTAATATAATCCTATGGGGTCACACACAAAAGGACGAATTGTTTAAAAGGCTAAAATCGGAATTCTGGTGGTGCTCGGCCGAGCACCTCATATGACTCGGCCGAGCATGGGAAAATCAGAAGGTCAGATTTTCTGGAGCAAAGGTGCTCGGCCGAGCACCTTAAAGGACTCGGCCGAGCAGGCCCTGTTCGGGCCCAAAAACTGATTTCGTGTTGTGACGGGTTTTAACCTATTTCTCCTAAACGGTTTAGGACTAATAAGTATATAAACCTCTAACAACGACCTAATCAGTATGTATTGATTCCATATCAATTAGATAGCCTCCGAGAGAGAGAAAAACAAGTTCTTCTTCTTCCTTAAGAACAAGAACATTGATTTTCCATATAGCCTTCAAAGTAGAAAGAGTTTCTATTGGGTCTAGCAATCCGGTTCAAGAATCGTTCTTGAAATTCGTTCGCGTGTGGATAAACATAGAGGGCGTTGGCATCAACTCCTTCAAAGTTCGTGATCCAAGTTTTGCGGTCGTTCCTACGTTCGTGATTCGAAGAAGCGCGAAGAACAAAGATTGAAGATCTCAGAATTTTAAAGCTCCGTCACGGTTAGTGTTCTAAATTCATCTCCATATTAATTTAATCATCGTGATCGGATCTAGGCTTTTGGGTTTCATTCCGCTGCGCATGATTGCACAAAACCCAACAGTGGTATCAGAGCCCCGTTCATCATGATTATTTTAATAATAACATGTTAATGATATAATTGGATTATATGTTTTGGCATGCTATGTGAATTTGGATTCAAGATGTTTATGTGATCTGAGTTTTATGTTTATATATGAGATATATTGAAATCATAAAATCGCACCGTTTAAATACGTTATGTGGGATCTACGATTGCAATAATAATTTGATTATTATGTTCCTTTATATTATAAAAATTAATTGGATTGATTTGTTGATGATCTTTGATTCATGAATAAATCGTTTATTCAAGGTTTTGATGAACATGATGATATGATCATTATGAACACCAAATCCTAAATGAATCGGGAAAGCAATCTTAGAATTAAAATTCGACAAGAAAATCTGTTCTGTTCGTGGTGCTCGGCCGAGCAGTCTATAAGACTCGGACGAGCAGAGTCGTCAGAAGCAAAGGTTTTCTGGAACACAGAGGCGCTCGGCCGAGCACCTTAGAGGACTCGGTCGAGCAGGTTGATTTTGGACAGAATTTGTTTTTCAGATGGCTGGTTTTAGAAACCGTGTTTCCTGAAATTAAATGGCTTGTTTAAAATCACTTTGGATTGAATTTGTTTGTCAGATGGCTGGTTTGAGAAACCGTGTTTCCTGAAAACAAATATCAAGGTCAAAGTAATGAATTGATGGGACAAAAGAATTTAGAATCGAGTTACTTTATGTAAGGGATTGTGGATGCCTATTGGCTTAGTTTCGACCTTACATAGTTGTTCCTTCTAGTTTCTAAATTTGGTACGGGATTGTGGATGCCTTCTGGCTTAGTTTCGACCGTACAATCGTGCTCTCAATAATGTGATAAAGAATTTATCCCCATAAATCAATCACATGAAATCTTAATTTAATTAATGAGATTAGTTAAATTATTAACCGTTGCTTTATGTGTTTATATTATGTGACTATAAACATTGACCATGCTATATGTCATGAACCTTCTTTAAAATTTAAGTTCCGTGTCAATCCATGATTAAAACACTTGGGTAGTTTTGTGTGGGTTACGCCCTAGCGTAGGTGCATTGATTCTATCCATTTATGAGCAAGATGAGGAAACAGTGATTCCTATACGTTTAAAATGGTTTAACTTAATTAGGCTATCAAAACAGTTTTGGGCCTAAGGCACAGATGAGATTAAAACATGTTAGATATACGATATCTAAAATCTCATAAAAGATCTAAGAGTCATATACGATATGATTGACAAGGAGTTGTCTACCTAAATAACTTATTTTGAGCAGTCGTGCCCTAGCCGACTCAAAGTTAAGTGAAATATGGATCTTAGCCCATTCAAATTATATTATACATTGGATGTATATGAAGGTTATATAATTTAGTGGGACTATTAATTTAATATCTTTAATTAAGTTGGTACTCATATTTAATTATATGTTTGCATAATTGTAGATAATGGCTCAGAATACAAATTTATCACTGCGATCTATCCTTGAGAAGGAGAAACTTCAAGAAGATGGAGCTAACTATACGGATTGGATCCGTAGCCTTAGAATTGTTCTAAAGCATGAGGATAAGCTCTATATTCTTGATGAGCCCGTTCCTGAAGAAGAACCTGCTTCTAATGCACCCAAGGATGAGAGAAACGCCTACAAGAAACATGTGAATGATTCTCGTGAGGTGGGTTGTCTTATACTTGCGGCCATGTGTTCAGAACTTCAGAAGATTCTTGAACACTTGGAAGCATTTGACCTTGCTGCTACATTGAAAGATATGTTCCAAGAACAAGCAAGGCAAGAGAGGTTCGACACCATAGCTGCCCTAGTCTCATGCAAGATGAGCGAAGGACAGTCTGTGAGCCCTCATGTTTTGAAAATGAAGGCTTACTTTGAGAAACTAGAGAGGCTTGGCCATCCAATTGAGATTGAGTTGGCTACCGATTTTATTCTTAATTCATTGCCCAAAAGCTATAATCAGTTCGTCATGAACTTTAATATGCAAGGGATGGATAAGACTATGTCTGAATTGCATGGGATGCTTAAGCAGACAGAAAAGAAAATCGGTAAAGAGACCGCTCTGTACTCATTGTGTCTAAGGAAGGAAATGGCCAAAAAGGCAAAGGAAAGGGTAAGGCAAAAGTTGTCAAACCCAAGATTAGCAAGGCAATTGTTGCCAAAGCTAATGTGGCTAAACCTGCTTCCCAAAAGGATGCAATTTGTTTCCACTGCAATGAGATTGGACATTGGAAATGAAATTGCAAGGTTTACAAGGAAGAGTTAAAGAAGAAGAAGAGCGGTGGGACTGCATCTACTTCAGGTATCTATGTTATAGATATTCTACTTTCTACTTCTAGCTCCTGGGTATTAGATACTGGATGTGGATCTCACATTTGTTTAAATGTGCAGGGACTAAGGAATAGAAGGCTACTTAAAGATGGCGAAGTGGACCTACGCGTGGGGAATGGAGCAAGAGTTGCTGCATTAGCCGTAGGAACATATGATGTCATTTTACCTAGCGGATTAATTCTTGTTTTGAACAATTGTTATTACGTTCCGGATTTAAGTAGAAATATTATTTCAATTTCTTGTTTGGATAATGAAGGTTTTAAGTTTCTTATTGAAAATAAGAAGTTTTATATTTATTTTAATGATATGCTTTATTGTACTGCATGTTCATTTAATGGCCTTTATGTTCTTGATGTTGAATGTGGGAATAATGAGAATGTTTATAATATAAATAAGAAATCCAAACCTAATGATGTAAATCATACTTATTTGTGGCATTGCCGTCTTGGTCATATTAATGAGAAGCGTATCTCAAAACTCCATGGGGACGGACTTCTAGATTCACATGATTTTGAATCATATGAAACTTGTGAGTCATGTTTACTTGGAAAGATGACTAAGGCACCTTTTACTAAGAGTAGTGAAAGGGCCAATGACTTATTGGCCCTCATACATACTGATGTGTGTGGACCAATGAGTTGCAATGCTAGGGGAGGATATCAATACTTCATAACTTTTACTGATGATTTTAGTAGATATGGCTATGTCTACTTAATGAAACATAAAAGTGAATCTTTTGAGATATTTAGAATATTTCAAAATGAAGTACAAAATCAACTTGGCAAAACTATTAAAGCACTTCGATCAGATCGTGGTGGAGAATATTTAAGCCAAGAATTTGACAATCATCTGAAAGATTGTGGAATTATTTCACAATTAACTCCACCTGGGACACCACAATGGAATGGTGTGTCCGAACGGAGAAATCGGACTTTATTGGATATGGTCCGCTCCATGATGAGTCAAGTTGATCTTCCTTTAACCTTTTGGGGACATGCACTAGAAACTTCTGCACTAACACTAAATAATGTTCCAACAAAATCTGCTCCAAAGACTCCACATGAGATGTGGACTGGAAGAAAACCTAGTTTGTCTTTCATGAAGATTTGGGGTTGTGAAGCATTTGTTAAGAAGCTCATATCTGACAAACTCACACCTAAATCTGATAAATGTATTTTCGTTGGTTACCCTAAGGAAACTAAGGGTTATTACTTTTACAACCGCGCGGAAAACAAAGTGTTTGTTGCCCGCCATGGTACCTTTCTAGAGAAAGAGTTTCTCTCCAAAGGAATTAGTGGGAGTAAAATTAATCTCGAAGAAATTCGAGAACCCAAAAATTACATGGAACAAAATGTTGGATCTGAACAAGTTTCACAAAGTAATGTGGAACTTATTCAGAATACTCAAGTTCCTCGCAGAACTGGTAGGGTGCGATCTGAACCTGAGAGATATGGATTTCTCATGACGGATAGCAATGAAGTAGAAGTCATAGTTGATGACGAACCTACTTCCTACCAAGAAGCGATGTCCGCTCCTGATTCAGATAAATGGCTTGGAGCCATGGAATCTGAAATTAAATCCATGTATGATAATCAAGTTTGGATCTTGATTGATGCGCCCGAAGGTGTAAAAACCATAGGATGCAAATGGGTTTTCAAAAAGAAAACTGACATGGATGGAAAGGTGCATACTTATAAAGCTAGACTTGTAGCGAAAGGCTATAGGCAGATTCATGGAATCGACTATGATGAAACCTTTTCGCCCGTAGCAATGATCAAGTCTATAAGAATTTTACTTGCCATAGCCGCATATTTTGACTATGAGATATGGCAAATGGATGTCAAAACAGCGTTCCTTAACGGGAACTTACTTGAGGATGTTTACATGACACAACCTGAAGGTTTTGTAATTCCAGAAAATTCTAACAAAGTATGCAAATTGCAACGATCCATTTATGGATTGAAGCAAGCCTCTAGGAGTTGGAATCTTCGATTTGATGAATCGGTCAAAGAGTTTGGCTTCATCAAGAACGAAGATGAACCTTGCGTTTACAAGAAGATTAGTGGGAGCGTAGTATTATTTCTGGTACTATATGTTGATGACATATTGATCATAGGAAACGACATTCCCGCACTGCAGTCTGTAAAGACTTGGTTAGGAAAGTGTTTCTCTATGAAAGATATGGGAGAAGCCGCTTATATCCTTGGCATTAGGATCTATCGTGATAGATCCAAGAAATTGATTGGTTTAAGTCAAGATACATATATTGACAAAGTTCTTAAGAGATTCTGCATGGAAAACTCTAAGAGAGGAAATTTGCCAGTAGGACATGGCATAACTCTAAGCAAGAATCAGTGTCCTAAGACAACTGATGAGCGTAAGAGAATGATTGGCATTCCATATGCTTCCGCAATTGGATCAATCATGTATGCCATGATATGTACTAGACCCGATGTCTCGTATGCTTTGAGCATGACGAGTAGATATCAATCAAATCCTGGTGAAAATCATTGGATTGCAGTCAAGACGATTCTTAAGTACTTGCGAAGGACTAAAGATTCGTTCTTGGTGTATGGAGGTGTGGAAGGTGATCTTGTTGTAAGTGGTTACACAGATGCAAGCTTCCAAACCGACAAGGATGATTTTAGATCGCAATCTGGATTTGTATTTGTGCTTAATGGAGGTGCTGTGAGCTAAAAGAGTTCTAAGCAAAGTACTGTCGCTGATTCTACAACGGAAGCTGAGTATATTGCTGCATCCGATGCTGCTAAAGAAGCTGTTTGGATCAAGAAGTTCATAACTGAACTAGAGGTAGTTCCTAGCATTGCTGATCCAATAGACCTTTATTGTGATAATAATGGTGCTATTGCTCAAGCAAGGGAACCAAGAAACCATCAGAAGTCCAAACACATACTTAGGCATTACCATGTCATTCGAGAAATCATTAACAGAGGTGACGTGAATATATGCAGAGTACCAACTGATGATAACATTGCCGACCCATTGACAAAGGGTCTTCCACAAGCAAAGCATGATGGTCATGTTAGGTCTATGGGTATTCGATACATTAATTAGGCCTAGTGCAAGTGGGAGATTGTTGGTGTTGTATGCTCTAGGCACGTTTTGTAAAACGATTAATGTTATTAATATTAATGATATTGAATGTTTGATTATTATATCCTTTGCATGTTTATTATAATAATCCCCGTCCCTGATAATTATGATTAATTGTTAGTATAAGTTTAATGGATAATCATATGATGATTATGGTGTATGGGATACAATTAAACTTATGGGTATTTGTTGGAGACCAAATACTGGACTGACCCATATGAGATTTATGTCATGGTCACAATGTCATAATTAAGTCTCATATAGTTATATTACTGGAATCTTTAGACCTGAGATTATCACAGTCTTCCACTCGATGAACATTACGTTTGACATATTCAAACGTTACCCCTAATAGGGTAGCTATAAAGAATGTGATTGGCGTAATCGGATTCATGTAGGGAAAGGTAATAAATCAAGAAGGGATTTGTTCCTCGTAAGATAGAGATGTCAAGCTTTGGCCACTCGAAGAATGGTGTTGATGAAATGCATGGCCGTGCTCAAATAATATTTGTACTATCAATACATTCTGGATCGAGAAAGCATTAAACATTGTAAGTTGACCATTGACCATGGCTTACGTTCAATAGACATCGTGAAACAAAGAGATTGTAATATGTTCTATAAAGGATTCACGAACTTATACAAGTTATATTAATTGGGTAGTCATGATGGCTTGCTAGAGTCCGCTCATGATTTATGAGCACAAATGTGTTTGGGCTCATTGCCAACTTAATATAATCCTATGGGGTCACACACAAAAGGACGAATTGTTTAAAAGGCTAAAATCGGAATTCTGGTGGTGCTCGGCCGAGCACCTCATATGACTCGGCCGAGCATGGGAAATCAGAAGGTCAGATTTTCTGGAGCAAAGGTGCTCGGCCGAGCACCTTAAAGGACTCGGCCGAGCAGGCCCTGTTCGGGCCCAAAAACTGATTTCGTGTTGCCTATTTCTCCTAAACGGTTTAGGACTAATAAGTATATAAACCTCTAACAACGACCTAATCAGTATGTATTGATTCCATATCAATTAGATAGCCTCCGAGAGAGAGAAAAACAAGTTCTTCTTCTTCCTTAAGAACAAGAACATTGATTTTCCATATAGCCTTCAAAGTAGAAAGAGTTTCTATTGGGTCTAGCAATCCGGTTCAAGAATCGTTCTTGAAATTCGTTCGCGTGTGGATAAACATAGAGGGCGTTGGCATCAACTCCTTCAAAGTTCGTGATCCAAGTTTTTCGGTCGTTCCTACGTTCGTGATTCGAAGAAGCGCGAAGAACAAAGATTGAAGATTTCAGAATTTTAAAGCTCCGTCACGGTTAGTGTTCTAAATTCATCTCCATATTAATTTAATCATCGTGATCGGATCTAGGCTTTTGGGTTTCATTCCGCTGCGCATGATTGCACAAAACCCAACAAGCCATGCGTTCAACTTTTCGGCTAATGAAATGGTGCCGACTGTCGATGATTTTGGAGCCATTTTGGGTATGCCTTTGGCCGGTCGGATTGCCGTCCCTAAGTATCACCACGGTGTTGTTGACTCTTGGGTTGACCTTCTGAATCTCCCTGTTGGAGAGGTGAAGAAGATGATGCACGGGACCGTTGTTGACATAACTGAGCTTCCGATGTTTTTCAGCTTGCATTTGGAAGATGTCGCGGTTCAGTCCTTTAAGAGAAATGCCATGGCTGTCTACCTTTTCAGCGAGGTTTTGTTTGTCACTCCTCTGGGTACTGCGGATGCGCAGTTGGCTGAAATCGTGTTGCAGGCGAATGGACAGCGATTTAGCATAATTCCGCTCGTTGTAGGAGAGACCTTGCATGGTTTGGACGAATTGCACCGTACGGGCGAGATGCGACGAGGAAGCCCCTTGCTTTTTACCATATGGCTTCGGGAGCATTTCAGGCTTTATGCATCAGATGGCGACCTTTGTCCTTTTGCTGTTCATAGGAGACGGTTGCTGATCAGAGATTTGACTGAAGAGGGTTGTAGGAGATTTTTTGCTTCTCGTCTTACAGCTGATGTTGAGTGGTGCCCTTGGGGTCTTCGCCCTTTTGTGGAGTGGACCTCTGGTTTTCAATATGTGGTTTTACCCGGGTTGAGAGATTCTTCGTTTTACCAACCAGAACGGGTTCTGAGGCAATTTGGTCGTCAACAGATAATTCATTTTCTGAGGAACGGAAGGCTTCGTCCAGTTTCTTATATGGGTCCGGACTTCTCGAATGAGCTTCAGTCGGCTTGGGGAGATGATCGTAACCGTTGGGCTTCCGCTCCATTGCACCGGGGTAGTATTTTTCTTCCCGAGAGTTACTTGGATCATTTGCTTGGTACCGTCTACCGTGGCATTACTTTGGTAGATGCTCTTCGGGCTGAGTTGTTAGGGAAGGACTTTGAGCCTAGCAGTGCTTTGAGGTACAATGAAGCTGCTGCTGATGTGAACAACATTCTAACTGACCATTTCGGTACCCCTTTGGATGACTTTTATGCTCGGAGGCGCTCTGTTGCGCAGAAGGTATCGGTCCGCATCAGTGTTCCTAGACCTCCCAAGAAGAGTAGGATTGATGGTCGTTCGGGTGGTCCTTCAAAGGCCAAGAGAAAATTAGATTTTTCCTAGTACCCCCAAGAGATTGCAATTAAAAATAGACCACTTGTTTTAGGATTTTAATGTTTTAAGTCTTTTAGTAGCTCGACATTTCCATTGTAATGATCAAAATAATTCAATGAATGAATAAGAATTGCATCTCGTTAATTTGAAATGATTTGGGTATTTGTTTATATTTTAGACTGCACCCGAAGGTTGCCTACGTTCCTCCAGTGTAGAGGCTCAGGTTTCCGTAGTTCAAACAAACGAAGACCATTTTTTTTTTTTTTTGTGTGCACCCTGTTTTTTGCCTAGACCGCCCTTTCCGGTTTTCAATCTAGCGGGCTTCTTTTTTGCACGTGCTCTAATTTTTGCCTAGGCTGCCCTTGCGGGTTTTCAACCTAGCGAGCTTCTTTTTTTTTTTGGTCTTCGTTTATTAGACGTAAAATCTCTTCAACTTGTCGAGGTTGACTTCCTTTGGCAGTGTTTAGTATTTATTCCGCAAGTGCACGGGTGTATGTAGTATAGAAAGTGCAAGAGCGAGTCGATCCCACGAGGACAACTTTACTTACAAAATATCTTTGCTTAGAATAAGAAAATAAAGAAAAGAAAATGATTGGGGGTTATAAAATTGTTTGTCACTAAACTAGAAATGAAATTGCGATTACTATAACTTAGATAAAAACTCTTATAATTTAAGGATTCCTTGGGATTGGAACATCAACAACATATATTCATCAATTATCCATGCTCTATTTAGATTAAAGTTTCATTTTAAAACAAGAATGGTATGCTTAGCCTACACTACTTCTCACGATCAAGCAAGTAGCGTTTGTATTCTCATACTAATTATGCCCTATCTCTCGATGGCCCATTGTTGGTCCCAAAGACACAACAAGGGTATGAAAGGAGGCTAGAGGGGGGGGGGGTGAATAGCCTACTTTAAAATTTCAACCCTTTTTCAAAATTCAACCAAGTGCTTACAATCTTGAGTTTTGCGGTCAAGTAATAAACCGCGCGGTCAAGGTGTAATATGCACAGCGGAAGTTTTCGTTAGAAATGGGAAAGGTTGGTTTTGACTAAAATCTCTAAGTAGGAATACCAGCACTCACGGTCAACCAGGTTGCGGTCGAGTGAGTCCGGTCGAGGGTGAAGATATTACGGTCAAGAGGTTGAGATTGAAAGTTGTTGTCTTGGAAGTTTTGGCAAAAGATAAGTTAGTCAGATTTTAACTTAGGCAATGTGGAGAACAAACAAACACAATTCACAATACGTTTGAATATATGTAAGATCAAACACTAAACGACAAACAAAGTTAATATGAACAATAAAGAACAAGATGAACAATACTTGAAAGTAAATTTGCAGAAAGGTAAAATGACACAAGTATTTGGAAAGGTTCGATCTGTTAAAAAGATCTACGTCCTTTACCAAGATGGTCAGTCTTGGATTTTGAATGGAGGTATATATTGATTCTTGAGTGTACAGATTACAGAGATGAAGTATTGAATCAACACCTACTTTCTATGAAGAACAAATCCTAGACTTAGACCAGTGTATCCCTTTTGATTCAATCTAAGTGATTGATCAATTGGAGTGAGTGTGTGTGAAAGAATCTGAAGCTCTTTGAAATCTATATGATTTAGAGCCTAAAGAATCTTATGTGTTACAAGGCTTGAGATGACTTGAATGTTGCTGGAGATCTTTGAAGGTTTGAAGGTGAGTTCTTTGAAGATTCAAAGGATTCTGGAAATCTTAAGTATGATCTTCAATCACCAAGTATTTCAACAGCAATTTCTCTTTTAGAATCTCAGCTTTTTTTAATGAAGAACTTAAGGGCTATTTATAGCCTTGAATTAGAAAATAGCTGTTGGATTTACTTGGGCTCCAAGTTGAAGGACAATGAGCTGTTGAATTCTGATTGGAGCTCAATCTGAGTTTGTCCTTTTTGCAGATAAGAGGTGGTCCCACTTAGATGAATTCAAATTTGAATTACTTGGGATCCAAGTTCTGCAACGTTCTAAACTAACCATAGTTTGACCATGGTTAAGTTTGAACAAACTTGGGTTCTTGAACTTCTGCTCCTGCGGTCGAGACTTTCGGTCGAGACTCTTGCGGTCAATATGCCTAAGGGCATCTGCGGTCGAGGAGTCAGATGTGACCTGTCAAGATATGCCATAAAGCTCACGGTCACTGACTTCCGGTCAAGTGATTCACGGTCAAGTGAATTCACGGTCAAGGTCTTGACCACTAAAATTCCAGACTTAGAAAATTTTCAGCCTATCAATCTAAAGCCTATACTATCAAAGTGGACTATTCTAAAAAAGAAGTTTAACACTTATTACAATATATCCTAAGTCCACAAAAGATAAAATTAGGTTATGGGATCAATCAAATCTAGGTAATAGGAGTGGTTAATAATAAGCATACCCAACAATCTCCCCCTATTTGATTGAGACCATTACCTACTATAACAAAGGCTAATTCATTGTACTTGGTAATAACATGTTTTCAAGAAAATAATATTTTATTAATTTCATGCCCCAAGTCAATGCACACTCTAAGCCAGTGTCATAGATTTCTATCAGCCTAAAAGATAAAAAAGATACTAATCCTAGCAAGATAGACGTATAAGGTTTGAATGCATTTTTAGAGAAAATAACAATAAGTATGCAAATGCATCAAACAATCATTCAAGAGGTACTCCACAAAAATATAGCCATTAAAGTGAGGGGAGTGCAGACAAAAGAGAGATTAAAGTTTTTACAGACCCAAATAAAAGACATAACAGAAATAAAAAATTGTTTTGAGACAAACATTAACAAATTGTTTCAAAGACCACACACGGTCAGTTCAAATGGTGGGATTAACATTGCGGTAGAGGATAGATTAGAAGCGGTCGAAGGTATGGAGATCATCTTCAGTGAGATCAGAGAAGGGAGAGCGGTAGGAGGGCATGGAGCGACCGGGAATGAGAATAGGTACAGTCACTCCATCTTCATCATCTTCACCCTGAGCATTTACATTACCGTGGCCTGCTTCTGCCTCTTGATTTGCAACTAGATTACCGTGGCGGTTGATCCTGTTCAGCACAGTGTTAGCTCGATTGGATAGTAAATCAATTTTGTTTGATTGGTCATTGAGGCGGTTGGTGTGGACAATCATGGCTTGTTTGAATGCTTCCAATTTCCTACTCAAGCTTTCATTTAGATTAGTCATAGCGGTTTTTAGGGCAATATCAACATCTTTTTCCACCGACATTCTTACTTTCTTTACTTCCAGAGAGAGTTCATCTTTAACATCCTCCATAGATTTTGAGATATCTACCGAGGCTTTTAAGACTTCCTTTGAAAAGCACTTCATGATGGCCCTTGTTTGAATAAGGAAAGATTTGTTCATAAAGTCCGGAGTTACCATGAAGGCACTAGGAGCAACAAGAGCGGTAGTAGAGCCAGTAGCTTGACCGGGCCTCGAAGAGCTGCTGCCTGCTTGACCGGAGAGGGCATCTGATATAGCCTTTGATACGTACTCTCTCTCCCCCTTAATGGTCTCAATCAGTTGAGAGGGGAGAGCAACAATCTGGTCTTTAAGCACTGAATTGGCAGACTTCAGCTCAGAGATTTCTTCATGAAGAGTGGTCTGATTGGCGGTCAGCTTTGAGATCTGGGTTTGGGAATCCAGATTGATTTGTGTAAGCATTTCCACTGCAGTCAATAGATGAGCAATTTGATCGACCGGAGGTTCAGAAGGGGATTGCCTGATAGGAGACTTGGTTGCCTTTTCAGGCGCTGGGGTGGAGCAATTTCAATAACGTCTTCACGGTCGCCCTGAGTAGGTGAACCGGATGGAGTGAAGACTGGAGATGCGGTTGAAGGAGGTGGTCTTGAAATCTTGGATTTCTTTGCTGATTGGATGGGACTAAGAGAGAGATCCCTTTTCTTGGATTTCTCCCCCTGAGACGAAGCGGGGAGTGCAGAGGATTTTGACTTGAAGGATTTTGATGGTGCGGTTGGAGAGGGCACGGTAGGCTTGGAGACGGTTGATTTGGAGATTGGTGCGGTAGACTTGGTTTTCAATGGTGCGGTAGGAGGAATGTTGGAAGGAGACTTATCGGTTGAAGGTTCCTTGATGACAACTCCAGTCAATGGTCTTGGTTTGGGAGGAGCGGTCGATACACTGGCAATTCCTTTGCCTTTAACCTTTCTTCTAGATTCTTCCTCGTCCTCAGCTTCTTTATCATCATCATCATCATGGACAGATGAGGACTTCCTTGGTGCGTCAAGTCCTAAGGCTATTCTGGCAGCTTTGGTGTAGGCAGGAGGGATGTATTTTTCTCTTTTGTGCTCAGGTTCACGATTTCTGTATTCCTGGTATTGATCATCACCAAAACGGTTGCGGTAGGTAGATCTCATGGTCTTGATATCAAAGACCTTGGATATAGAGATGGGAACTTTGGCATCTTTATCTCTGTTGATATCCCTTCTGAGTTCAGGAATGAACTTAAACAGTAGAGAAAGGAACCTTGAGTTTTTCTTGTATTTGGTGGCGGCCTTTTCAGACATCAGCTTCTTATAATCAGAAATGTGATCTAACAGGAGATCATATAGAATCTTGGGCCAGTTCATCTTCCTGCCCAGATAGATTGCAGTAGACAGCCTCCATTGAGTGGTATTGAAATTGCCATGGTTACCACTCTTGCAGAGCAGACCGTGGCCAACCAAGTGACCAATGTAATACATCACCTCTGGAAAGGTTTTCCGGTAGGGCTTGCACACGTCAGTAGATCCAATCAATCTCATTGCCAATCCATCATATTCTTCGTCAGATAGAGAGATAGGAGCCTCATTGTCAATGTCAAGGCCAAGTGTGGCAGCAATGTCAGTGTAGTCGATCTCTATCTTGTGACCGTAAACTTCTGCGGTAATCCAGTTAAGAGAATTGTTCTGCTCATCTCGTCCTTTGATTTCCTTCGCGGTAGAATAAAATTCTTCGACTGCGGCAAGGTAGTGACTGGTTTGATTCATAGTGAAATAATGAAGTATGTCTGATTTCTTCATTCGTTTGATCAAGTGCCTCCCAATGGCATCCTTCTGGAGGTCTTCATAATCAATAACGCAGCCGGGAATAAATGATTGCTCCTCCTAAAACAATTTGAAGTTAGTAACACTGGTGCGGTCAACCAGTATGCGGTCGAATGACCGAGAGGATGCGGTCGACATGCATACGGTAGACAGAGAGAACGGTCGACGCAAAAACACTTAGAAATATTTCAATGATAATTCTAAAAACACGCACAAACACCATATTACTATGTGTATATGAATTTAAGGATCAAAAAGTGATGCACTCAAGAACATGAAGAACACCATAAGAACATGAAGAACACTGTTCATATCAGAAACCCAGAAAACGATTTAGGGCACGAAAATCCATAAAAATTATACCAAAATGAACACAGAAACCGATTAAACATGAAAATATCATCAATTTGAACATCAAAAGCCCGATAATCTCAGAATATGAAAGGGCATTTAACCAAAAAAATTATGGTATAACTAGATATAACAAGCCAAATGTGAATCTAAACATGTTAGAGAACTCGAAATCATCAAAGTAACAAGTTATAAGCATAATCAGAACCAAAATAACCCAGGAATATAAAGAATTTAGACAACCATATCAAATGGGTTTAACCCGCCAAAACTAAAATATAAAACTCAAAAATGTAAAGTTTTGGGTCAAGAAATCATACCATTGAATCTTCAGAATGTAGTTCTAGCGATTTCTTTGATGATTTTGTAGGTTGAGAAGATTTGGGAGCCATATGTATATATTGAGAATTTTTGAGAGAGAGTGGACAGAGAGAAAGAGAGCGAACTGGGTGAATAGAGAGAGAAAGTAGAGAGATGTAGAGAGAAGGTGTTTCTGAAAAAGTGTTTTGCAGAGAGGTGGAGGTTAAGGAAGTAGTGGAGCCGTTTATGCAGAGAAGTGGGAGGTTAACTCTGCAAATTCAGGGTTTTGACCAATGATGTCCTTTCGCCATAAATGCATGGATAGTGACGGCGGACATAAATAAGGGAATAAAATTAATTGCAAATGATTTGAATTAAATGAAAACGAGGGAAAGAAATTACAAAATTACCCCTTTGGATGACTAGGAGGATCCTAAAATTTGCTAAGTTAGAAACACTTACCTGGTCACCAAACTTTTGCGGTCAGGTGCTTGACCGTGAGTATTTGCGGTCAAGAATGTTACCTTGGCCTATGTATGCTTCTTTAAAGCAGTGAACGAATATCATCATTTTCCCATGCGGTCGGCTTTTTAAAGGCTGAACAAATTTCATCTTTATATTCGGTTAATGAGGCGGTTGGCATATGAGCGGTCGACGTTTATGCGGTCAGCATTGATGAGGTCAGCTTTGATAGATTTTGATGCTTCGACCGGAATTACTTGACCGGTGAGATGGTAATCGACCGTGATTGATTTACCGGTAAAGGTGTTGACCGTGACCTACTGGTTTTTGACTTGGATAAAACATAAGACATTAGCACAATCAAAGTATATGGACAAGAAATTAAAGTTCTAGCATACCCATCTCTCCTCTAAGATACCTAAATCTCTTGGAATCCAGAGCCTTGGTGAGAATATCTGCAATTTGATTGTCAGTACTCACATACTCTAGATGGATATTACCTTTTTCCACATGATCCTTGAGAAAGTGGTATTTGATATCAATGTGTTTGGTTTTTGAATGCATGACAGGGTTGTTGGAGACAGCAATGGTAGATGTATTGTCACAAAAGATTGGACAATTTTCTTCGTTGATTCCGTAGTCAACCAATTGTTGCTTCATCCACAGCACTTGGCAGCAGCAGCTTCCAGCAGCTATATATTCAGCTTCTGTGGTAGATACAGAGACTGAGGCTTGTTTCTTGCTTGCCCATGAAACGAGTCGATTTCCAAGGAAATGACAAGTTCCACTTGTGCTTTTCCTGTCGATGGTACATGCTGCATAATCTGCATCTGAGTAACCTATAAGATCAAAATTTGAATCTTTGGAGTACCAAAGTCCCAGGTTAATAGTCCCAGATAGATATCGAATAATACGTTTAACAGCAATGAGATGTGCTTCTCTAGGATCAGCTTGATAACGAGCACAAACGCAAACACTAAACATGATATCTGGCCTACTAGCAGTTAAGTATAGGAGAGAGCCAATCATACCTCGATATAAGGTTTGATCAACCTTCTTACCTTTCAAGTCTTTGTCTAGCTTGTTACCAGTAGCCATAGGAGTGTCGTATGCCTTTGCATTTTCAAGTCCAAATTTCTTGATAAGATCCTTTGTGTACTTTGCTTGGTTGAGGAAGATGCCTTCAGCACATTGTTTAATTTGAAGTCCAAGGAAGAATGTTAATTCTCCCATCATGCTCATCTCAAATTTGCTTTTCATTAGCTTCTCAAATCGCTTACACAACAATTCATTAGTAGAACCAAAAATAATATCATCTACATATATTTGAACGAGTAAAGTATGATCATGAAATTTAGCAATAAATAGAGTTGTGTCGATCTTACCACGCTTGAAGCCTTTCTCTAGGAGAAATTTAGATAGAGTATCATACCATGCACGTGGAGCTTGTTTGAGTCCATATAAAGCTTTACGGAGTTTGTAGACATGATTTGGAAATTTGGGGTCTTCAAATCCGGGTGGTTGAGCAACAAAGACTGTTTCTTGAAGTTCACCGTTGAGGAATGCACTCTTCACATCCATTTGATATAGCTTGAATCTTTTGAAAGAGGCATAAGCTAAAAATATCCTTATAGCTTCAAGTCTTGCAACGGGGGCAAATGTATCATCGTAATCAATGCCTTCTTCTTGTCTATATCCTTGTGCAACCAACCTGGCTTTGTTCCTTGTGATGCTTCCATTCTCATCCATCTTGTTTCGGAACACCCACTTTGTACCTATCACTCCTTGATCTTGTGGCCTTGGAACCAAGGTCCAAACTTTGCATCTTTCAAATTGGTTGAGCTCTTCTTGCATAGCAACAACCCAACTTGAGTCTTGGAGTGCTTCATCAACTTTATTGGGTTCAACTTGAGATATGAATGCGGTAAGTGCATCATAGTTTGATCTTGTTCGAACTCCAGAATGCAAATCACCAATGATATTCTGAATTGGGTGATTTCTGACCTCACGAACTTCTTGAGGTATGTCTGGTTGAGTTGATGGTGGTTGTAAGTCTTCTAGTGGTACATCATTTGAGCCATCCCAATCATAAGTAATTTGAGGGATAGGTTCTTCCACATTGATGGGTGTTTCAACTTCAACTCCATTTGAGGTAGCAGCAGATGTGGTAGTTTCTGGTGCTTCAAATGAAGTAGATGGAGGTGCAGTTGAGGTAGATGGGTTTCCTTGAGTTGATTGATTTTGTGGTTGATTTGTACCTGTCTCATTTATCTCAACAAAATCATCAGCAACATTTGGAGCCATATGTGGCTCAAGGAGAGAATGTTCATCAAAAGTAACATGGACGAATTCAACTATCTTAAGAGTGGTTTTATTAAATACACGAAAAGCTTTTGAGTGTTTAGCATACCCAATAAATATACCTTCATCGGCCTTAGGAGCAAATTTACCTCGATGTTCTTTACCGTTGTAGAGTATGAAGCATTTGCATCCAAATATCTTGAAGTATGCTATGTTGGGGGTTCTTCCTCTCCAAAGTTCATAAGGAGTTTTGTTGTAGGTCTTGTTGATGAGGGATCTATTTTGAGTGAAGCATGCTGTGTTGACGGCTTCAGCCCAAAAGTATTGAGGTAGCTTTGCTTCAGCAATCATTGTCTTTCCAGCCTCTATCAACGTTCTGTTCTTCCTTTCCACAACACCATTTTGTTGTGGAACTCCAGCAGCAGAGAAGTTGTGGTCAATACCATGATCATCACAGTATTGAGCTACACCGTTGTTCTTGAATTCTGTACCGTTGTCGGATCGAACACTAACGATGTCATCTTCTTTTTGTGTTTGGAGCTGTCTAAAGAGTGCGGTCAAAATGTCATAACAATCATCTTTGGAGCTCATCATCTCGACCCACGTATATCTTGAGTAGTCATTTACCACAACTAAGGAATATCTATTTCCTCCAATACTTGCGGTAGAAACAGGTCCAAACAGGTCCATATGTAGTAGTTGCAAACATCTAGAAGTTGAAGGTGTCGTCTTGCTGGAGAAAGACGCTTTTGGTTGTTTGCCTAGTTGACATGCTGTGCACTTCTCATCGTGGTGATCAGCTACTTTGGGTAGACCACGAACTAGATTTTCTCTACCAATCTTGGAGAGATACTTGAAGTTTAAGTGACTTAGTCTTTTATGCCACAGCCAACTATTCTCACTAACATTCTTTGCTACAAAACAGAGATTAGAAGAAATGCAAGATGAATTAAAATCAACAACATAAACATTTTTCTTACGAATCCCTTTGAGCAAAGTGACGCCGGATATGCCATCTTTGATGAGACAAAAATTTGAAGTGAAGTGGCATTGCAATCCTTTGTCGCAGAACTGAGATATTGAGAGAAGATTGTGTTGTAGTCCAATAACTAGAGAGACTTCTTGGATGGTGATTTTTCCTTTACGAATGACTCCATATCCTACAGTCTTTCCTTTGTTATTGTCTCCGAAGGTTACTGATGGCCCTTTTTCTTCACGGACATCTTCCAATAAATTGATATCTCCGGTCATGTGCCTTGAGCAGCCACTATCGAGATACCATAAACTTGATTTATCCTTGAAGTGTCCAGCCATTAAGCAGAGGACCTATAAAATAAACATTTAAGAACAAGGTCCCCTTTTTATTCTTTTGGGTCCAAAGGGTTAGCAACTTTTGACAACCCACACTTGCCTCACAGAAGGAGGGTTACTCTTTCTGGGATTGGGTGTGAATCTCAAAAGACATTCAGCAGCCTTGTGACCATAACCATCACACACAGAACAATGGTGGAAGCCACCTAACTGAGGGTTAACAAACTTCGTTGAAGTCTTGAGCACAACATTGTTTACTGGTATGGATGAGGTCTCCTTAACAAAGTTCATCCTCTTGAACTTTGCAGCCTTGCCGCCACTTGCGGTCGCCGGCTTCCAGGAAGCGGTCGCCAGCTTCCTAGGTGCGGTCGACTGACCTAGCGGTAAGTACATGCGGTCGGGAGACTTAGCAACCTTGCTGGTGCTTGCCGCAGCAGCAGGTTCATCCATGGCAATACCTTTCAACTTTGCCTTGCCAGTTTGTTTCTTAGGGTAGACATAATTAAACACTAGTTTCTTCTTTGGTTCTTGTCCTACACCCTTTGAAACATGATGTTTAGCCTTTGACTCTTCCAAAGTTTGCTGGGTAAATTTCTCATCTCTTTCATAACAAGATGCACATTTAAAGTTGTCACTAGTTTGGAATCCCAAGCCTTCCTTATCACCACTAGACTTTTGGGATTCTAAGATTTGTTCCATAGTGACACGAGAATTGGTCCACTCATTTGTGATCCTTTTCAGGTCATTTATTTCAGCAACCAATTCTTCGTTTTTAACCTTAAATATAGCATTTTGTTCTTCTAAGAAACGGTTTCGATCAGTAAGAGGAGTCATACTCTTGATCTGCTCCTTAAGGAGGGTGAGTTCAGATCTTAATAGAGATTTCTCCGTCTTAAGCTGGGAAATTTCTTCAGTTGAAAGTGCTAAAGCTTCCTTCATGCCAGAGAATTTACTAATTACCTGTTCAGCTTTTGCAAACATCTTTTCTTGTTCATCGGGGGAAATGTCGAATTTGACTTGAGGTGTGGTAGACAGAACTTCCTTCACTTTGGGGTTTAGTAGAGCCTTCTTTGCTGCACTTACATCACATCTTGAAAATAGAAGATCACCATTTTTTTGAACCGGAGTTAGGAATCCCTTTTCTGCAAGTTCATCGGCCGTATAACTTATCCGTTTAGGTTTTGCATTTGGTGAGCGACGACTTTTATTATCATCCTCATCATCGGACTGAACGACCAAACAGATGTGACCTTCTTCAGAATCCTCGTCGCTTTCATCAGAATCTGACTCGATCCAGGTAGCTAACTCTTTTGTGGTAGAGTCCTCTTCAGCAACCATCCCCTTTTGCTTTGAGTATCTTGGATTGAAGTTGCTTTTCTTCTTCATATACTCATACTTGGGAATTGGGCATTCTGAAGCGAAATGACCGGGTTTCCTGCAATTAAAACAAACGAGATCCTCTTTCTTCTTGGAGAAGTTGAAGTTCTCTTTCTTCTTTGAAGGGCTGCTCCTTGAAAACCTTGTTGGAGCTTTGCTTGTTGATCCGGGTCTTGCTGTCTTTCTGAACTTTTGGAATCTTTTCACGAACATAGCAAAATCATCATCATCCATATCAAGTAAATCTGATGTGGAGATTTTTGGATCTTCTTCCTCGATCACTTCTTCCTTTTGTGCAACCAACGACAAGCTCTTTGTTTTTCCTTCCATTTCAGCAATGTTGTTAAGCTTGATATCAAAGACCTTGAGGTTGGCATAGAGGCTTCTGAGAGACATGTCATCTAGTAGCTTGGTATCTTCAAGAGTGTTTCCTTTGTGTAGATATTGCGAACCAAGAGCGGCAAGAAAATTAACGTTGATTTCTTTCTTGGTAAGCTTCTTTCCGAGTGCTGTATAAGTACTCACGATCTCACAATAACGATCATAAGTGGCTCTTAGTGATTCACCGGGGATCTTAGCAAAGTTGTTGAATCTTCTTTGAATTGCAAACTTTTTGCTTTCCTTGCAAGCTTGATCTCCTTCGATGTAATCTTCAATTGCATCCCAAAGTTCTTTTGCAGTAGAACATTCCATGATCTGTCGACGCTGTGACGTACTCAAGGTACTTAGAAGTATGCTTTTTTGCTTTCACATCCATTCCAACCAGTCTTTTCTCTTCATCGGTCCATTCAGCTTTTGGTTTCTTGATAGTCGGATTTGCACCATTGGTTTCTGGATCCGGATTAGCTTTCATTGGGAAGTATGGTCCAATGGTAAGACAATCACCAAGTTGCTCGTCCATGGAGTAGAACTGAGTTAGAATGCTGTGCTTCCATACGTCAAAATTATCTTCGTCGAACGCTGGAACGTGAGTGAAGTTAACCGTTGCCATAGTTTTCTGACTTGCCATTTCGAATCGGCACCCAAGCTGTTAAGCTTGAAAAACAGAAGTTTTATAAAGGTGTTTGCTCTGATACCACTTGTTGGTCCCAAAGACACAACAAGGGTATAAAAGGAGGCTAGAGGGGGGGGGGGTGAATAGCCTACTTTAAAATTTCAACCCTTTTCAAAATTCAACCAAGTGCTTACAATCTTGAGTTTTGCGGTCAAGTAATAAACCGCGCGGTCAAGGTGTAATATGCACAGCGGAAGTTTTCGTTAGAAATGGGAAAGGTTGGTTTTGACTAAAATCTCTAAGTAGGAATACCAGCACTCACGGTCAACCAGGTTGCGGTCGAGTGAGTCCGGTCGAGGGTGAAGTGCGGTCAAGATATTACGGTCAAGAGGTTGAGATTGAAAGTTGTTGTCTTGGAAGTTTTGGCAAAAGATAAGTTAGTCAGATTTTAACTTAGGCAATGTGGAGAACAAACAAACACAATTCACAATACGTTTGAATATCTGTAAGATCAAACACTAAACGACAAACAAAGTTAATATGAACAATAAAGAACAAGATGAACAATACTTGAAAGTAAATTTGCAGAAAGGTAAAATGACACAAGTATTTGGAAAGGTTCGATCTGTTAAAAAGATCTACGTCCTTTACCAAGATGGTCAGTCTTGGATTTTGAATGGAGGTATATATTGATTCTTGAGTGTACAGATTACAGAGATGAAGTATTGAATCAACACCTACTTTCTATGAAGAACAAATCCTAGACTTAGACCAGTGTATCCCTTTTGATTCAATCTAAGTGATTGATCAATTGGGGTGAGTGTGTGTGAAAGAATCTGAAGCTCTTTGAAATCTATATGATTTAGAGCCTAAAGAATCTTATGTGTTACAAGGCTTGAGATGACTTGAATGTTGATGGAGATCTTTGAAGGTTTGAAGGTGAGTTCTTTGAAGATTCAAAGGATTCTGGAAATCTTAAGTATGATCTTCAATCACCAAGTATTTCAACAGCAATTTCTCTTTTAGAATCTCAGCTTTTTTTAATGAAGAACTTAAGGGCTATTTATAGCCTTGAATTAGAAAATAGCTGTTGGATTTACTTGGGCTCCAAGTTGAAGGACAATGAGCTGTTGAATTCTGATTGGAGCTCAATCTGAGTTTGTCCTTTTTGCAGATAAGAGGTGGTCCCACTTAGATGAATTCAAATTTGAATTACTTGGGATCCAAGTTCTGCAACGTTCTAAACTAACCATAGTTTGACCATGGTTAAGTTTGAACAAACTTGGGTTCTTGAACTTCTGCTCCTGCGGTCGAGACTTGCGGTCGAGACTCTTGCGGTCAATATGCCTAAGGGCATCTGCGGTCGAGGAGTCAGATGTGACCTGTCAAGATATGCCATAAAGCTCACGGTCACTGACTTCCGGTCAAGTGATTCACGGTCAAGGTCTTGACCACTAAAATTCCAGACTTAGAAAATTTTCAGCCTATCAATCTAAAGCCTATACTATCAAAGTGGACTATTCTAAAAAAGAAGTTTAACACTTATTACAATATATCCTAAGTCCACAAAAGATAAAATTAGGTTATGGGATCAATCAAATCTAGGTAATAGAAGTGGTTAATAATAAGCATACCCAACACCCATAATTAGTAAGAATCCATTAAGTTTTCTTTATGAAAATCAGCATACTTTCCACTCAAGGAGCATCCCTAAGCCATTACACTACTCTCGTGAGTAATGAACTTAGTTCTGACTATATGGATCCGCTAATCAAGGTTCTCCGATCAGTACTTCCCTTGATTAACTAAGATTCATACAAGCCATGGACGTCATCATGGTCATAGGCGTTAAAGTTTGATATAGTAGAATTGTTTAAGATGAAGAAAGTAAATTTAGAGCATGAATATTAGTAAATACAAGTGTTTGCTTGAGTTTCTAACCCCAAGAAATAGGGGGATTACTCACAAGCCATTTGTGAAAAGAGAAGAATAAGATGAAGATGAGATAAAAGAGTAGAAATACTTATTCTGAACTTGAAATGGAGACAAAGACTTGAAAATAATCTCTTGATATTATTGCTTGAGAAACTCAGAAGTTTGTTCAAGAAATAATGAATATCTTTCATAAATTCTGAGAATTATTTGATGTTTAAGAGTACAAATTTCACTATAGTAAGTTTACAATGTTTCTAGATATCTAAACTACTGATTTTTACTTCTATTTATAAGCCTTGGAGGAGTGGAGGCAATCTTTCCCGGATGGGTGCTTGGAGAGGTCTTCATTTGAAAAGGCACCTTTTGCTGATTCAGGGGGTGCTCGGCCGAGTCAAGGAAAAGTGCTCGGCCGAGCAAGCCTTTGAAAATAAATCTGCCTTTCTGATTCCCTATGCTCGGCCGAGTCAAGGGTACTGCTCGGCCGAGCAGACCTTGCTTTGACTGAACTTTTGACCTTTAATGGGCTAGCTTATTTCCTTCTTTTCCAAGCGTTCTTCCTTCACAAAGATGATGCCTTAGCTCCTTTTTTTTCCTCAAGAATGTACTAAAAACCTGTTTGCATTATAGAAACATTCTCCAAGTGCATTATATCAAATAAAGAGTAGAAAATAAGTAATTTAAGTGGAATAAAAGTTAATAAACTATATTTTTAGACCTTAAATGACTATAAAATAGTCATTTATCAAACTCCCCCACACTAGAATCTTGCTTGTCCTCGAGCAAGTTAAATGTTCAAAAAGAGAGGAGTGCAAATGACAAAAACAAGAAAGGTCTTCAATGCTCCCTCAGAATATTGTTATATAATATTGCCTTTATAAAATTTCTTCCTTTTAAGTTTTTTATCTCAAGAGATTTGTAAAGAAGAAGGTAGGATGATATTGAAGTGCAAATACAAAAGTTTGAATGTTAATATAACATGAATAAATACCATTGAATAAGAGCATATAGAGATAACCAAATAAGTTTGTGGGGCATAAGTATGAATTAAGAATTATATTCACTCTTTTAGAGTGCTTTGTGAATAAATTTTTCATGCTTGAATATACATTTCTTAAACTATGATTTTTATTCTTTAACAAAGATGTCCATATGTTGTTATGCATTTTGAATCACAAAAATTGATGAAAGGCGGAGGATGATAGTGGAATAAGGTTCGAGATTTGATTAATTAGACGTGGCAATTGAGTTTCTTGCTTCTAAATTGTCACTCTATAATGATATATTCATTTAGATATTTGAATGGACAATCAAAAGAAGAATAAATTGATTAATTAGCCTCTTAAAAGTGGGAATGGAAAGATGGATTAAAGTGAAAATTTTTTGTGATTCATAAGCATAACAAGGATGAAAAACCTTTGAAAAAGAGTAGAAATGAAAGTTTTTGAGATGCATAAACAAAAATGTTTTAAAAGTTTCACAAGTATGTTGTATCCAAACTTAATGCCCACAAACTCATTAATAATGTAATGCTTCTATTCAATAGGATTTAAAAGTTCATATTAATTTTGAAAATTTTCCATTTATAATCCAATATAATCCTATGTTGTTATTATCAAATATCTTAAGAAGTAAAAGTTAGAAGGAAAAAGTTTTACTTAGGCAAATGATAATAAAGATAACATTCTCATCAATGGGAGCATTGGCTAAATATTTTTTTTTTTTTTTTTTTTTTTTTTTTTTTTTTGAAAATAGGGAACGTTGCCCTTACATTTTCTTTGAAAAGAAAAACATAAAAAGAAGAAAAAGAAATTTAGAAAGAAAAGAAATAAAAAAAAGATAGATACTACCCCCCCACACTTAAATGAAACATTGTCCCTAATGTTTGAAAAGTAGGAATGAAAAATTGGGACAAGAATAATTTTAAAGGAGAGGGAGAAAGAGGTACCGACTAGAATGGTGGCGGTGGTGGCGGTGGTTGCTGATTTGGAGGCCTCAAATTCATCCAAAGGAGATGGTTGATACTACCCCTATAGGGTCACCAACCATATAATGTTTTAGTCTTTGCCCGTTGACCTTAAATTCACCTTTTTGCTCGTTCCAAATATTGACGGCTCCGTAAGGATATACTTTCCGGACTTGGAACGGTCCTGACCACCTAGACTTCAATTTTCCCGGAAAAAGTTTTAACCGAGAATTGTAGAGTAAAACCATATCCCCTTCCTTGAAATCTTTCCGTATGATATGACTGTCGTGCCATTTCTTCGTTTTCTCCTTGTATAACTTGGCACTTTCGTATGCATCATAACGAAGTTCATCAAGTTCTTGCAATTGTAGTCTTCGCTTTTCTCCGGCGTTTACCAAATCGTAGTTCAGTGCTTTAATTGCCCAATATGCCTTGTGCTCAAGTTCTACGGGTAAATGACACGGCTTCCCATACACCAAACGGAAAGGTGTGGTTCCGATGGGTGTTTTGAAAGCGGTGCGATAAGCCCATAAAGCGTCATTCAACTTGATTGACCAATCCTTCCTTGAGCTTGTAACTGTCTTTTCAAGGATCCACTTAAGTTCCCGGTTCGACACTTCCACTTGACCGCTAGTTTGAGGGTGATATCCGGTACCTGTTTTATGATGGACACCATATTTTTTTAAAAGAGCCTCAAATTGACGGTGTGAGAAGTGAGAACCGCCGTCGCTTATGACCACCCTTGGTACCCCAAACCTTGGAAAGATGATGTTTTTGAAGAGTTTCATGACAACCTTTGAGTCGTTAGTTGGAGATGCTATGGCTTCTACCCATTTGGACACATAGTCCACTGCTACAAGAATGTATTTGTTATTGTAGGATGATGGAAATGGTCCCATGAAATCTATGCCCCAAACATCAAAAATCTCAACCTCTAGGATATTGTTAAGAGGCATTTCATTCCTCCTTGAGATGTTGCCGGTACGTTGGCAACGATCACAAGTAAGAACAAAATTTCGAGAATCTTTAAATAGAGTCAGCCAATAGAAACCTGATTGAAGAACCTTGGTGGCGGTTTTGAACGAACTTGCATGCCCACCATAAGGAGAAGAATGACAATGATGAAGGATGTCATTTATCTCCTCATTAGGCACACATCGCCTAATGATTCCATCTGCGCAATGTTTAAAGAGGAGGGGGTCTTCCCAAAAATAGTTTTTGATTTCGGAAAAGAATTTCTTCCTTTGTTGGTAATTCATTTCCGGGGGAATAATTTTGCAAGCCAAATAATTAACAATGTCCGCAAACCAAGGGGTATCGACATTGTTAATGGCTAGTAAATATTCATCTGGGAATGAATCGTCAATAGGGAGATTTTCTTTATCGGAGTCAATAATATTTTTGGGGAGACGAGATAAATGATCCGCTACCAAGTTTTCCGTCCCCTTCTTATCACGGATCTCTAAGTCAAACTCTTGGAGGAGAAGGATCCATCTTATGAGTCTTGGTTTGGCATCCTTCTTTGCCAATAGATATCTTATTGCTGCGTGATCCGTGTATATAATCACTTTCGATCCCACCAAATATGACCGGAATTTGTCTATTGCAAATACCACGGCCAATAACTCTTTTTCTGTGGTGGCATAATTTACTTGTGCTTCATCTAGTGTCCGACTTGCATAATAAATGGCATGTAATTTCTTGTCCTTCCGCTGTCCCAAAACTGTTCCTACTGCATAATCACTTGCATCGCACATAATCTCGAAAGGGAGATCCCAATCGGGTGGTTGGACAATAGGAGCGGACACCAATTCCTTTTTTAACCTGTCAAAAGCCTCAAGACAAGAACTATCGAACAAAAATTGAGCATCTTTTAAAAGTAGATTGGTTAAAGGTTTAGAAATTTTAGAAAAATCTTTTATAAATCTCCGGTAAAAACCGGCATGGCCTAAAAAGCTTCTTACACCTTTAACATTGGTGGGTGGAGGTAATTTTTCAATGACTTCAACCTTTGCCCTATCTACTTCAATTCCTTTCTCGGACACCATGTGTCCAAGAACAATTCCTTCATTGACCATGAAATGGCACTTTTCCCAATTAAGAACAAGGTTTACCTCTTCACATCTTTGTAAAACTTTAGATAAGTTTTTTAAGCATTCATCGTACGAGGAACCATAAACTGAAAAATCGTCCATAAAAACTTCCATTATATTTTCTATAAAATCTGAAAATATTGCCATCATGCAACGTTGAAAGGTGGCGGGAGCATTACAAAGTCCAAATGGCATTCTCCTATAAGCGAAGGTACCATAAGGACAAGTAAAAGTTGTTTTTTCTTGGTCATCCGGATGTATGGGAATTTGAAAAAATCCGGAGTAACCATCTAAGTAACAAAAATGCGAATGCTTCGCTAACCTTTCAAGCATTTGGTCAATGAAAGGTAAAGGAAAATGATCTTTTCGGGTGGCTTTGTTTAATTTTCTGTAATCTATACACATTCGCCATCCCGTGACGGTCCTAGTAGGGATTAATTTATCCTTATCATTTTTTATTACCGTCATTCCTCCCTTCTTAGGGACAACTTGCACGGGACTTACCCATTTACTATCCGAGATTGGATAAATAATGCCCGCATCAAGTAACTTAAGGACTTCTTTCTTCACGACCTCTTTCATATTAGGATTTAATCTTCTTTGATGTTCTATGGAGGGTTTATGGTCCTCCTCTAAATCAATCCTATGCATACAAATCTTAGGGTGAATCCCTTTTAAATCATCAATTGTATATCCAATAGCTTTTTGATGTATTCTAAGTTCTCTTAATAATTTTTCGGTCTCAAGAGGACTTAGACTTGCGTTAATAATTACGGGATAAGTGGAATTAGGTCCCAAAAATTCATACCTTAGATTCGAAGGGAGAGGTTTTAATTCAACTTGAGGTGCCTTATATACCTCATTGTTAGAAGGCTCCGCTTTAGCTTCTAACTTTTCAAATGTAATGCTTCCTTTCTTTGTTGCAGTGTTAGCATCAAGATACATAGCATAATTTGAAGCATCAACATCGCTATCTAAGAATTTCTCATCTACAAGACATCTTTCAAGCGGGTCCTTAGATTGAGGTTTTTCAAACTCCTTGCTTAAGGATTCCAGCATGTTAATATCGGAGCAGGGGTTCTCAAGATTAGGTTTTTTCATTAATTTTGTCAAATTAAACTCTACCTTCTCATTCCCTACGTTTAAATAAAGGTTACCATTTCTAACATCTATAATTGCCCCAGCTGTGGCAAGGAATAGTCTACCTAATATAATAGGAATGTGATGGTCCTCTTCCATCTCAAGAACAACAAAATCAACCGGGATGATTAATTTCCCGATTTTACAAGGGACATCTTCCATAATCCCTATTGGATACTTGATTGAGCGATCCGCTAATTGTAATGAAATGGTGGTGGGTTTGAGTTCCCCGACACCTATTTTCTTACTAACCGAAAGCGGAATGAGGCTTACACTAGCCCCAAGATCAAGCATAGCATTATCTACATCAAATTTCCCTATATTGCAAGGAATAGAAAAAGTGCCGGGATCTTTTAATTTGGGAGGCAATTTCCTTTGCAAAACAGCACTTACTTCTTCATTTAATGCAACTGTCTCATATTCCTCTAGTTTCCTTTTATTTGAAAGAATATCTTTTAAAAACTTAGCATAAGAGGGCATTTGTTGCAAAGCATCCGTAAAAGGGACATTGATGTAAATAGATTTTAAAACTTCTAAAAATTTTGCAAATTGCTTATCAAGTTTTGCCTTTACCAACCTTTGGGGGTAGGGTATTGGCGGATCAAAATTTCTAGAAACTTTAGGTGATTCCGTCCCCTTTTCTACTTCTTCATTAGTCTCAACCAACGGTGGGGTTGGACTAACGTTCTCCTCATTAGATTTGATGATTTCTTTAGGAGGGGGATCTATTAGTTCTTTTCCACTCCTAAGTACTACCGCCTTAGCATAAAAACGTGCTGTTTCTCTAGCATTTTATTATGGGCGGCTAGACTATCAAACCTACTATTCAAAACTTTAAAGTTTTCCCTAAATTCATTATTAATCTTCTCCTGATTTTTATTATTTTCGACCATATAGTCTATAAGAAGATCTAATTTAGATTTAGGGGGAGGGAAAGAATTGTTGTTGAAGTTCTTGGGTACAAATCCCGGGGGTTGTGAGGAAGGTTGCGGGTTTAAAACATTATTACTTCTATAGGAAAAATTGGGGTGATTCTTCCATTCGGAATTGTATGTGTTAGAATACATACCCCCTCTTTGTCCATTAGAATTAACAAAATTGACTTGCTCACTAGAATTAGTGTCAAGCAAATCACAACTTTCACTACTATGTGAGTTTGACCCACATAGTTCACAAATAACGTTAATGTTACCCACGGAATTTGTATTCAAGTTATCAATCTTCTTAAAAAGCATATCAAATTTCGAAGATAGAAGAGTAACAACATCAACATTAAACTTACATGCTGTTCCTTGCGGTTGGTCCCTTTCATTAGACCATTGGTAGTGGTTCAAGGCGATGCTCTCGATAAAATCATATGCCTCATCCACTCCTTTGTTCATTAATGCTCCTCCCGCAGCAGCATCGATGGTCTCTCTAGTCTTGTACGTGAGACCATTGTAGAAGGTGTGCACTATCAACCACTTTTCAAGCCCGTGGTGTGGACACATCCTTAAAAGCTCCTTGAAGCGCTCCCAAGCATCATATAACGACTCATCTCCATTTTGACTGAAATTTGTTATCTTGGTCCGGATCTGAGCGGTCTTTGATGGTGGGAAGAAGCGTCCAAGAAAAGCTTCTTGAACTTGGTCCCATGTTGTTAATGAATTGTGGGGGACCGCGTTCAACCATTGTTTCGCCTTATCCCTTAGTGAGAATGGGAAAAGGCGCATCCGAATAGCTTCCGGAGTGACACCTATGATTCGGGTGGTGTCACAATATTCCAAGAAGGATTGGATGTGAAGGTGGGGATCTTCAAGTGCCGAGCCACCGAATTGGTTATTCATAACCATGTGCAACAGTTGTGGCTTGATCTCAAAGTGGGCTGCGTCGGCATTTGGCACCACGATTGGTGTCCTAGTTCCCGGGGTACTTGGGTTAACAAACTCCCGAAGGGTTCTAGGTGGTGGCGTGGCAGGTATTCCGTCACCGTCTCCATTTTGGTCACCATTTTGTGCCATTTCTGCTTCTAGGAATTCTCTAAATTTTCTTAACCTTTCGTGAAAGGTCCTTTCTGGCTCCGGATCAAACTCTTCAAGAGACTTCCGGGCTCTTTTCATATACTCCGAGAGTACCTAATTGAAAAAAAAATTTAAAGACACAAATTCTTTGACGGGATGTTAGATAATCAACAAAAATTAAAAAATTAAACTAAAAACTAAAAACAGAAAGCAAAAGAAATTTTTTGAAAGTAAACCGTTGTCCCCGGCAGCGGCGCCAAAAACTTGTTTTGTATTTATTCCGCAAGTGCACGGGTGTATGTAGTATAGAAAGTGCAAGAGCGAGTCGATCCCACGAGGACAACTTTACTTACAAAATATCTTTGCTTAGAATAAGAAAATAAAGAAAAGAAAATGATTGGGGGTTATAAAATTGTTTGTCACTAAACTAGAAATGAAATTGCGATTACTATAACTTAGATAAAAACTCTTATAATTTAAGGATTCCTTGGGATTGGAACATCAACAACATATATTCATCAATTATCCATGCTCTATTTAGATTAAAGTTTCATTTTAAAACAAGAATGGTATGCTTAGCCTACACTACTTCTCACGATCAAGCAAGTAGCGTTTGTATTCTCATACTAATTATGCCCTATCTCTCGATGGCCCATAATTAGTAAGAATCCATTAAGTTTTCTTTATGAAAATCAGCATACTTTCCACTCAAGGAGCATCCCTAAGCCATTACACTACTCTCGTGAGTAATGAACTTAGTTCTGACTATATGGATCCGCTAATCAAGGTTCTCCGATCAGTACTTCCCTTGATTAACTAAGATTCATACAAGCCATGGACGTCATCATGGTCGTAGGCGTTAAAGTTTGATATAGTAGAATTGTTTAAGATGAAGAAAGTAAATTTAGAGCATGAATATTAGTAAATACAAGTGTTTGCTTGAGTTTCCAACCCCAAGAAATAGGGGGATTACTCACAAGCCATTTGTGAAAAGAGAAGAATAAGATGAAGATGAGATAAAAGAGTAGAGATACTTATTCTGAACTTGAAATGGAGACAAAGACTTGAAAATAACCTCTTGATATTATTGCTTGAGAAACTCAGAAGTTTGTTCAAGAAATAATGAATATCTTTCACAAATTCTGAGAATTATTTGATGTTTAAGAGTACAAATTTCACTATAGTAAGTTTACAATGTTTCTAGATATCTAAACTACTGATTTTTACTTCTATTTATAAGCCTTGGAGGAGGGGATGTAATCTTTCCCGGATGGGTGCTTGGAGAGGTCTTCATTTGAAAAGGCACCTTTTGCTGATTCAGGGGGTGCTCGGCCGAGTCAAGGAAAAGTGCTCGGCCGAGCAAGCCTTTGAAAATAAATCTGCCTTTCTGATTCCCTATGCTCGGCCGAGTCAAGGGTACTGCTCGGCCGAGCAGACCTTGCTTTGACTGAACTTTTGACCTTTAATGGGCTAGCTTATTTCCTTCTTTTCCAAGCGTTCTTCCTTCACAAAGATGATGCCTTAGCTCCTTTTTTTCCTCAAGAATGTACTAAAAACCTGTTTGCATTATAGAAACATTCTCCAAGTGCATTATATCAAATAAAGAGTAGAAAATAAGTAATTTAAGTGGAATAAAAGCTAATAAACTATATTTTTAGACCTTAAATGACTATAAAATAGTCATTTATCAGGCAGCTGATCTCCATCTAAATCCATGAGTCGGACTGCACCGCCGCTTAGTATCTTCTTGACTACGTACGGACCGATCCATCGGGGTCCCCATTTTCCAAGGGGGTTCATGACATTAGGAGGGTGTTGTCTTAGGACCAAATCTCCCACACTGACGTTTTGGGGCTTCACCTTTTTGTTGAAAGCCCTAGCCATTCTTTGTTGATAGGTCCTCGTACGTTCGATTGCCCTTAGCCTTTTCTCGTCGAGTAGGGCTAGCTGTTCATATCGACTTTGCATCCAATCGACTTCATTGACTTGGTTCTCGAGGAGGACCCGTAGAGATGGGACTTCGAGCTCTATTGGGAGTACAGCTTCGGAACCATATACCAGTGCATAAGGAGTTTCTCCAGTCGCTGTCCGTATTGACGTGCGGTAGCCCCATAATGCTAGAGGTAGCTTTTCGGGCCAATCCCTTCCGGTGGTGGCCATTTTCTTCACAATGGTCTCGATTGTTTTATTATCTGCCTCGACCGCGCCGTTTGCTTGAGGGCAGTACGGAGATGACTTGTGCTTAGTAATCTTGTATTCTACCAGGAGCGCGTCCATCTCTTTCTCAAAGTGAGAACCGTTGTCTGAGATGATCTCATGACGAACGCCGTACTGGCACATGATGTGGGTTTTTACGAATTCGGCCACTTTCTTGGCGTTGAGAACTCGGTAAGCCTGTGCTTCGACCCATTTTGTAAAATAGTCCACGGCTACTAGGACGAAAGATTGTCCGGTGCTGCCAGTAGGGTGAACTTTGCCGATGATGCCTATGCCCCAACAAGAGAAAGGCCAAGGCGTAGTCATATCGTAAAGCTGTGAGGGTGGAGCGTGTTGTAGATTGGCATGGAATTAGCATTTGGCGCACCTCTTGACTTTCTCGATGCAGTCCCTTTCCATGGTACTCTAATAATAACCCATGCGGAGTATCTTCTTGGTCAACATAAACCCGTTCATGTGGGGCCCACATTCACCTTCGTGGATCTCATGCATTATTTCTTGAGCTTCGGTCTCATTTGCGCATAGGAGATTGATCCCTTCGTGGTGCCTTTTGTAGACTCGGTCCCCAATCAACACATATCGGGAGGCTAGTCTTTGTAATGCCATTTGGGACTTCTTATTGCTATTCTCAGGATAAGTACCATCCTTGAGGAAATTCATGATATCTGCATACCACGGGGAGTTTGCTTGGACCTCGTTGATCTCGATACTCATGCAGTATGCCGGACTGTTCCTTCGGGAAATTTTGAAGGGCTTCACCATTTTACCCTCAGGTATTTCGACCAGTGAAGCGATGGTGGCTAGTGCATCAGCAAAACGGTTTTTGTCCCTTGGCAGGTAGTTGAAGGTGATTTCTTGAAACTGTTCAACCAACTCCTCGAGATGTTGACGATACCGTTGCAGGGTCGAGTCTTGAATCTTCCACTTTCCATATGTCTGATTGATGATGAGCAAGGAATCACCAAATACTTCTAAACTTGTGACATTTCTCTCGAGGGCTGCTTCGAGCCCCGCTATACATGCTTCGTACTCAGCGATGTTGTTGGTGGCTTCAAATTCGAGGCGGATAGCGATTGGAGTATACATGTCCTTTGGATCAACAAGTAACATCCCTATGCCATATCCATGCTTATTGGCTGCGCCATCGAAAAAAAGTTGCCACTTATTTTCTTCTGTCGTAGCGCAAATTAAATGCTCGTCGGGGAACTGTACATCTTCCCCCTTCACTTCGTCACACGAAAATTCAGCAAGCTGATCACTGAACACTTTCCCCCTGATGGATTTGAGTGTGACGTAAGTGATATCGTAGCCGGCGAGCATGAAATACCATTTGGCTATTCTTGTTGACATGAAAGGCTTCTCGAAGATGTAGCGGAGCGGGTCCACTTTTGCTACCAACTTGATTGGGAAGGCCTCCATGTAATGCTTGAGCTTTTGAGTAACCCAAACCAATGCAGCACAAGACTTCTCTAAGACAGAGTAGTTCTTTTTAGCTCCTTGAAACCGGCGGCTGACAAAGTAGATAGCATTTTCTTTTGTGGAGTCTCGCTGTTCTTGTGCTAACATATCCCATAGGGCTTCATCATTGACAGTGAGATAGAGCAAGAGAGGCTTCTCCTTGTGCGGTGGAACTAAAACTGGAGGGCATGTCAAGTAATGCTTCACTTGGTCGAAGGCTTCTTGGCAAGCATCGGTCCATTCTAGAGCCACATTCTTTTTTAGTAGCTTGAAGATCGGCTCACACATGGAAGTGAGTTGGTGCACCAATCGACTGATGTATTGAAGTCTGCCCATGAAACCTTTGATTTCCCTTTGCGTCTTTGGAGGAGGCATGTCAATGATTGCCTTGATCTTGGAGGGATCGGCTTCAATTCCCCTCTCAGTGATCATGTAACCGAGAACCTTTCCTCTGACGACCCCAAAAGTGCACTTTGCGGGATTGAGTCTCATGTTGTGTTGTCGAAGTCTTTCAAAGAATTTGAGAAGATCGATCAAATGTTGATCATCGGTTCCCTTCGAATGGATGATCATGTCGTCTACATAGACCTCGATCTCTTTATGAATCATGTCATGGAATAGATTCGTAACAGCCCTCTGGTAGGTAGCCCCAGCGTTCCTTAGTCCGAATGGCATGACTGTGTAGCAGAAAGTGCCCCACGGAGTTGTGAAAGCTGTCTTGTGTTGATCGTCTTCGGACATGAGAATTTGATTGTAACCGGCAAAACCGTCCACAAATGAGCGGACTTCATAGTTGGCAGTCGAATCGACGAGCATGTCGATGTTTGGTAGTGGAAAATCATCGTTTGGGGAAGCTTTGTTCAAATCCCGGAAGTCCACACAAACTCGAACCTTGCCGTTTGCCTTTCTGACTGTCACAATGTTGGCTAGCCAAGTGGGATACTCAATGACTTTGATGAAACCCACACTGAGGAGCTTTTCAATTTCTTCTTTGACTTGTAGAGACCATTCTGGCTTGATCTTTCTGAGCTTCTGCTTTACTGGCTTGGTGTCCTCTCTTATCGGAATTCTATGCTCCGCGACCTTTCTGTCCAAACCCGGCATGTCTTTGTACGACCATGCAAATACATCCACAAACTCTTTGAGCAGTGCAGTCAATCTGTCTTTGTCTTCCCCCTTGAAGAAGTTGCCAATCTTCGTTTCTTTCGGCTCTTCGTCGGTACCCAGATTAACAACATGCAATTCCTCATCAGCCCCTGGACCATTTTCACCACGACAACGAACCTGTTGAGCTAGTTCATTTAAGTATGTTATGTTTTCGTGGTCTATTTCATCATAATTTGAATCGTTATTAACTTGTTCATTAAGTTCGTTATTAGTTAATTCATCATTTATGATGTTTGCAATCTCGGGGTACTCAGAAATATCGAATTTTTCATTAGCAAAGAAAGGAAACACACGCTCGACTATTGCCTCCATATCCTCTTGGGTGTGGGCATTAGAAACACTCTCGGACTCAAAAGTAAGTGTGAGCCGCTCTTCCTTTGTTGCTGTACGGGGTATGCAACCCATTTCTCGGATTAAGAAATCCTCGGATACTATGGGCCCCTTCGTTGAATACCATTTGTTGATTGGCTCGGAGCTTGGCGGGATCTTACTGATGGTTTCCTTTCTGACGACGGTGTCGTAGATGGCGTTGACTTGACAATCATCCATGATGGCAAATTCTTCTAACATGGAGGCTAGATCGGATAGTTCTTCCCCCACGGTAATCTCTACCTCGGACTCTATAGTCACTTTCTTGCCCCACCACTCTCGGGGTGACATTGGAGTAGGCTCCCTTTTTTGTGTCGGAATTTCACAATCAGTGAAGATCTCGAGACCGGGCTTTCTGACGCCCTTGTTGTTAACCCATGGTTCAGGAAATATCATGTACGGAACATCTTCCCCTTGGCGAACAAAATAACCGTTCAGTGTATTGCGGTAAGGCCTCAAGTTAGGGATTTCATATTGTCGACCTTCTTTGCGAGCTCGGGTTTTTTGACTCTTGACTGCTTGCTCGTATTTCAAGTCATCTTTGGTAGGCTCGTATCCCAGACCAAACTTGTTCTTGACAAAAGGAACTTCTACGGGGTGCAATATCCCTTGTTGATGCTTCCCTAGGCCTAGACCGGGAAAGTGATTCATGTTCCTCATCATGCGGAGGATTTTAGGATTGCCGAGGGTCCATTTTCTGTTTCCCCCTTCTTTGTCGATGGTGTTGACGCCGGAGAGAGTGGCATCTTCTATCCCATATTGAACTTGGTGAACGGGTTGTGCCCCATTTCTGTGGATGGTGACATTCTCGGCCATGACGGTGACTATCTCGTCCCCATTTCTTATCTTGACACATTGATGGAGAGTGGAAGGGACCGCATTGGCACTGTGGATCCATGGTCGGCACAAAAGTAGGTTGAATAAAGCAGGGACATCAAGTACTTGGAATGGGACGGACATGATCATGCTTCCAAATTCGACATCAACTTCTAGCATTCCCTTGACTGTACGGGCAGTGCTGTCATACCCTCTAATGACTTGGGCGGAGGGTTGTAAATCGGAGCTTTTGAGCCCCAGTATGCCCATGACTCGGCTAGGCATTAAGTTGAGTGCAGAACCACCGTCTACTAGAACTCTTGAGATGGGTCTCCCCCTTGCCCTTACTTTGAGGTAGATGGCTTCATTGTGTTCGGACCCAAATGGCGGGAGGTCCATGTCGGCGAAAGTGATGACATTGCCGAAGTGAATGTGACCTATCATTGCTGTGAGGTCCTCTGGAGTTGTGTCGGGAGAGACTGATGTGTCATCCAAGTTCTTGATGACGAAGTCTCGGTGTTTCTTTGATGATGCAATAAGGTCCCAGATGGATATGTTGGCTTGCGTTTTCTTGAGTTGTGTTAATAAAGGATCTTCGGGTACGTCGTGTGCTTGCGATCTTTGAGAAGAGGTGTTGGTTGCTGCGGTATTGGGAGGGATTGTGCTCATTGTTACTCGGCCACTGCGAGTGAGCACGTTCACGGTCCCGTGTAGCTTCTTCTTCCTATTCTCTAAGACTTCCCTCATAATCTCATCATAAGTCACAACATAACAAGAATTATCAAGTTTATTCATATCATCGGAGCCCTCATTCACAATTGGGATCGAATGAGTGGTTCCTTCAAACTCTCCTACTTCTATTACATTGACACCACCCTCATTAGGGATTATGAATTCCTTCTTGTCTATGAGGTCTTGGATGGTGTTGCGGATGGAGAAGCAATCCTTGGTGAGGTGGCCGGTGCATTGATGGTAGTCACACCATTTGTGGTGGGCATGATTAGGACAGAGCGGTTGTGGTTGCTTGTACCCTTGAAGAGGAGTGATTTTCCCCTTAGCCTTTAGAGCTTCATAGGCCTCGGTGATGGTCATGCCATTGAGAGGAGTGTAGACGCGGTCGTTTTGGAACCGCTTGCCTTGTGGTGGAGAGACCTTCTTGTAATTCCCCTTGTCGGTAGTAACGGCATTGACAAAAGCCTCTTTGTTTGAATTAGAGGCGGCCTTGTAACGATAGGTAGGAGTGGCCTTCTTAATCTCCTTGAGCAAGTCATCCATGCATACCCCCGCCTCATACATTTGGGAGAAGTCGGAGTAGCAAGCCCCACTTAGGTGGGTGCGGAGATCAATCTTGAGACACTTGAGAAAGATGTCCATTTGCTCTTTTGTGTTTGGCCTCTCAACAATTTCAGAGAGCTTGTCATTCCATCTCCTTGTGAAGTCAATGAAGGACTCGTTGTCTCTTTGAGTGGTGTTCTCGAGCTCTTTCCTTGTGGGCCGGTGAGTGGTGTTGCCTTCATATTGATTTTTGAAGGCAAGCATAGCGGCATCCCAATCAAGACGGACAGTGAGTGGGAGAGTTGCATACCAATCTTTTGCCGCCCCCTCGAGGGTGAGAGGAAAGCATTGAGCCATAACTTTTGGGGAGACCTTCTTCGGAACCATAACCCAAATGTAAGTCTCGATGTGAGCCATTGGGCATGAGTTGCCCTTAAACTTGCTAATGTCGGGCATCTTTAATTTGTCGGGGAGAGCGGCCATCGTGCTCATGAGGATGGATGACTGATAAAGGCTTGTGTTGGAGCCTTTTCCCATGTTGAGGCCGTCAAATTTTTGATCAATGTAGGCCATGATGGAATTGACCATTTTGGGGTCGTTGTTGTCGGTGCTTGGTCCCCCCACTTTCTTGGTATGGGCACTGACATATGGTCTTTCAAACAAACCCTCGGTCCACTCGGATTCCTCGTTGTCATTAACCCCCTTGTTCTTGGAGAGCTTGAGGAGCTTGGCTTTCAATTGGTCAACCTCGGCCTCGTGGGCCTCCCTTTGACTGTCGACATGAGATTGCCACAAGGCTTCTTTGGTTTGAGCCTCGTTGTGGAGAGTGGTGACTTGTTGTTGAAGAGTTTGGACCATGGCAGAAAGTTACTCGAGAGTCATGGCGTTGTTGGTGCTGGAGTCGCCGGCCATTGATGATGCAGAAGCTGTTGGAGTGATCGGTTCAAGAACAAGCCGGTTGGATGAATTCCAGTAGATGCGGAGAGTACCAATCGGACCTATAATTGGAGAAGTAGCCCTTGTCAGTCTCGGTTCACACTTTCGGTCCATGAAGAGGTTGAGAACACACAGTTGGGCACACGACTCGAACCACATAAGAAAAAGACTCTTTTTTATTTATTTTATAAGTCGGAGGGAATGGGTCCCTTTTGGGGTTTCTAAGTAGATAATGGAATCGTCACACTAGTATATAGACCATCTCGCGGTCCCATATACTCATCGGATTCCATCACGTTTGTGAATCCTACATGTGTCGGGATTAAACTAAATTAATGTAGTAAAGCATACATGCGGGGACGGATTTCGTCCAAAATAACCACTTTTGGGGACGGATTTTTATTGCGTCCGTTTCAACAAGTTGGCATGTATGATTTGAAAACATTAGTTTAGGGAAATCTCGGTACATGGAAACCGACTTGGTCATGGAGTGTTAGACCCTAACAAGAAAACCTAATGTTTATGAGCCTAAGTATTATTTACGAAAACAAAGATTCTTTGGGATGAGGGGTCGGGGGTTAGGTTACGAAATGAGAAGTACTTAAACACCCATTTCGCCCGAGCAAAGTCGGTCTTGTTTGTTCATAATTCACTTTTAAGATAAATGTGTTCTTCCTATTTGAATGATGATAAAAAGGGGTTTTAAAGTTTAAAATATAGGGAGATGACTCCTAGGCCAATTCAATGTAATGAAAGAACCATTCGTGTCATGTCCCAAGTGGTTTTGGGGTGATTGCACATTTGATTGAAGAAGAAGAAGAAGAAGAAGAAGAAGAAGAAGAAGAAGAAGAAAGTTTAAGATATTTACCTATAGTATCCTTCAAAGAGAACCTCTTGAAAAGCCTTGAAGAAGAGGTTGAATACTTGGAGAGAATACTTGAAAAGGTCTAAAAGAAGAGTCTAGAAAAGAAATGAGAAAAAGGTCCTCTCCATTGATGGATTGGAGGGGTTTTTATAGTTGGAAGATGGGTGTTTTTAGAGCCAAACGGAGTCTTCAAGAAATATTTCCCGGGCAAAATCATGTATAATGAGCAAGGGAGAGATTCTTGGGCAGAATCTGTAACTGACACACCCCAGTAGCGCGCGCATCCCACCTAGGCGGCGGAAGGCGCGCGCGTCTAGCCTCAGGAGGCGGAGGCGCGTGTGAGAGCCCGCGCTCGAAACCGAACCTCGAAATGATCGCTCGCGAAAGCAATTCGGGTTCGCCTCGTGCTGATGCGCTTTTGGAAATGCGCTCGGTTCCCACACAATGGTTTCCTCTTGATGCTGTGATTTAATTGCAAGAGTCGCCACCTCATTTTAATTTTAGGAAAAACGAAGAAAAAACCTTTTTTAGAGAAAGTGGGTTCGGGGGCTAAGTTACGAAGAGAGAAGGGGTTAGGCATTCTCTTCGCCCATGATGGTCTCTATATGCATGCCACGTAGATTCATTTTATGCCTTTTGAATTGCAATTTTGTGCCCTAACAAAAAATGGTGGTTTTAATATATGGAGGTCTTCCTATTCTAGGAAGGTTCATTTTTATTCACAAATGGGAGTCGATTTGGGTGGACTCACACTTGGTTTTAGAAAATGGTTTTATCATTTATATACAGTGAATAAAACACATGAAGGGGTGGGGGATTAATATTTACATTTGCACAAAAAGGGAAACAATTCCCAAAACAAATAAATGTCCGAAACTCCGTCCCTAAACATTTTCAGGGACTGCTGTGCACCTTTCTTTGTGTACCTGTTCTTGTAATGATCCAATATGGAAATTAAAGGTCAAAAAAACTTCCTAACACATTAAACATCTACCATGATTTTTCCCTTGATTTTAGGGGCATGTTATGGTGTTCAAACAAATCATGCAAGGCAATTCTTTTCACAGCCCAGTCTGACAGAATTTCATACATCCCTAACGTATCCACTTTTTTCATCATCAAAACGGCGGAATCATGGGGGACACAAAACATGAAAGTTTCTCCTAACATGTCAAAGTTAATATCTGGAGAGTTTCAAGTCCAACAAACAAGTTTAAGTCATTCAAAACACTTCTTACTTTTTGATGTCAGAAATGGACAAGCACAAATCTGAGAACATAGATATCAAACAAAAAATGGAAATAGACTCTTCCACTGAGGATAAAAATATTCTATTTACATACTAATGTTCCTTATTATGTGTAGAACAAGTTATATTTTTTGGTCTAAGACCAAAACCCAATTTTTCTATGCCTAAACAAATCAACAAGGCAGTAAGGTACCATATGGACAGATTATTGGCATCTCACTCATGTCATGAAAACACCTATCAAAACTAACTCAAATGAAAAGATATGAACATGAAACTTTGTACATGCATATATATACATATTAAAAACACAAAACAACATTTATCCATGCTTCTAAGTCAGATTACATGAGTTCTCACAAGGTGATATTACAAGCTATGGACAGATTCAAGGTTTTTTGAGGGGAAACAAGTTGGTTCTTTGAAAATCCCTTGAATCAAACACACACAAGGATTTGATACTCATTCATGCATGATATATATACACAAGATCAATAGCATAGCATGCTCAAGAGCTCAAAACATCATTATAATATCATTTGAAGAGAAAAAACAACAAGAGTATCAATATTGTATCTTTGAATATAAAATGGAGGTTTAGCCTAACAAGTGGCTAAACCTCTCAAGAAATTACATAAGAACACTACATCTTACCCTTTGAGGTGATTACAAGGTGAGAATAAGGCCTAGGTTGTGCTCCCTTTGCTTCCAAGGGAAGTCTTTTTTTTTGGTTTGTTTTCTAAGGCTTTTGCTTAGTGTTTGAAAGGGTTTGAGTTTAGTGTTTGTGTGGTGGTGGTACTATGGTGGTATGGTGGTGGTGTGGTGGTGGTTGAGGGTGTTTTTGGGTTACTTGAGAGAGAGCAAGTAAGGGTGGTGGTGAATATGGAGAGTGGTGTGTGTGTGATGTGTGAATGAATTCTTTTTTGAATAATGGATGAGGGAGATGGTAATATGGAGGAAGGAGGTTGTAAATTGGTTGTAAATTGGAGGGGGGAGGTTGTAAATTGGAGGAGGGAGGTGATTTTTTTTATATCATTATCTATCCTTCTTACACTAAGGATTCAAGTCATCTTCCTTATCTCTGTTCCGGCATTAACTCCGCAACTGCTCCGTTGTGCGCGTCTCTGGTGTCCCGGTTGTCCGCGGGTCCAACATGAAAGTTGCTCGGAATATTTTTCTGGTCAGGCCGGTATATCTGAAATATTTTTATGAGCAAGGAACGACAATAATTTATTTTTTGCTCTTCTTGACCAGTTGATAAGATATTTTGAGATATTTTCCAATTTGGATAACCATCTTTCCGGCTCCGGCTTTCCGCTCCGTCGTGCGCGCTCCGGTGTCCCGGTTGTCCGCGGGCCCAACATGAAAGTTGCTTGGAATAATTTTGTGGTCACGCCGGTATATCTGAAATATGTTAATTTGCAAGGAAAGGTAATAATATATTTTTAATGCACAGAATGGATAACAGCGAGCAGTTTGGGGGGTTGCGGGCCCCGTTTCCGGTCCCGCACCTCGAAAAACGAAATTTTTGCCTGTTTACTCGTTTTTTCGCTCTGATCATGAATTTGAAGTCCGTTCATCCATTCGATGCACCGATAAGGATCACGGCAGTCCCGCACAGCCAAATCGAGGGTTTTAGGTCAGTTTCAGGGTTTAGACCGATTCAAGGTGGGTTTTTAGGGGTGCGAGATCAGGGTATCTACAGAGCCCCTCGTCGAATCTCCTGGTTAAAGGGGATTCTACGATTCACTAAGAGACACTCGATCTCGTCTAGGGTGTAACGGCTGGGTCCAAGGTAGGACTTCATACGTATCTCTTTCGAGAATCAAGCCTCCGTAGTTCTAACTCAAACAATCAATCAAACACAGGAAATGGTCGGTTCCGGTTTCCCGGTTTACCTACGTATCTCTATCGAGAATCAGACCAAACGTAGTTAAGGTTTATTAAAATTTAAAGCAGGGGGTTGCATTGAGATTCCATCTCTCTTTGCTGGGGGTAGCATTGAGATTCCATCTCTCTTTGCTGGGGGTAGCATTGAGAAGCTATCTCTCTTTGCTGGGGATTGCATTGAGATTCCATCTCTCTTTGCTGGGGGGGGAGCATTGAGATTCCATCTCTCTTTGCTGGGGGGTTGGTATTTGACCAACAAATTGCTTTGAGATTCTATATCTCTTTTCTGGGGGGAGCATTGAGATTCCATCTCTCTTTGCTGGGGGAGCATTGAGATTCCATCTCTCTTTTCTGGGGGGTTGGTATTTGACCAACAAATTGCGAGAATGGACGACTGAGTCCAACGTTATGAACTGCCTACGTATCCCTCCATGGGAATCAAGTCGAGTCGTAGTTCTGATTAGAACCGACTCACACAATTTAAGAGAAGGCTTAAGACCAATCACGACTCAAGGATTGACGCAAGGTACAATCCGAGTAAAGGGGTGCATTGAGATTCGATCTCTCTTTGCATGGGGATGGGAATCATAAATGGAGAACGTACGACGTTGCGCAGTTCGGGGAAGTAATCTCGGGTGCCTGAGAAGACCAAGCTGGAACAACATATCTTTTCAAAAGGGGGGACTACGACGTTGCGCAGTTTCAAGGGAGGTAATCTCGCTTTTTCAAGAAGACCAAGGTGGAATAACATATCTTTTCAAAAAGGGGGGACCTACGACGTTGCGCAGATTCATGTTGGTGTTGTATGCTCTAGGCACGTTTTGTAAAACGATTAATGTTATTTATATTAATGATATTGAATGTTTGATTATTATATCCTTTGCATGTTTATTATAATAATCCCCGTCCCTGATAATTATGATTAATTGTTAGTATAAGTTTAATGGATAATCATATGATGATTATGGTGTATGGGATACAATTAAACTTATGGGTATTTGTTGGAGACCAAATACTGGACTGACCCATATGAGATTTATGTCATGGTCACAATGTCATAATTAAGTCTCATATAGTTATATTACTGGAATCTTTAGACCTGAGATTATCACAGTCTTCCACTTGATGAACATTACGTTTGACATATTCAAACGTTACCCTAATCGGGTAGCTATAAAGAATGTGATTGGCGTAATCGGATTCATGTAGGGAAAGGTAATAAATCAAGAAGGGATTTGTTCCTCGTAAGAGAGAGATGTCAAGCTTTGGCCACTCGAAGAATGGTGTTGATGAAATGCATGGCCGTGCTCAAATATGATTTGTACTATCAATACATTCTGGATCGAGAAAGCATTGAACACTGTAAGTTGACCATTGACCATGGCTTACGTTCAATAGACATCGTGAAACAAAGAGATTGTAATATGTTCTATAAAGGATTCACGAACTTATACAAGTTATATTAATTGGGTAATCATGATGGCTTGCTAGAGTCTGCTCATGATTCATGGGTACAAATGTTTTTGGACTCATTGCCAACTTAATATAATCCTATGGGGTCACACACAAAAAGGACGAATTGTTTAAAAGGCTAAAATCGGAATTCTGGTGGTGCTCGGCCGAGCACCTCATATGACTCGGCCGAGCATGGGAAATCAGAAGGTCAGATTTTTTGGAGCAAAGGTGCTCGGCCGAGCACCTTAAAGGACTCGGCCGAGCAGGCCCTGTTCGGGCCCAAAAACTGATTTCGTGTTGTGACGGGTTTTAACCTACTTCTCCTAAACGGTTTAGGACTAATAAGTATATAAACCTCTAACAACGACCTAATCAGTATGTATTGATTCTAGATCAATTAGAGAGCCTCTAAGAGAGAGAAAAATAAGTTCTTCTTCCTCCCAAAGAATAAGAACATTGTTTTTCATATAGCCTTCATAATAGAAAGAGTTTCTATTGGATCTAGCAATCCGGTTCAAGAATCGTTCTTGAAATTCGTCCGCGTGTGGATAAACATAGAGGGCGTTGGCATCAACTCCTTCAAAGTTCGTGATCCAAGTTTTGCGGTCGTTCCTACGTTCGTGATTCGAAGAAGCGCGAAGAACAAAGATTGAAGATCACAGAATTTTAAAGCTCTGTCACGGTTAGTGTTCTAAATTCATCCTCGTATTAATCTAATCATCATGATCGGATCTAGGCTTTTGGGTTTATTCCGCTGTGCATGTTTGCTCAAAACCCAACAATTCAGGGGAGGTAATCTCGCTTTTTCGAGAAGACCAAGGTGGAATAAAATCATTTCAAAGGGGGAACATACGACGTTGTGCAGTTCAAGGGAGGTAATCTCGCTCTTTCGAGAAGACCAAGGTGGAATAACATCATTTCAAAAGGGGAACATACGGCGTTGCGCAGTTCAAGGGAGGTAATCTCGTTCTTTCGAGAAGACCAAGGGCAATAAACAACTGAAGCTATTTATATGCACAAAATAAAATCAAGGATACGCTGCATTCTGCGCTGTTCAGATTCCTCTGCCTTTGAATTGCTGTGTGATGAGATTTTTGTTCTTTATCAAGCAATGAACCATCGCTTCGCGTGACCCATCGGTACTGTTTTGAGTGCTGCAACCTCATTTTGGATCCCTGATTCTCCTAATAGGGGTTTTTGATTATTTCACAGTTTAAGCTTCTTCGCTTTTGGAGCTCTTGCAACTCTTGTGGGATTTTGATCGCTTGCAATGAGCAACCTCTTTGCGAAATCAAGATGTGATTCATTGTGTGGTTCCAACTTCGTACCTGCATAAGATTTTTTGCAAGTATGTGGTCGTGCCTGAAAATTCAGGCTGCCTACGTATCTCTTTCGAGAATCAGACCAACGTAGTTCATCGTTATCAAGTCGAACATTTTATTTTTCAAAAGGTCACTGGGAAATTTCGCTCCCTACGCATAAATATGAGCGTCGATATTGTCGAGGATCCTTCTTGTGAAGATCACGATGTGGCAGAATGGATGATGTGTACCTGCATAAGATTTTTTGCAAGTATGTGGTCGTGCCTGAAAATTCAAGCTGCCTACGTATCTCTTTCAAGAATCAGACCAACGTAATTCGAAATTGGCAAGTCAAACTGATTTTGCAGAAAGGGCATAGGGAAATCTCATTCCCTTAGCATTGATGTTGATGAGGAAACTTCTTTTGAGGACCACGATGTGGCAGGGTGTGCGATTTGTACCTGCAAGAGATTTCCAAGAGCAAGCGAAATATATCTTTGACATTAATGTGCTCGAGAGTGTCATTCATGTGCAACAAAAGTTTTAGAACACATACACGGATTGGAATCCTTAAAATTGAGAGATTCAGAGAAATATTGGGACAAGAATACATTCCCTTTTCATTTTGCAACCGCTTTTCATTTGGAGGGTGAAAGTCAAATTTCTCCTTTTACACGATGATTCCTTTTGCATTTTATTTTTCTTTTATTTGACTCATGTGCATCGCTCGCATCTCAAACTTTGCTTGTTATCAATTAATGACTGAAAGCTTATGAATGAATCAGAGGGAGAATCATGAATGGAATGGATTGCACTTTATTATGAATTTTGCATTTTTGCGAAAATGAGGAGTATGGATATGTGTATGGTGAAGCGAAGCCGAAAGCCTAGCGCGCGCACTCAAAAGGTCAATTTCGAACACCCATTTGATCGAGATTACTCAACGGTATCTCCGGATGCTATAGTTGGGTCAGCCCCAGTTGCTGGCTGAAGAAACCCCATTTGCTCTTTTGATATCGACCCCCAACATTCTTGCTGCTGAAGCCCCAGTGTCTCGCAAAGATCAACCTCAGATGTTGGCTACGGAAGCCCCAGTCATGCTATAGGACAACCCCCTGAATCAAGCATATGAACCTCTTGTAGCATTTGTCGTTTGGACACAACTTTATGTTTTGGCATTTCAACCTTTGGGGGCTTAACTGTCATTGAGAGTTATTCAAGTGTTCGATGTCTCGCTGTTGGAGGCAATTCACAATTTCTGATACACAATACCCAATCAGTCGGGTTAACTGTCTTTGAGAGTTGCTCGGCGGGACGCAATCCCGATGTTGCTGAAGAAAAGAGCTTTGAGCTTCGCAGGCCATACTGACAATCCGAGATGGCACTTTGTTTCTATTGATTCCCACATTAAGGGACCGACTGTCTATGAGAGTCACCCCACATTCGAGGCTTTGCTGTTGATCATGATTCACATGTTCTGACATTCAATACTCCTTCTTTGAGGAATCAACTGTCATTGAGAGTTGTCTTATTCCCTAGCATTCTGCCATCTGAATTTCCGTGTTACCCGGAACAAACCATTCTCAACAAATCGTACTGTCATAAAGCCACATCATTGCTCTTGAAACAAAACCCGAAACTTTGACATGCAGCCCCAGTTCGTGCTCATTCATTCGAGATCACTTGCCGACATTGAGAGTTTGAAATCTAAGGAATAGCATTCCTTTGTCTCTTTTGCTGTGACAACTTGCAGGAGTTGGCAGGGGAAGGCACGAGGCCAGTGTTTTGAGAAGCAAAGGGAAATCCCAGTGGGATCTCCGACATTGTGTTTGCGCAGAAATTAGATGACGGAAGGACGAGGGTAGGGGGAAGCCCCTATACTCGGGAAAAGTATGCTTACACATTGAAATCAAAGACTCAAGACTTAAACAAGCGTTAATGGTCAAGTGCCTCAAAATCAGATGGACCCTTATAGCGTCAAATTAGTATTTTAGTTTTCATTTAGATAAGCTTCACAAATCATTTAAACTCAAATTAGACCGTGACAAATCAAGATGAGAACATCGTTGGGCATGACTTATGATTCGCGCCACCGTTTGACCTCGTTTGATGAGAGGCCTTCGCTGTTGTCTCGCTTTCCAAGATTGATTACGTCGTTTTGGGATCCCTCAGTGTAAGGGGTTGGTAGAGCACGTTGGTCTCCAACTGAAGTCACCAGTTGTCGTCGTCGATGGTACTTTGCCCAAAGTTAAAAGATCGAGATCTTCTTTAATTCAGATTGGCTTCGCAGTGCGGTGCTCCTTGAAATTGATAATGTCACATGAGATTGTCGAACCCTCGGTCCACGTCTCGTTCTTAGTGTAACGAGCGATGAAGTCTTCATTATGAATTGCCAGATGCCGTCGTTGAAGGCATACACATAAACTTGAAGTGTCGCGATATCCTTTCTAAAACAATTGAATTAAACAATAAAGTGAATGGTATGTACCAAAGTAAATGAATAATGTTCCTTCTTCTTTTTTTTTTTTTTTTTTTTTTTTTTTTAACTTCTCCTTTTTTGTTCTCTTTCATCTTTTTTTTTTTTTTTTCTCAAGAAGAAACATATAGCTTCTGAAACATAAATTTACAAAATGCGAGAATTTACAACACATTATACATTAAAGGAAAATCGCCGACACTTGCGTTGGCATCACTGTGATAGTCTTCGGCCTTTTTCGTTTGATTGGCCCTTCTGAACATGTCTTTGATTGCACCCTGAAATCTTCGTTTGTCGGGTGACTTTGTCGATCGCCTTTGTGAACTTCGTCGGTTGCCTTCGGCCCTAGTTCCCATCTCAATTAATCACAGTCTAATTTTTTTTTCAAATTTCATTGATTGCTTTTATTTAAGTGAGATTAATTGTTTGCGGGTCCAGATCTACAAGATACGCGATTTACAAGGCACTTGGTTATAAGGCAAGTTCATTGACTGAAACATTTACATGACAAGCAATAAAATAAAAGCACGAAGACAACAACACACTCTTAGACTTAGAAGACAAAGAAGATGTGTGAGCATATTACTAAGTATTACGCAAAAAGAACAGGATTAGGAGTTGGGGCGGTGAGCCTAGTCACACGCAAAAAGAGATCTATGCACTAGAGGCACGACCTTACGAGTCAACACACTTCTGTTACCAGCAAAAGAGGGATAACCTTCCTCGGGGTTGATGAGATCCAATCATATTTAAGGGGAAACACCTTCCTCGGGGGTTGATGAGTCCCTGGGATAACTACTCGAACATGAGGCCCTTAGAGGTGGCCTTGGGATAACTCTGTGATCTATGAGGTCTTGGATAACATGCTTGAGAGACCAACAAGAGTTTGTATCGTGACCCACGGATTGATGATACACGCAGAGCTCTGCGGGGTTAAAGTGCTTGGGCAATCGTCTGGGTAGCTTGTATCCTTCAATAGGTTTCATAATCCCTAGAGCAACCAACCCATAGAAGATATTGGATAGCGGGCTCTCGAATTCATCAAAGTGCCTATCCCCATTTCGTACCAAACCTTTTTCCTTAGCTTTGACAATTGGTGCAAAAATCCGATGGGGTTTTACATAGCATGGAGTCACAGGCCTTTGGGCAGTGAGATTGTTACACAAACGGCTTGTCTCTGGCACGGGCACTTCAATGACTTCTTCAACAAAAAGGTCTTGGACTGCTTTCCTGAGTGCCCAACATGAATCAGTGTCGTGGCCGCGGACTTGGTGATATTGGCATAACTTGCTTCGATCTCCATAGGTGGGATTTTCGGGACGATAGTTTTCCACTGGCTTTAGCAATCCTTGAGCGCTTAGGTCTTGAAAAACCACAGACAATGGGGCATTCAAATTGTTGAAGTATCTACCATTATGACAAAACCTCTTCTGCGAACTGCTTGATGAATAGATCTCTGTGGGTTTCACTGAAGTTTCACGTGTCTCTAGAGAGGCAGTAGGGTTCAAATTATTTGTTGTCACCATTTCGCTAGCTCCCACATAGATATCATTACAAGTCTTGAGTCCCATATCTCGGGTGGAGTGAAAGTTCGCGTTGGAATTGACATCTTGGAAATGGAGTGCTTGGAGATCTTTGAGCTCCAATTTCTTCAAAAGGGTAGCCACAAGGTCTAACATTTCTTCTTGATGTCCTTGGAATATGCTGATCATACGATTGGTGTGATCATGCAAGCGCCTTTCCAACCACTGTTCCAGTGCATACCCTGGCTCGAAGTCCGGGAAACCCTTAGCCGAGTTTGATGATGCCTGTCCTTTGTTGGCCATAATCGATGATGAAAACCGGAGTAGAACTTTGATCAAAGCGGTGCCTGGAACGGACCTTGAATGTCGCGCTAGAGAACAAGAAGAAATTCTCCCTCTACAAGATGGATGAAAAAGGAAACCTATTTTAGATTTCCGGGGAATGAAGCTTTATGAATTAAATAAGCCAATTTTTTGTTTTTCTTTTTGTTCGAAATTTGAAGCGCAAGCAATGCACAAACCTATGGATGCCGGACAAGCACTTTGCTTTGTTTTGACATGTTTTCGCATGGAATCCTGGAATAGTGGATACTTCTCCAAAGTATAGGACCAACGTTTTTCACCTGTACTATTGGCCGTCCGAGCCCCTAACGAAGGGCCTATACTCTTTCTGGGATCCACCATTCGGTTACGGTCTATGTGAGGGTCTTGATAATTTCAAGTCAATCCAAGAATTTCAACATGATATCCACAATTGAGGTCGATTATAACCTTTTGGGAATTCATAGGATTGAAGTAAAATTGCTTAGACAAAAACCGACATGAAGTCTGTGACGTGTTATTTTCGAAAGAAAATGGACATCGCATTTCGGCTTTTGAAGCTTGGCTTACACCCATCACAGCGACCGTAGGCGCTGCTAAGGGGGAAACAGTGTACCGTTGACCCTATGGGGAAGTCAAGTGAGCTCCCTTATGCCCCAGGTTTACCGTCTCGGGTTTGAGATTCTAAGACGCTTTTCAAAAAACGTGCATGTGTGTGAGGTATCTATGAGTTCGAAAAATCATTTTGAAAGCACGTAAAGAAAACAAGAAAATCATTTTTTTCCCTTTTTACTTGTTTTACCCCTTTTTTGGGGAATCACTCACCACGCAATGCATATATACAAATAAGATAAGCGAAAAAACGCCCCTGCAAAACAGAGGTTAGGGCACAGATATATACACCCCAAGTAAGGCACATAAAGCATGGCAAACACAAAGATTTAGAGTCTAGCCCACTTTAAAACAAAGTCCCCAGCAGAGTCGCCACTATGAGAGCCCGCGCTCAAAACCGAACCTCGAAATGATCGCTCGCGAAAGCGATCCGGGTTCGCCTTGTGCTGATGCGCTTTTGGAAATGCGCTTGGTTCCCACACAATGGTTTCCTCTTGATGCTGTGATTTAATTGCAAGAGTCGCCACCTCATTTTAATTTTAGGAAAAACGAAGAAAAAACCTTTTTTTAGAGAAAGTGGGTTCGGGGGCTAAGTTACGAAGAGAGAAGGGGTTAGGCATTCTCTTCACCCATGATGGTCTCTATATGCGTGCCACGTAGATTCATTTTATGCCTTTTGAATTGCTATTTTGTGCCCTAACAAAAAATGGTGGTTTTAATATATGGAGGTCTTCCTATTCTAGGAAGGTTCATTTTTATTCACAAATGGGAGTCGATTTGGGTGGACTCACACTTGGTTTTAGAAAATGGTTTTATCATTTATATACAGTGAATAAAACACATGAAGGGGTGGGGGATTAATATTTACATTTGCACAAAAAGGGAAACAATTCCCAAAACAAATAAATGTCCGAAACTCCGTCCCTAAACATTTTCAGGGACTGCTGTGCACCTTTCTTTGTGTACCTGTTCTTGTACTGATCCAATCTGGAAACTAAAGGTCAAGAAAAACTTCCTAACACATTAAACATCTACCATGATTTTTCCCTTGATTTTAGGGGCATTTTATGGTGTTCAAACAAAGCATGCAAGACAATTCTTTTCACAGCCCAGTCTGACAGAATTTCATACATCCCTAACGTATCCACTTTTTTCATCATCAAAACGGGGGAATCATGGGGGACACAAAACATTAAAGTTTCTCCTAACATGTCAAAGTTAAGATCTGGAGAGTTTAAAGTCCAACAAACAAGTTTAAGTCATTCAAAACACTTCTTAATTTTTGATGTCAGAAATGGACAAGCACAAATCTGAGAACAGAGAGCTCAAACAAAAAATGGAAAGAGACTCTTCCACTGAGGCTAAAAATATTATATTTACATAATAATGTTCCTTGTTCTGTTTAGAACAAGTTATCTTTTGTGGTATAAGACCAAAACCCAATTTTTCTATGCCTAAACAAAGCAACAAGTCAGTAAGGTACCATATGGACAGATTATTGGCATCTCACTCATGTCATGAAAACACCTATCAAAACTAACTCAAATGAAAAGCTATGAACATGAAACTTTGTACATGCATATATATACATATTAACAACACAAAACAACATTTATCCATGCTTCTAAGTCAGATTACATGAGTTCTCACAACGTGATATTACAAGCTATGGACAGATTCAAGGTTTTTTGAGGGGAAACAAGTTGGTTCTTTGAAAATCCCTTGAATCAAACACACACAAGGATTTGATACTCATTCATGCATGATATATATACACAAGATCAATAGCATAGCATGCTCAAGAGCTCAAAACATCATTATAATATCATTTGAAGAAAAAAAACAACAAGAGTATCAATATTGTATCTTTGAATATAAAATGGAGGTTTAGCCTAACAAGTGGCTAAACCTCTCAAGAAATTACATAAGAACACTACATCTTACCCTTTGAGGTGATTACAAGGTGAGAATAAGGCCTAGGTTGTGCTCCCTTTGCTTCCAAGGGAAGTCTTTTTTTTTTTTTGGGTTTGTTTTCTAAGGCTTTTGCTTAGTGTTTGAAAGGGTTTGAGTTTAGTGTTTGTGTGGTGGTGGTGCTATGGTGGTGGTGTGGTGGTGGTTGAGGGTGTTTTTGGGTTACTTGAGAGAGAGCAAGTAAGGGTGGTGGTGAATATGGAGAGTGGTGTGTGTGTGATGTGTGAATGAATTCTTTTTTGAATAATGGATGAGGGAGATGGTAATATGAAGGAAGGAGGTTGTAAATTGGTTGTAAATTGGAGGGGGGAGGTTGTAAATTGGAGGAGGGAGGTGATTTTTTTTATATCATTATCTATCCTTCTTACACTAAGGATTCAAGTCATCTTCCTTATCTCTGTTCCGGCATTAACTCCGCAACTGCTCCGTTGTGCGCGTCTCCGGTGTCCCGGTTGTCCGCGGGTCCAACATGAAAGTTGCTCGGAATATTTTTCTGGTCAGGCCGGTATATCTAAAATATTTTTATGAGAAAGGAACGACAATAATATATTTTTTCCTCTTCTTGACCACTTGCTTAGATATTTTGCAATGTGGATAACCATCTTTTCAGCTCCGGCTTTTCGCTCCGTAACTGCTCCGTTGTGTGCGCCTCCGGTGTCCCGGTTGTCCGCGAGTCCAACATGAAAGTTGCTCGGAATATTTTTTTGGTCAGGCCGGTATATCTGAAATATTTTTATGAGCAAAGAACGACAATAATATATTTTTTGCTCTTCTTGACCAGTTGATAAGATATTTTGAGATATTTTCCAATTTGGATAACCATCTTTCCGGCTCCGTCTTTCCGCTCCGTCGTGCGCGCTCCGGTGTCCCGGTTGTCCGCGGGCCCAACATGAAAGTTGCTTGGAATAATTTTGTGGTCACGCCGGTATATCTGATATATGTCAATTAGCAAGGAAAGGTAATAATATATTTTTAATGCACAGAATGGATAACAGCGAGCAGTTCGGGGGGTTACGGGCCCCGTTTCCGGTCCCGCACCTCGAAAAACGAAATTTTTGCCTGTTTACTCGTTTTTTTGCTCTGATCATGAATTTGAAGTCCGTTCATCCATTCGATGCACCGATAAGGATCACGGAAGTCCCGCACAGCCAAATCGAGGGTTTTAGGTCAGTTTCAGGGTTTAGACCGATTCAAGGTGGGTTTTTAGGGGTGCGAGATCAGGGTATCTACAGCGCGCGATTCTGAAAAGCAATTTTTGATAGAATGGACTAGAAAGTTAGAACTGTTATTCAGTTTAGTCCCATAACTTAACGGAGTCCGTCTGGAACTTAACCAAAGTAACAGAAACTAACAGAAAACACTTAAAAGAGGGAGAAACACAAAATCAAGTGTGCAATCGGGGTGAGCGGTCCAAGGCGGGGTGTCTACACAAATCAACAAGAAGAAGTCCCAATTAATATTGATATTTCAAATATGTGAAACAGTAGTAGTTGACATATTCTCTGAAGGTGGTGATGGAGTTTCTTTGGGAGCTTATCTGGTAACTTGTTTCTGCGAAATTGAGGGTTTGAAAGGAGAGGGTTTGGGGATGGGAGGTAAGGTGTCGGCTTGAATGTTGGGATCTGGAGGGAGCATATTTTCACTGTTGGATCTAGACTTTGTCTAGGTGGAATTCATCTTGTGCTTGCTAGAAATGTATCCGGGAAGAAGGTTTCAGATTACGATGCTGATATGCTCCAAGGACTCGATTCTCTGAAATGTCTGAGATTGACTTCCTGATTCTTCCCGCACAAAACGACGGCGCTGGTGGTGAGTGGCGGTGGAGTTCGGCGACGGTTGCGGCGTTGGAGTTTGGGGACGACTGGTAATCTGGTATGTTTTGGGTAGGGGAGAAATTGGGTTTTGTCCCCCTTTTTTCACATTTTTATAATGATGAAAACAAATTTCTCCACTTAAAACCTTTTAGTTTATAAAAATTATATTTGTTGGTGTTGTATGCTCTAGGCACGTTATGTGAACGATTAATGTTATCTATTGATTATGTTTTAATAAAGATATTGAATGTTTGATTATTATATCATTTGCATGTTTATTATAATAATCCCCGTCCCTGATAATTATGATTAATTATTAGTATAAGTTTAATAGATAATCATATGATGATTATGGTGTATGGGATACAATTAAACTTATGGGTAATTGTTGGAGAACAAATACTGGACTAACTTGTATGAGATTTATGTCATGGTCACAATGTCTTAATTAAATCTCATATAGTTATATCACTTGAATCTTTAAGACCTGAGATTATTACAGTATTCCACTTGATGAACATTACGTTTGACATATTCAAGCGTTACCCCTAACCGGGTAGCTATAAAGAATATGATTGGCGTAATCGGAATCATGTAGGGAAGAGTAATAAGTCAAGATGGGATTTGTTCCTCATCAAGAGAGATGTCAAGCTTTGGCCACTCGATGAATGGTATTGATGAAATGCATGGCCGTGCTAAAATAAGATTTGTCTTATCAATACATTCGGGATCGAGAAAGCATTGAACTATGTAAGTTGACCATTGACCATGGCTTACGTTCAATAGACATCGTGAACAAAGAGATTGTAATATGTTCTATAAAGGATACGAACTTATATAGTTACACTAATTGGGTAGGTATGACGGTTTGCTAGAACCTAACCATATCTTATGGGTTTATATCCATTGCCAACTTACTGCAATCTTAAAGGGTCACACACATTAGAACGAATCTTAAAAGGACTTAGTTAGAATTATGGGTCGAAGAGCCTTTAAGGAATATTAGGAAATTAGAGGAGAAAACTGGAAAATGGAGAGGTCCGGTCGGACCACCCAAAGGACCCGGGAGGACCTTGAGGGATCCGGCCGGACCAGGATCAATACCCGGTCGGACCTTTAGTCCTGTTTTGACTGGGATTTTCCTAATACGTTTTCTTGCGGGTTTAATCACTTGTTACCTATTTGGAGTAGGTCTAACAAGTATATAAACAGCCTATAACAGACCTAATCAGTCCTATGCATTGTGAAAGCCTCCAAAGAGTTTGAGAGACTATTTTCTTGTTCTAAGATCATAATTGTGAAGAACAAGAACACATATTAATTCTATATAGTTCATCTTTGTGAAAAGAGTTTTCACATATTGGTCTAGCAACCATGATCAAGAGCTTCTTGATATTCGTTCGTGGTGTGGATACCGTTAGAGGGTGAAGCTTATCATCTCCAAGTTCTTGATCTTGTTCGTGATTGTGTTCATGATCAAGTTTGAAAAGCTCCATCAAATTCAAGATTGTTAAATCAAACGCTTCAAGGGTTAGTATTCTTATATTCATCGTAGATGTATTTTGACTTAATCAAATGAATTGATCTATAAGCTTTGGGTTTCATAAATTTTAAATGCTATATTCCGCTGCGCATGTTACTACTAAACCCAACAGTGGTATCAGAGCCCCGTTCATGTTGATTATTTCAATACATAATCATGTTGTATGTATATAATTGTTTATGTGCCTATCATGATTTGAATATTGGGATTATGATGTTTATGTGTTATATGCGTTTTATGTGGTTTATTGTTTTATAAACTTTAATCGCACTATTCAATTGCAATAAAAATTATGTTGGATTTAAAATTGTTTGGATCATTAATTTTTGATTTGATCAAAGTTTTGATAATCTAAGAGATTCATGAATAAATTGTTTATTCAAGGTTCTGATGTTCATGGTGATTGGATCATCAAGAACACGAAATCCTAATTGAATCGGGGAAAAACAATTTTGAGACAAATTTTTGAACTTGAAAAATTCAGTTTTTCAGAGGATCCGACCGGACCAAGCATGCGACCCGGCCGGACCTCCGAGTCTGGTGCGGGGAGCTGCCTTGGGTCGTGGGATGGGCCAGTGGTTTGAAATTCCTATTTGTTTTAGTCTGTTGAATTCTGAGATTGGTTCAAGGTTTGGAAGGCTAGCCTACGTTCTCGAGACTGTGTTTCCCAAACTTGATCGCAATCAAAGATTCAAAGATAAAACGAAGTTAGAATTATGGAGAGTTCATAATTGCTAAAATTGAGAAACAAAGTTCTTGAATCAAAATTTGGAGATTCATGTGGAATTGTGAATGCAATTGGCCTACGTTCATCGAGACCATCTATTGCTTAGTTTCGGCCACATGGACTACTTTATTGGTTTCTTGAATTAGTGCGGAATTGTGGTTGCCTTATGGCTTAGTTCGGCCGCACTTCTTGTTGTCTTGATTTGGAGATGATAACCAAAGTTCAAAAGAGTCTCATCCTCATAATTATAGAGAAATTAATGACACATAATATCATGCTTAAATTAATGGAGATTAATTTAATGACTAAACTTGATGAGTAACATGTTTATCTTATGTGATCATAAATGTGTTATATGCTACATGTTGTGGACCTTCTTTAAAATTTAAGTCACGTGCCAACCCATGATTAAAACACTTGGGATTACATGGGTACTTTCATGCGCGCTCTAACCATCGCGAGGTGCATTGATTTTATTCATGTATGAACAAGATGAGTGAAAGAGTGGTTCCTATGCGTTTAAAGTGGGTTGACTTAATTAGGCTATCAAAAGAGTTTTGGGCCTAAGGCACAGATGAGATTAAAACATGCATGACATATGATGTCTTGATAGAATCTCATAAAAGATCTAAGAGTCATATATGATATGATTGATAAGGAGTTATCTACCTAAATAGTTTAATTTTATGCATCATGCCCTCGCGGATGTAAAATTAAATGAAATATGGATCTTAGCCCATTTAAATTATATTATACATTGGATGTATATGAAGGTTATATAATTTAGTGGGAGTATTTATGAAATATTAATATTTGTAATATCTTTAATTAAGTTGGTACTTATACATGATTACATGTTTGCATAATTGTAGATAATGGCTCAAAATACAATTTCTTTATCATTGCGATCTATCCTTGAGAAGGAAAAACTTCAAGAGAATGGAGCTAACTTCACGGATTGGATCCGAAGCCTTAGAATTGTTCTAAAGCATGAATATAAGCTATATATTCTTGATGAACCTGTTCCTGAGGAACCTGAATCATCTGCCCCTAAGGATGAGATAAACGCCTACAAGAAGCACAAAAGTGATTCTCGTGAGGTGGGTTGTCTCATGCTTGCTGCAATGTGTTCTGAGCTTCAGAAGAATCTTGAACACTTGGAGGCACATGACCTTGCTGTTGAGTTGAAAGACATGTTTCAAGAACAGGCAAGGCAAGAAAGGTTCGACACTATAGCTGCCATTGTCTCATGCAAGATGAACGATGGGCAGGATGTGGGCCCTCATGTTCTAAAGATGAAGGCTCACTTTGAGCATCTAGAGAGGCTTGTCCATCGCATTGATGTTGAGTTGGCCACTGATATTAATCTTAATTCATTGCCCAAAAGCTATAATCAGTTCGTCATGAACTTTAATATGCATGGCATGGATAAGTCCCTGACTGAGTTTCATGGGATGCTAAAGATAGCGGAAAAGAAAATCGGTAAAGAAGTCGCTCCTGTGCTCGTAGTGTCAAGAGAAGGAAAGGACTCAAAAGGCAAAAGAAAGGGTAAGGCAAAAGTTGTCAAACCCAAAATTAGTAAGGCAATTGTTCCCTATACTAATATGGCTAAACCTACTTCCCAAAAGGATGCAATCTGTTTCCACTGCAATGAGATTGGTCATTGGAAACGTAATTACAAGGTTTACAAGGAAGAGTTAAAGAACAAGAAGGGCAGTGGGACTACTTCTACTTCAGATATTTATGTTATAGATATTCTACTTCTAGTTCCTGGGTATTAGATACCGGATGTGGATCCACATTTGTTTAAATGTGCAGGCACTAAGGAATAGAAGGCTACTCAAAGATGTCGAAGTGGACCTACGCATGGGGAATGGAGCAAGAGTTGCTGCATTAGCCGTACGAACATATGATGTCATTTTACCTAGCGGATTAATTCTTGTTTTGAACAATTGTTATTACGTTCCGGATTTGAGTAAAATATTATTTCAGTTTCTTGTTTGGATAATGAAGGTTATAGTTTTCTTATTAAAAATAAGAAGTTTTCTATTTATTTAAATGATATGCTTTATTGTACTGCATGTTCATTTAATGGCCTTTATGTTCTTGACGTTGAGAATGCAAATAATGAGAATATTTATAATGTAAATAAGAAATCCAAACCTAATGATGTAAATCATACTTATTTGTGGTATTGCCGTCTTTATCATATTATGAGAAATGTATCTCAAAACTCCATGGGTACGGACTTTTAGATTCACATGATTTTGAATCATATGAAACTTGTGAGTCTTGTTTACTTAGAAAGATGACAAAGACACCTTTTACTAAGAGTAGTGAAAGGGCTAGTGACTTATTGGGACTCATACATACTGATGTGTGTGGACCAATGAGCAGCAGTGCTAGGGGAGGATATCAGTAGTTCATAACATTCACCGATGATTTTAGTAGATATGGCTATGTCTACTTAATGAAACATAAAAGTGAATCTTTTGAGATATTTAGAATATTTCAAAATGAAGTACAGAATCAACTTGGCAAAACTATTAAAGCTCTTCGATCTGATCGTGGTGGTGAGTATTTAAGCCAAGAATTTGACAATCATCTTAAAGATTGTGGATTTGTTTCACCATTAACTCTGCCTGGAACACCACAATGGAATGGTGTGTCTGAGCGGAAAATAGGACTTTATTGGATATGGTCCGCTCCATGATGAGTCAAGTTGATCTTCCTTTATCCTTTTGGGGACATGCACTAGAAACTGCTTCTCTTACACTTAATAATGTTCCAACAAAATCTATTCCAAAGACACCATATGAGATGTGGAAGGGAAAGAAGCCTAATCTTTCTTTTATGAAGATTTGGGGCTGTGAGGCATATGTCAAGAGGCTTATCTCTGACAAACTCGCACACAAGTCTGATAAATGTATTTTCGTGGGATATCCTAAGGAAACTAAAGGATACTACTTTTACAACCGCGCGGACAACAAAGTGTTTGTTGCACGAGATGGTGCTTTTTTAGAGAAAGAGTTTCTCTTTAAATGAACTAGTGAGAGTAAAATTAGTCTTAAAGAGGTTCAAGAACCCGAAAATTACATGGAACCGATGGTTGGATCTGGTCAAGTTTCACAAAGAGTTGTGGAACCTAATCACAGTACTCAAGTTCCTCGCAGAACTGGTAGGATGCGATCCGAACCTGAGAGATATAGATTTCTCATGACGGACGAACCTACTTCCCATCAAGAAGCGATGTCCGCTCCTGATTCAGATAAATGGCTTGGAGCTATGGAATCTGAAATTAAGTCCATGTATGATAATCAAGTTTGGAACTTGATTGATGCGCCCGAAGGTGTAAAAACCATAGGATGCAAGTGGGTTTTCAAAAAGAAAACTGACATGGATGGAAAGGTGCATACTTATAAAGCTAGACTTGTAGCAAAAGGCTATAGACAGATTCATGGTATTGACTATGATGAAACCTTTTCACCCGTAGCAATGATCAAATCTATAAGAATTTTAATTGCCATAGCCGCATATTTTGACTATAAGATATGGAAAATGGATGTCAAAACAGCGTTCCTTAACGGGAACTTACTTGAGGATGTTTATATGACACAACCTGAAGGTTTTGTAATTCCAGAAAATTCTAACAAAGTATGCAAGTTGCAAAGATCCATCTATAGATTGATGCAAGCCTCTAGGAGTTGGAATCTTTGATTTGATGAATCGGTCAAAGAGTTTGGCTTCATCAAGAAAGAAGATGAACCTTGTGTATACAAGAAGATTAGTGGGAGCATAGTATTATTTCTAGTACTATATGTTCATGACATATTGCTCATGGGAAACAACATTCTTGCACTGCATTCTGTAAAGACTTGGTTAGGAAAGTGTTTCTCAATGAAAGATATGGGAGAAGCCGCTTATATCCTTGGCATAAGGATCTATCGTGATAGATCTAAGAAACTGATTGGTTTAAGTCAAGATACATACATTGACAAAGTTCTTAAGTGATTCCGCATGGAAAACTCTAAAAGAGTAAATTTGCAGTAGGCCATGGCATAACTCTAAGCAAGAATCAGTGTCCTAAGACAACTGATGAGCGTGAGAAAATGATTGGAATTCCATATTCTTCTGCAATTTGATCAATCATGTATGCCATGATATATACTAGACCCGATGTCCCGTATGCTTTGAGCATGACGAGCAGATACCAATCAGATCCTGGTAAAAGTCACTGGATTGCAGTCAAGACGATTCTTAAGTACTTGCAAAGGACTAAAGATTCGTTCTTGGTGTATGGAGGTATGGAAGATGATCTTGTTGTAAGTGGTTACACAGATGCAAGCTTCCAAACCGACAAGGATTATTCAAGATCGCAATCTAGATTTGTATTTGTGCTTAATGGAGGTGCTGTTAGCTGGAAGAGTTCTAAGCAAAGTACCGTCGCAGATTCTACAACTGAAGCTGAGTATATTGCTGCATCCGATGCTGCAAAAGAGACTGTTTGGATCAAGAAGTTCATTGGCGAACTAGAAGTGGTTCCTAGCATTGCTAATCCAATAGACCTTTATTGTGATAATAATGGTGCTATTGCTCAAGCAAAGGAACCTAGATCACATCAGAAATCCAAACACATACTTAGGCGTTTTCATATCATTCGAGAGATCGTTGATAGAGGAGACGTGAATATATGCAGAGTACCGACTGATGATAACATTGCCGACCCATTGACAAAGGGTCTTCTGCAAGGAAAGCATGATGGTCATGTTAGGTCTATGGGTATTCGATACATTAATTAGGCCTAGTACAAGTGGGAGATTGTTGGTGTTGTATGCTCTAGGCACGTTATGTGAACGATTAATGTTATCTATTGATTATGTTTTAATAAAGATATTGAATGTTTGATTATTATATCCTTTGCATGTTTATTATAATAATCCCCATCCCTGATAACTATGATTAATTATTAGTATAAGTTTAATAGATAATCATATGATGATTATGGTGTATGGGATACAATTAAACTTATGGGTAATTGTGTAGACACCCCGCCTTGGACCGCTCACCCCGATTGCACACTTGATTTTGTGTTTCTCCCTCTTTTAAGTGTTTCCTGTTAGTTTCTGTTACTTTGGTTAAGTTCCAGACGGACTCCGTTAAGTCCCGCGGCTAAACTGAATAACAGTTCTAACTTTCTAGTCCATTCTGTCAGAAATTGCTTCTCAGAGTCGCGCGCCTCCGCTCCTTGAGGCCAGACGCGCGCGCCTTCCTCCGCCTAGGTGGGATGCGCGCGCTTCTGGGGCGTGTCAGTTACAGATTCTGCCCAAGAATCTCTCCCTTTCTCATTATACATGATTTTGCCCGGGAAAGATTTCTTGGAGACTCCGTTTGGCTCCAAAAACAGTCACATTTCAACTATAAAAACCCCTCCAATCCATCATTGGAGGAGGACTTGGAAAAATCATTACTTTCAAACCTTTTTACTCATTTATTTCATAGACTTTTCTTGGGACTTCTTCAACAAAGTATTCAATCTCTTCTTCAAGGCTTCACAAGAGATTCTTTTTGAAGGATACTATAGGTAAAGGTCTTAAACATTTCTCCTCTCCTTCTTCTTCTTCTTCTTCTTCTTCTTCAAATCAAATGTGCAATCACCCAAAACCATTTGGGACATGACACCAACGGTCCTTTCATTACATTGAATTGGCCTAGGAGTCATCTCCCTACATTTCAAACTCTAAAACCCCTTTTTATCATCATTTTAATAGGAAGAACACATTTATCTTAAAAAGTGAATTATGAACAAACAAGACCGACTTTGCTCGGGCGAAATGGGTGTTTAAGTACTTCCCATTTCGTAACCTAACCCCCGAACCCCTCATCCCAAAGAATCTCTGTTTTTATAAATAAAACTTAGGCTCATAAACATTAGGTTTTCTTACGTTCCTCAAAAACGTGGGTGGCGACTCTTAAAACATCAATTAGACATCCTAGGGTGACTCACGCGCTCGAGCCTAAAGCCGTGGCCCCGCCCCCGGGGTATCTACAGTGGCGACTCCGCTGGGGATTGCTTGAGGGTTAAACTTGTGTTTCTGTTCATAATTCACTTTTCTGGGCATTCTGGAAATTGACATGGGAAACGCGCGCCTTGGACCTTCATGGTCCAAAGCGCGCGCGTCCCGAGTCAAATTCCAGAATCGCCCGCCTTCCGCGTGTTCTTCCTATTCTTCCTACTATTTCGTGCTGACAAACATTGCAGGGGTTCCATCACACAATCAGGACCAGGGAAATCCCCTGAGTCCATAAGTTTCTGATAATCTGACAGGTGAGCCCAGAAGCGGGCGCTTCCCAGTTTCTATGCGCCAGTCGCGCGCTTCCCACAACACTAGCCCGAGGCACGCGCTTCTGGGCCAATTTCCAGGGCAAGAACAGGTTTCAGTGACTGGACAGAATAGTGGGGTGTGGGCACAGTTGCCTGCATCAGAACAGAATTGAACCCTTGGACTGTTTAATTTTATGTTTTTATTTACCGGTCACACGGGTGATTCGGGAGTTGTAATATACGTGCTTATGTGTTTTTTTATTTTCTTTTCAAAAAAAAAATAAAATAAAAATTTTGTCACATGATGGACCTCACACTACGCGCACAATTCCTATCAACTGCTCACTATCGAGTCGCACTAGTCCAACCCCAAACTCGTCGAGGCCCGTCCTAGAAAGTTTCAAGCTCCACTCGACCTTGGCTCTTTGGAAGTGGTAAACCTCAGCCCGTGGCGTAGTTCATGACTACATACCGGGGGTGACCTTTAAGCCTCATATTCAAGCTGAGCACAAACCACACAATTCTAGTTAGGGTCCAACACTCCGTGACTCAAGTCGGTTTCCATGTACCGAGATTTCCCTAAACTAATGTCTTCAAAACATACATGCCAACTTGTTGAAACGGACGCAATTAAAATCCGTCCCCAAAAGTGGTTATTTTGGACGAAAATAAAAAGATCCGTCCCCGCATGTATGCTTTACTACATTAATTTAGTTTAATCCCGATACATGTAGGATTCACAAACGTGATGGAATCCGATGAGTATATGGGACCGCGAGATGGTCTATATACTAGTGTGACGATTCCATTATCTTCTTAGAAACCCCAAAAGGGATCCATTCCCTCCGACTTATAAAAAAAAAAGAGTCTTTTTCTTATGTGGTTCGAGTCGTGTGCCTAACTGTGTGTTCTCAACCTCCTCATGGACCGAAAGTGTGAACCGAGACTGACAAGGGCTACTTCTCCAATTATAGGTTCGATTTGTACTCTCCGCATCTACAGAGATTCATCCAACAGGCTTGTCCGTGAACCGATCACTCCAACAGCTTCTACATCATCAATAGCCGGCGACTCCAACACCAACAACGCCATGACTCTCGAACAGCTTTCTGCCATGGTTCAAACACTCCAACAACAAATCACCACTCTCAACAACGAGGCTCAAACCAAAGAAGCCTTGTGGCAAGCTCATGTCGACAGTCAAAGGGAGGCCCACGAGGCCGAGGTTGACCAACTGAAAGCCAAGCTCCTCAAACTCTCCAAGAACAAGGGGGTTAATGACAACGAGGAATCCGAGTGGACCAAGGGTTTGTTTGAAAGCCCATATGTCAGTGCCCGTACCAAAAAAGTGGGGGGGACCAAGCACCGACAACAACGACCCCTAAATGGTCGATTCCATCATGGCCTACATTGATCAGAAATTCGACGGCCTCAACATGGGAAAAGGCTCCAACACAAGCCTTTATCAGTCATCCATCCTCATGAGCACGATGGCCGCTCTTCCCGACAAATTCAAGATGCCCGACATTAGCAAATTTAAGGGCAACTCATGCCCGATGGCCCACATCGAGACTTACATTTGGGCTATGGTTCCGAAGAAGGTCTCCCCAAAAGTTATGGCTCAATGCTTTCCTCTCACCCTCGAGGGGGCGGCAAAGGATTGGTATGCAACTCTCCCGCTCACTGTCCGCCTTGATTGGGATGCCGCTATGCGTGCCTTCAAGAATCAATATCAAGGAAACATCACTCACCGGCCCACAAGGAAAGAGCTCGAGAATACCTCTCAAAGAGACAACGAGTCCTTCATTGACTTCACAAGGAGATGGAATGACAAACTCTCTGAAATTGTTGAGAGGCCGAACACAAAAGAGCAAATGGACATCTTTCTCAAATGTCTCAAGATTGATCTCCGCACCCACCTAAGTGGGGCTTGCTACTCCGACTTCTCCCAAATGTATGAGGCGGGGGTACGCATGGATGACTTGCTCAAGGAGATTAAAAAGGCCACTCCTACCTACCGATACAAGGCCGCCTCTAGTTCAAACAAAGAGGCTTCTGTCAATGCCGTTACTACTGACAAGGGGAATTACAAGAAGGTTCCCCCACCACAAGGCAAGCGGTTCCAAAACGACCGCGTCTACGCTCCTCTCAACGGCATGACCATCACCGAGGCTTATGAAGCTCTAAAGGCCAAGGGACAAATCACCCCTCTTCAAGGGTACAAGCAACCACAACCGCTCCGTCCCAATCATGCTCACCACAAATGGTGTGACTACCATCAATGCACCGGCCACCTCACCGAGGATTGCTTCTCCATCCGCAACACCATCCAAGACCTCATAGACAAGAAGGAATTCATAATCCCTAATGAGGGTGGTGTCAATGTAATAGAGGTAGGAGAGTTTGAAGGAACCACTCATTCGATCCCAATTGTGAATGAGGGCTCCGATGATATAAATAAACTTGATAATTCTTGTTATGTTGTGACTTATGATGAGATTATGAGGGAAGTCTTAGAGAATAGGAAGAAGAAGCTACAAGGGACCGTGAATGTGCTCACTCGCAGTAGCCGAGTAACAACGAGTACAATCCCTCCCAATACTGCAGCAACCAGCACCTCTTCTCAAAGATCGCAAGCACGCGACATACCCGAAGATCCTTTGTTAACACAACTCAAGAAGACGCAAGCCAACATATCCATCTGGGACCTTATTGCATCATCAAAGAAACACCGAGACCTCATCATTAAGAACTTGGATGACATATCAGTCTCTTCCGACACGACTCCCGAGGACCTCACAGCAATGATAGGTCACATTCACTTTGACAATGTCATCACTTTCGCCGACATGGACCTCCCGCCATTTGGGTCCGAACACAATGAAGCCATCTACCTCAAAGTAAGGGCAAGGGGGAGACCCATCTCAAGAGTTCTAGTAGATGGTGGTTCCGCACTCAACTTAATGCCAAGCCGAGTCATGGGCATACTGAGGCTCAAAAGCTCCGTTTTACGACCCTCCGCCCAAGTCATTAGAGGGTACGACAGCACTGCCCGTACAGTCATGGGAATGTTAGAAGTTGATATCGAATTTGGAAGCATGATCATGTCCGTCCCATTCCAAGTACTTGATGTCCCTGCTTCATTCAACCTACTTCTGGGCCGACCTTGGATCCACAGTTCCAATGCGGTACCTTCCACTCTCCATCAGTGTGTCAAGATCAGAAATGGGGACGAGATAGTCACTATCATGGCCGAGAATGTCACCGTCCACAGAAATGGGGGACAACCCGTTCACCAAGTCCAACATGGGATAGAAGATGCCACTCTCTCCGGCGTCAACACCATTGACAGAGAAGGGGGAAACAGACAATGGGCCCCCGGCAATCCTAAAGTCCTCCGCATGATGAGGAACATGAATCACTTTCCCGGTCTTGGCCTGGGGAAGCATCAACAAGGGATATTACACCCCGTGGAAGTTCCTTTTGTCAAGAACAAATTTGGTCTAGGATACGAACCTACCAAGGATGACTTGAAGTACGAGCAAGCAGTCAAGAATCAAAGGACCCAAGCTCGCAAAGAAGGTCGACAATATGAAATCCCTGACTTGAAACCCTACCGCAACACACTAAACGGTTATTTTGTTCGCCAAGGGGAAGATGTTCCGTACATGATCTTTCCCGAACCATGGGTTAACGACAAGGGCGTCAGAAAGCCCGGTCTCGAGATCTTCACCGATTGTGAAATACCGGCACAAGAAAGAGAACCTACTCCAATGTCACCCCGAGAGTGGTGGGACAAGAAAGTGACTATAGAGTCCGAGGTAGAGGTTACCGTGGGGGAAGAACTATCCGATCTAGCCTCCATGTTCGAAGAATTTCCATCATGGACAATTGTCAAGTCAACGCCATCTCCGATAACACAGAAATGGAGAGCCCATCTATTAGCGAGATTCAGCCAAGCTCCGAGCCAATCAACAACTGGTATTCAACGAAGGGGCCCTTAGTATCCGAGGATTTCTTGATCCGAGAAATGGGTTTCATACGCCGTACAACAACAAAGGAAGAGCGGCTCACACTTACTTTCGAGTCCGAGAGTGTTTCTAACGCCCTCACCCAAGAGGATATGGAGGCAATAGTCAAGCGTGTGTTTCCTTTCTTTGCTAATGAAAAATTTGATATTTCTGAGTACCCCGAGATTGCAAACATCATAAATGATGAATTAACTAATAACAAACTAATGAACAAGTTAATAACGATTCAAATTATGATGAAATAGACCACGAAAACTTAACATACCTAAATGAACTAGCTCAACAGGTTCGTTGTCATGGTGAAAATGGTCCAGGGGCTGATGAGGAATTGCATGCTGTTAATCTGGGTACCGACGAAGAGCCGAAAGAAATGAAGATCGGCAGCTTCTTCAAGGGGGAAGACAAAGACAAACTGACTACACTGCTCAGAGAATTTGTGGATGTATTCGCATGGTCATACAAAGACATGCCGGGTTTGGACAGAAAGGTCGCAGAGCACAGAATTCCGATCAGAGAGGACGCCAAGCCAGTAAAGCAGAAACTCAGAAAGATCAAGCCAGAATGGTCTCTACAAGTCAAAGAAGAGATTGAAAAGCTCATCAGTGTGGGTTTCATCAAAGTCATTGAGTATCCAACTTGGCTAGCCAACATTGTGACAGTCAGAAAGGCAAACGGCAAGGTTCGAGTTTGTGTGGACTTTCGGGATTTGAACAAAGCTTCCCCGAAAGATGATTTTCCACTACCAAACATCGACATGCTCATTGATTCAACTGCCAACTATGAAGTCCGCTCATTTGTGGACGGTTTTGCTGGTTAGAATCAGATCCTCATGTTTGAAGAAGATCAACACAAGACAGCTTTCACGACTCCGTGGGGCACTTTCTGCTACACAGTCATGCCGTTCGGACTAAGGAACACTGGGGCTACCTACCAGAGGGCTGTTACGGATCTATTCCACGATATGATTCATAAAGAGATCGAGGTCTATCGAAGGGAACGATGGTCAACATTTGATCGATCTTCGCAAATTCTTTGAAAGGCTTCGACAACACAAGATGAGACTCAATCCCGCAAAGTGCACTTTTGGGGTCATCAGAGGAAAGGTTCTTGGTTACATGGTCACTGAAAGAGGAATTGAAGCCGATCCCTCCAAGATCAAGGCAATCATTGACATGCCTCCCCCAAGGACGCAGAAAGAAATCAAAGGTTTCATGGGCAGACTTCAATACATCAGTCGGTTTGTGCACCAACTCACTTCCATGTGTGAGCCAATCTTCAAGCTACTCAAAAAGAATGTGGCTCTAGAATGGACCGATGCGTGCCAAGAAGCCTTCGACCAAGTGAAGCATTACTTGACATGCCCTCCAGTTTTGGTTCCACCACACGAAGAGAATCCTCTCTTGCTCTATCTCACTGTCAATAATGAAGCCCTAGGGGCTATGTTAGCACAAGAACAACGAGACTCCACAAAGGAGAATTCCATCTACTTTGTCAGCCGACGGTTTCAAGGAACTGAAAAGAACTACTCTGTCTTAGAGAAGTCTTGTGCTGCATTGGTTTGGGTTACTCAAAAGCTTAAGAATTACATGGAGGCCTTCCCAATCAAGTTGGTAGCAAAAGTGGACCCGCTCCGCTACATCTTCGAGAAGCCTTTCATGTCAACAAGAATAGCCAAATGGTATTTCATGCTAGCCGGCTACGATATCACTTACGTCACACTCAAATCCATCAGGGGGAAGGTGATCAGTGATTAGCTTGCTGAATTTCCGTGTGACGAGGTGAAGGGGGAAGATGTACAGTTCCCCGACGAGCATTTAATTTGCGCTACAACAAAGGAAAATAAGTGGCAACTTTTTTTCGATGGCGCAACCAATAAGCATGGATATGGCATAGGGATGTTACTCGTTGATCCAAAGGACATGTATACTCCAATCGCCATCCGCCTCGAATTTGAAGCCACTAACAACATAGCTGAGTACGAAGCTTGCATAGCGGGGCTCGAAGCAGCCCTCGAGAGAAATGTCACAAGTTTAGAAGTATTCGGTGATTCCTTGCTCATCATCAATCAGACATCTGGAAAATGGAAGATTCAAGACTCGACCCTGCAACGGTATGGTTAACATCTCGAGGAGTTGGTTGAACAATTTCAAGAAATCACCTTCAATTACCTGCCAAGGGACAAGAACCGTTTTGCTGATGCACTAGCCACCATCGCTTCACTGGTCGAAATGCCTGAGGGTAAAATGGTGAAGCCCTTCAAAATTTCCCAACGAAACAGTCCGGCATACCGCATGAGTATTGAGATCAACGAAGTCCAAGCAAAATCCCCGTGGTACGCATATATCATGAATTTCCTCAAGGATGGTACTTATCCCGAGAACAGCAATAAGAAGTCTCAAATGGCATTGCAAAGATTAGCCTCCCGATATGTACTAATTGGGGACCGAGTCTACAAAAGACACCACGAGGGGATCAATCTCCTATGTGCAAATGAGACCGAAGCTCTAGAAATAATGCATGAGATCCACGAAGGTGAATGTGGGCCTCACATGAACGGGTTTATGTTGGCCAAGAAGATACTCCGCATGGGTTATTATTGGAGTACCATGGAAAGGGACTGCATCGAGAAAATCAAGAGGTGCGCCAAATGCCAATTCCATGCCAATCTACAGCACGCTCCACCCTCACAGCTTTACAACATGACCACGCCTTGGCCTTTCTCTTGTTGGGGCATAGACATTATCGGCAAAGTTCACCCTACTGGAAGCAACGGGCAATCTTTTGTCCTAGTAGCCGTGGACTATTTTACAAAATGGGTCGAAGCACAGGCTTATCAAGTTCTCAACACCAAGAAAGTGGCCGAATTCGTGAAAACCCACATCATGTGCCGATACGGCGTTCCTCTGTTGATCATCTCAGACAACGGGTCTCACTTCGAGAAAGAGATGGACGCACTCCTGGTAGAATACAAGATTACTAAGCACAAGTCATCTCCATACCGCCCTCAAGCAAACGGCGCGGTCGAGGCAGCTAATAAGATAATCGAGACCATTGTGAAGAGAATGGCCTCCACTGGAAGGGATTGGCCCGAAAAGTTACCTCTAGCATTATGGGGCTACCGCATGTCAATACGGACAGCGACTGGAGAAACTCCTTATGCACTGGTATATGGTTCCGAAGCTGTGCTACCAATAGAGCTCGAAGTTCCGTCCCTGCAGGTCCTCCTCGAGAACCAAGTCAATGAAGTCGATTGGATGCAAAGTCGATATAAACAGCTAGCCCTACTCGACGAGAGAAGTCTAAGAGCGATCGAACGTGCGAGGTCCTATCAACAAAGAATGTCCAGGGCTTTCAACAAATAGGTGAAGCCCCGAAACATCAGTGTGGGAGATTTGGTCCTAAGACAACACCCTCCTAATGCCATGAACCCCCTTGGAAAATGGGGACCCCGATGGATTGGTCCGTACGTAGTCAAGAAGATACTAAGCGGCGGTGCAGTCCGACTCGTGGACTTAAACGGAGATCAACTACCAAAGGAGGTCAACCTCGACAAATTGAAGAGGTTTTACGTCTAATAAACGAAGACCATAAAAAAAAAAAAAAAAAAAAAAAAAAAAGCTCGCTAGGTTGAAAACCCGCAAGGGCGGCCTAGGCAAAAATTAGAGCACGTGCAAAAAAGAAGCCCGCTAGATTGAAATCCCGCAAGGGCGGTCTAGGCAAAAAACAGGGTGCACACAAGAAAAAAAAAAGAAAAAAAAATGGTCTTCGTTTGTTTGAACTACGGAGACCTGAGCCTCTACACTAGAGGAACGTAGGCAACCTTCGGGTGCGGTCTAAAACATAAACAAATACCCAAATCATTTCAAATTAACAAGATGCAATTTTTTCTTCATTCACTAAATCATCTTTATCATTACAACGGAAATGTTGGGCTACTAAAAGACTTAAAACATTAAAATCCTAACAAGTGGTCCATTCTAAATGCAATCTCTCGGGGGTACTAGGAAAAATCTAATTTTCTCTTGGCCTTTGAAGGACCACCCGAACAGCCATCAATCCTACTCTTCTTGGGAGGCCTAGGGACTCTGATGCGGACCGATATCTTCTGCGCAACCGAGCGCCTCCGAGCATAAAAATCATCCAAAGGGGTACCGAAAGGGTCGGTCAGAATGTTGTTCACGTCAGCAGCAGCTTCCTTGTATCTCAAAGCACTGCTGGGCTCAAAATCCCTTCCTAACAACTCAGCCCGAAGAGCATCTACCCAAGTAATGCCACAGTAGACGGTACCAAGCAAATGATCCAAGTAACTCTCGGGAAGAAAAATACTGCCCCGGTGCAATGGAGCGGAAGCCCAACAGTCACGATCATCCCCCCAAGCCGTTTGGAGCTCATTCGAGAAGTCCGGACCCATATAAGAAACTGGACGAAGTACCCCATTCCTCGAAAAAGGAATTATTTGCTGACGACCAAACTGTCTCAGAACCCGTTCTGGCTGATAAAACGAAGAGTCCCTCAATCCGGGTAAAACCACATGCTGAAAACCGAAGGTCCACTCCACAAAAGGGCGAAGACCCCAAGGACACCATTCAATGTCAGCTGTAAGGCGAGAAGAAAAAATTCTCCTCCAACCCTCTTCGGTCAAATCTCTAATCAGCAACCGACGCCTATGAACAGCAAAAGGAGAAAGGTCGCCATCCAACGCATAAAGCCTGAAATCCTCCCGAAGCCATATGGTCAAAAGCAAGGGGCTTCCCCGTCGCATCTCGCCCGTACGGTGCAATTCGTCCAAACCATGCAAGGTCTCTCCTAAAATGAGCGGGATTATGCTAAATCGCTGTCCTTTCGCCTGCAACACAATTTCAGCCTACTGCGCATCCGCAGTACCCAGGGAAGTGACAAACAAAACCTCGCTGAAAAGGCAGACAGCCATGGCATTTCTCTTAAAGGACTGAACCGCGACATCTTCCGAATGCAAACTGAAAAACATCGGAAGCTCAGTTATGTCAACAACGGTCCCGTGCATCATCTTCTTCACTTCTCCAACAGGGAGATTCAGAATATCAACCCAAGAATCAACAACCCCGCGGTGATACTCGGGGACGGCAATCCGACCGGCCAAAGGCATACCCAAAATGGCCCCAAAATCATCAACGGTCGGCACCATTTCATTAGCCGAAAAGTTGAACGTATGGCTATCACAATCGCAAAAGGCTGCAGCAGCCTTCAACAAGTCCCAATCCGGCTTCAATGTCCGCAAAGTAAAGAGAATTCGAAGCCCGAAGTCTTTGATGAAGGCATTTTTGGGATGGGTCTTAAAAGAATACACGAAGGTCGACAATTCCTTCTCGTAACTCTTGACAACCTCGGCATCAAGACTAAAAAGGTTGGAGGCCATGGGAAAGAAGGTTATAAGCAAGATTGGGTAATAGAATGGTGTTAAAAAATGACAGAAAATGGCTGTTGGAATCGAATAGTCGACCAGAAGCTGATATTATAGCTGTTGGAGCATCTTTTGGTCAGCAAATATCAGGCCCTGAATTTCGCCTCCCAGTGGCGCGCGCCTCCCGACACCGGTATACAAGGCGCGCGCGTCCCCTATCCAAGAGAGGAAGTGCCCGCATCCCAGATGGTAGATGCTCCAGAAACAGCCTTTATCAGTTCAAGAAGGAAGCCCAGGCACGTTCAAACGCCTTCTATCTACAGAAAAGATCAATCCCACCAACAAGAGAAGCTCAAAACGACGGCAGCAAGCACTCGGAAGGGCACACATTAATTTGGTCCGCCTTTAAGGCAGGTCTAAAAACTGAAATAGGATAGAAACTCACACTCAAAGTAGGGTGTCTTTCATTTTTCTCAAAAGATCAGTTTTTTACAATTCATCCCCAGCACAAAGCACTCCGCAGTCAACTGTGCCCGCACCCCGTCAAAAGTCAAAGTCAAACAGTCAAAGTACGACTCACGACAACAATTTGGTCCGGGATGAGCCACAGAATCACTGCTTCTTCATCGAACAAAATCCACATCCATCCAGAGCAAACGGTCCTCCGGGTCCCGCACTTCAGCAGACGGTCCTCTAGGTCCCGTACTTCAGCAAACGGTCCTCCGGGTCCCACACTTCAGCAAACGGTCCCCCGGGTCCCGCACCTCAGCAAACGGTCCTTCGGGTCCCGCACCTCAACAAACAGTCCTCCACTTCAGCAAACGGTCCTCTGGGTCCCGCACTTCAGTGAACGGTCCCCCGGGTCCCGCACCTCAGCAAACGGTCCCCCGGGTCCCGCACCTCAGCAAACGGTCCCCCGGGTCCCGTACCTCAGCAAACGGTCCTCTGGGTCCCGCACTTCAGCAAACGCTCCCCCGGGTCCCGCACTTCAGCAAACGGTCCCCCGGGTCCCGCACTTCACCAAACGGTCACCCGGGTCCCGCACTTCAGCAGACGGTCCTTCGGGTCCCACACTTCAACAGACGGTCCTCTAGGTCCCGAACTTCAGCAAACGGTCCCCCGGGTCCCGCACCTCAGCAAACGGTCCTCCGGGTCCCGCACCTCAACAAACAGTCCTCCACTTCAGCAAACGGTCCTCCGGGTCCCGCACTTCAGCAAATGGTCCCCCGGGTCCCGCACTTTAGCAAACGGTCCCCCGGGTCCCGCACCTCAGCAAACGGTCCCCCGGGTCCCGCACCTCAGCAAACGGTCCCCCGGGTCCCGCACTTCAGCAAACGGTCCTCCGGGTCCCGCATTCCAGTAGACGGACCTCGCTATCAGCAAACAGGTCCCTCTTCTAGCAAACGGATCTCGCTCTCAGCAAACAGATCCCGCTTCCAGCAAACAGATCCCGCTTCCAGCAAACGGATCCCGCTATTGGCAAAGCCGCTCACACAGGGAGCGCACCCTTATCTCTCAAAGCCGCTCACACAGGGAGCGCACCTCTATCCTCCGCAATTTCAAATTCCTGCTTTTATCGAGTCTTTTCCTTTTCTTGGTGATGTCCTAGGCGGATGTCTGTCTTTCGTCGGTGCGTTTGCTTCGCAATCCACACCGCCGAGGGGCTCTGTAGACACCCCGCCTTGGACCGCTCACCCCGATTGCACACTTGATTTTGTGTTTCTCCCTCTTTTAAGTGTTTCCTGTTAGTTTCTGTTACTTTGGTTAAGTTCCAGACGGACTCCATTAAGTCCCGGGGCTAAACTGAATAACAGTTCTAACTTTCTAGTCCATTCTGTCAGAAATTGCTTCTCAGAGTCGCGCGCCTCCGCCCCTTGAGGACAGACGCGCGCCCTTCCTCCGCCTAGGTGGGATGCGCGCGCTTCTGGGGCGTGTCAGTTACAGATTCTGCCCAAGAATCTCTCCCTTGCTCATTATACATGATTTTGCCCGGGAAAGATTTCTTGGAGACTCCGTTTGGCTCCAAAAACAGTCACTTTTAAACTATAAAAACCCCTCCAATCCATCATTGGAGGAGGACTTGGAAAAATCATTACTTTCAAACCTTTTTACTCACTTATTTCATAGACTTTTCTTGGGACTTCTTCAACAAAGTATTCAATCTCTTCTTCAAGGCTTCACAAGAGATTCTTTTTGAAGGATACTATAGGTAAAGGTCTTAAACATTTCTCCTCTCCTTCTTCTTCTTCTTCTTCTTCTTCTTCTTCTTCTTCAAATCAAATGTGCAATCACCCAAAACCATTTGGGACATGACACCAACGGTCCTTTCATTACATTGAATTGGCCTAGGAGTCATCTCCCTACATTTCAAACTCTAAAACCCCTTTTTATCATTATTTTAATAGGAAGAACACATTTATCTTAAAAAGTGAATTATGAACAAACAAGACCGACTTTGCTCGGGCGAAATGGGTGTTTAAGTACTTCCCATTTCGTAACCTAACCCCCGAACCCCTCATCCCAAAGAATCTATGTTTTCGTAAATCAAACTTAGGATCATAAACATTAGGTTTTCTTACGTTCCTCAAAAACCTGGGTGGCGACTCTTAAAACATCAATTAGACATCCTAGGGTGACTCACGCGCTCGAGCCTAAAGCCGTGGCCCCGCCCCCGGGGTATCTACAAATTGTTGGAGAAGAAATACTGGACTAACCCGTATGAGATTTATGTCATGGTCACAATGGCATAATTAAATCTCATATAGTTATATCACTTGAATCTTTAAGACCTGAGATTATTACAGTCTTCCACTTGATGAACATTACGTTTGACATATTCAAACGTTACCCCTAACTGGGTAGCTATAAAGAATATGATTGGCGTAATCGGAATCATGTAGGGAAGAGTGATAAGTCAAGATGGGATTTATTCCTCGTCAAGAGAGATGTCAAGCTTTGGCCACTCGATGAATGGTATTGACGAAATGCATGGCCGTGCTCAAATAAGATTTGTCTTATCAATACATTCGGGATCGAGAAAGCATTGAACTATGTAAGTTGACCATTGACCATGGCTTACGTTCAATAGACATCGTGAACAAAGAGATTGTAATATGTTCTATAAAGGATACGAACTTATATAGTTACACTAATTTGGTAGGTATGACTGTTTGCTAGAACCTAATCATATCTTATGAGTTTATATCTATTTCCAACTTAGTGCAATCCTAAAGAGTCACACACATTAGAATGAATCTTAAAAGGACTTAGTTGGATTTATGGGTCAAAGGGCCTTTAAGGAATATTAGGAAATTAGAGGAGAAAATTGGAAAAGGGAGAGGTCCGGTCGGACCACCCAAAGGACCCGGGCGGACCTTGAGGGATCCGGCTGGACCAGGATCAATACCCGGTCGGACCTTTAGTCCTGTTTTGACAGGGATTTTCCTAATACGTTTTCTTGCGGGTTTAACACAACAAGAAAACTGTCAAATACCGACGGAAATTAGCGACGGATGCTATTCCGTCGCTAAAAATGACGGAATAGCGACGGAATAGCGACGGAATAGCAATAAGCTGTCAACGACCACATTACCGACTGTTTTAGCGACGGATTTAGCGACGGACTATTTTCCGACACTAATCCGTCGTAATAAAGGCGGCAAAAAAGTGCGCGCATTTTTCCCGACAACCTACCGACGGATTAACGACGGATATAATAAATTATTCTTGGAACTTTAGCGACGGATATTTTCCGTCGCTATATTAATAAAAAAATAATTTAATATTTTTTCTTTAAAGTTTAGCGACGAAATAGCGACGGATTTTTGCAATTATTCATTTACTTCTTAACGACGGATAAATTCCGTCGCTATATGAATAAAAAAATAATTTGATATTTTTTCTTTAAAATTTAACGACGGAATAGCGACGGATTTATGCAATTATTTATTTACTTCTTAACGACGGATATTTTCCGTCGCTATATGAATAAAAAAATAATTTGATATTTTTTCTTTTAACTTTAGTGACGGAATAGCAACGGATTTGTACAATTATTCATTTATTTCTTAACGACGGATGTTTTCCGTCGCTATATTAATAAAAAAAATATTTTGATATTTTTTTTCTGTTAACTTTAGCGACGGAATAGCGACGGCTTAGCGACGGATTATTATTATTATTATTATTATTATTATTATTTTAAATAAAAACAAGTAAATGCATGATTATTAATAGCTCTAATTGTTAAGTCTAACTCAAACGTAAATGAAGTAAGGCCAAACATGATAAAAATATGGGGCACACTTAAAATGTTAATTAATTATATTAATTGGTAAATTATAAAGTTATTTGAATTCATATATTATTTGGAAAAATCCGCCAATTCGAAATGCCAGTTTTTCAAACTAACCATTTCTTTTCGTTAGAAATCTAACTGAGACCGAATTTTTTATATTATTTTTTGAATATTTTACTAATTATAAATATCACCTCCCTCCTCCTATTTTATTTACACATTAATTCTCTTTATTCTTTCTCTTTTTAGTTTGTTAATATTATAAAAGGTGTTCCATTTGAAAAAAATAGTGTGACATTCTTTTATAAAAAGTTTGACATTAGTTTAGTTGTCAATATTTATGTTATCTTAATCTATTGCAGCAAAATTGTGATACATTTAAAAAAAAATGTTACATTTGAAAAAAAAAAGTGTTAAATTTGAAAAAAATAGTGTTACATTCCTTTATAAAAAGTGTGACATTGGTTTAGTTATCAATCTTTATGTTATCTTTAATCTAACCGAGACTGAATTTTTTATATTATTTCTTGACTATTTTAATAACTATAAATATCACCTCCCTCCTATTTTATTTACACCTTATTTATCTCTATTCTTTCTCTTTTTAGTTTGTTAATATAATAAAAAGTGTTCCATTTGAAAAAAAGAGTGTTACATTCTTTTATAAAAAGCGTGACATTAGTTTAGTTATCAATATTATATGTTACATTAATCTATTGCAGCAAAATTGTGGTACATTTTAAAAAAATGTTACATTTGAAAAAAAAAATGTTACATTTGAAAAAAAAGTGTTACATTCCTTTATAAAAAAATGTTATATTTGAAAAAAAAAAGTGTTACATTGCGTTATAATAAGCGTTACATTTGTTAGGTGAAAAAAAAGTTGGGGGTGAAATAAAAAATTAAAAAAAATAAATAAAAAAATATGTGATGTAGGAACTATAGAATTTACTAATCTAAATAGATATTACTCTAGTCAATTAAAATATAATTGGTATGTATACGGTAAGGGTACATGGTGTATATGTGATGTAGGAAGGTTCGCGGATCGTATCGACGAAGTTGCGGCAGGATTTTGCAGTTTGGTCGTCCGGGCTCAGAATGGCTATTATGAGTACTTTTCGGAAAGGGAATTTCGTCACGAACAAGACTCATCGCTTAGCCATGACGTATGATGCTTTTCGGCCATCCCAGTCCGTTTAGGACTCGAAAACAACCTTTTACTTTTTAAAACAATTATTTTTATTTTCGGATTATATATATATATAAGTATATGCTATTATCCGTCCCAATTTTTCTTTTATATACTTTCATTATTATTATTATTGTTGTTATTATTATATATTGCTATTATTATGCTATGTTGTTAAGCAATTATTATTATTCTATTAACATGTATTATTATTATTATTATTATTATTAACTAATTATTATTGTTAATAAATATTTTTTTAGTTTGAAAAAAAAAAGTGTCACATAACTAAATATTATATTTACATGTATCACTAGTCTAAGCAACATCTTCACCATTAAATACATCATTTATAATTGAATCTAGTGGCCCAAATTCATCCAAGAAAACACAAATACACTTCACTTTGATTGGCTTATTGTTGTTCACATGGATTGACTCATAAATCAATATGGACCATTGATCTAACAGATCCAACGAACCCAAATTCATCAAAACAAACAAAACCCTATTACTTCTTTCCTAACTCTATCCGCCTCCCTCTTCTCCCTCACCTCCCCCACGTCCTTCTTCTCCCTCTCTCTCTTCTTCAGCCTTCACGTTTTCTTCTCCCTCTCTCTTCTTTTCACCGCTGAGTAATCCATTCCACGCCGACCTCGTCCTCTGCCACCACCACGCCGCCCTGCCCTGCCCCTACTTCTGCCCCCTCTTCCTCGACGGAAGTGCCTGGAGGCGAGGGCAAACATGTAATTAGCCGGGTCGTCGATCAGTGTGGTGGCTAGGAGGCGGCGGTGGGCGGCGATTAGCGTCGGAGAGTGACGTTGGGTGGGTTTGGACGACGGGATGGTGCGGTTGAAGAAAACGCCGGTGAACGGCGGGTTGTAGTTTGTGAAGGGAAGCCCAACCGGCGGCGGAGTGAGATTCGGAGAGGAGATCGGAAGGGATGGACTGAGAGCTTGGAGAAGACGTCGTCGGTGTCGGAGGCGGCCATTGTTGTTGATTTGGAGTAAGCCGGAATTTGAAACGCCCTCCTCAACGTCGTCTTCTTCGCCACAAAAATTGGTAGATCTGGGTTCTAGTGGCTTCTCTTTCTCCTTCTCTCTCTCCCCATACTCCGTCTCTCTTTCTATCTTCTTGTTTGAGTTCTATTTTTTTAAATCTGTTCTTGTGTGTGTGTGTGTAGATCTGGGTTTTGTTGATTTTTGTTTTGTAAATCTGGATTCGCCACAACAATTGGTGGTGGTGATGGATGGTGGTTGTGGTGGTGGTGGATGGATGGTGGTTGTGGTGGTGGTGGTTAATGGTGATGGTTCAAATTGTAATTGTTGAAATATGACGGACTGATTTGAGAATAAAATAGGTTAAGAGACTGATTTGAGAATACAAAAAGTTAAGGGACTGATTTGAGAATAAAAAGGTTAAGGGACTGATTTGAGAATACAAAAAGTTAAGGGACTGAATTGAGAATACAAAAAGTTAAGGGACTGAATTGAGAATAAAAAAAGTTAAGGGACTGATTTAAAAACAAGAAAAATAAAAAACTGATTAAATTGATTTACATTATAATTTATTCTTAATAAAAATATTTAGAATAAATATATATATTTAAAAATCTAAAAATATATACATAATTTTTTAAATATAAAATGTCAATTTTGCGACGGATATATTTGCAGCTAAATCCGTCGTTAATTTGGTCGTTTTGAAGGAAATTTGGCCGGTTTTTTTTAACATTAGCGACGGAATTTTTTAGCTCTCCGACGGAATAATCCGTCGTTACTTTAACGACGGCCCAAAAATCTGTCGTTGAAATTTAGCGACAAATGTTTTAACGATAGATTTTTTCCGTCGGTAAAGTTGTTTAGCGACGGAATTTTAGCTTTTAGCGACGGATATTTCCGTCGCTAAAACGTGATTTTCTTGTAGTGTAATCACTTGTTACCTATTTGGAGTAGGTCTAACAAGTATATAAACAGCCTATAACAGACCTAATCAGTCCTATGCATTGTGAAAGCCTCCAAAGAGTTTGAGAGACTATTTTCTTGTTCTAAGATCATAATTGTGAAGAACAAGAACACATATTAATTCTATATAGTTCATCTTTGTGAAAAGAGTTTTCACATATTGGTCTAGCAACCATGATCAAGAGCTTTTTGATAATCGTTCGTGGTGTGGATACCGTTAGAGGGTGAAGCTTATCATCTCCAAGTTCGTGATCTTGTTCGTGATTGTGTTCGTGATCAAGTTTGAAAAGCTCCATCGAATTCAAGGTTGTTAAATCAAACGCTTCAAGGGTTAGTATTCTTATATTCATCGTAGATATATTTTGACTTAATCATATAAATGGATCTATAGGCTTTGGGTTTCATAAATTTTAAATGCTATATTCCGCTGCGCATGTTACTACGAAACCCAACAATATTAAAGTTTAATACTGTATGTTTTATGTTTTACATTGTAACCCACTTAACTTCCACATGAGCATGCATTTTCAATGTATTTTTAATATATTTAAAATTTTGGTTCTAATATCCGTTAAATTTTTAACATTCGTTAATATCTATTAACGTATACTAACGATTTGGGTTGATTTAGCTTATTAATACATAGTACGCAGGTTGATTTGGTAGTTTAAATTGTACGTGGGTGATTTTGGTTGTATTCATATAGTAGGCGGGCCATTTTGGTTGTTTACTCATTGCAAAATTGACATGCGTACTTTCAGTTTTTGTCAATTTGACTTGCAAACTTTGGAAACATCAAATGTGTGTTGCGTACTTAATGTTTTGAAAATTTTGATACAACTTTTTTTAACACCCGTTAGAAACATAACGGAACATTCCATATAGGGGGTAAAAGTGTAAGGAATAAAACTTAATGTCCTAAGATTGCAGATTTCAACACTCATTAAGGCATTACTCTATTGACACTCTTCTTCCCAAAATCTACACCTACAAACCCCAAATTGGTCTGCCCAAGTTTCTCAACGCTATTGAGATTAAACCAATTTTCATCAGATTACCCATACTCAAATTACACACACAAAGAAATCCAATTCAACCCACTAATCAATTCCATGATCTTAAATTTCAAAATTTTTCAATCTTTTTCGCATTATGCCCTACTCAATTACAATAATGGGAGCTGAGAAAAAATGGCTATTCACTCTGTTCTCGGCACCTTTCATATCTTTAATGGTGTTCATCTCCTCGATGTGCGGTTTCAGTGCTTCTTATACATTTACCTCGGACAACAAGCCCTTCACTTTGACAATTCATCACGGGTCAGGTTACCCGCCGGCGTTTGCTTATTAAATCACCGGCGGTAATAGTGGTAATCGATGGCGACGATGGACTTGACGGAACGACGGTGCCAACGAGCGGAAATCGTGCCGAAACTTCAGGACGCTATTGCTGGCGCGTTTCAGCTCAATTGATGATGATTTTTACACCACTGATTTCGTTTCGTTGAGGCGAAGCCGTCTGAGGTGCTCGTTTGTCTCGCTGGGGTGTCACCGACGATGGTAATGATCGCCGGAGTAGACAGAGGTGACCGGTGTCGTGTTTCAAGGCTGGTGATTGTTTTTTTCACGTCGGTTGAATCGTTTTGGAGAGGAGAAATCGTTTTCGCGTTGATTGAGAGGTAGATCTGGAGGGGGCACTCGTTTTACCTCTGTGTTCTGGTTACCTTCTTCCCATATACTCCATGGATTCCGGTGACCAAAAGGTTTGCAGCTCATGCCTTCTTCCCTTTTCTCATAAGCATGGTTTAGATGAACATTAAACCCATTTGAACAAGATGGATTATGGGTTCTAATTTAATACTTATGGATTCTAATTACAAGAGGTTTTTTTTAGGACTTTAAGTTTTATTACTTACACTTTTACCCCTTCTATGGAGTGTCGCGTTATATTTTTAACGGGTGTTAAAAAAGTTGTATCAAAATTTTCAAAACACTAAGTACGCGACACACATTTGATGTTTCCAAAGTTTGCAAGTCAAATTGAAAAAAACTGTAAGTACGCATGTCAATTTTGCAATAAACTCTTGTTTGCTTCACAACGAACTTCAAAAAATTGATCTGTACACATAAGAAATAGAGTTTTGACATAGTTGCTTTCTAATCTTACAGATATTATTGTCATAGGTAGGACATCTATCAAATGTCAATTAAGTTTCCGTCGATATCCCACTCCTCTAGACTTTTCATGATAAATTTTGAAACCATGTCTATAGTCTAAGAAAGATCCACCATAACTCCGGGTTGTTTGCGTGGCAAAGAGGCTATAATGGGTGAGTAAATGACTTGTGTATCTGAGAGCACAATATATTATGAGTGTTTGGTTTGATATAGAAAACACTTTACATCCTGGCGGGGAGTGTATATAGAGCTAAAAAAATGGAATGCCATTCTCAATTTGTTATACACGCGTCACAGAGTTGATAATATACAGGAGTTCACACCCTATCTACCTATCTCACCTTGAGGCTATGTTCATACCTGAAATAGGCTTTGTTAAAGCTCTCATTAACAAACTTTGATATATGATCTCTTTACTGAAAGGCTATCATTTTAATGTGACTGTAATCCCACTATTAAAGGGATGAATGAAAGTTCATACCAATGTTCCAGAAGAACGGCGTGATTCGGTATGGTGTGGCCAATTATGTATCATCAAGATCCCTTGAAGCTTTTATAGAACCTGAATTTAATACAATACTAGATCTACGAGAAGTAGCAAAAAGTATGCCAGACTCACTTTATAACTAGCAAAAGTGATGAGATCTCGTATACCAGCTTCAAATGCCCCTTCAAGGATAAAATCCCTAAAGGAAAAATAATAAGAAAGCTTAAAATCTCGCTAACAAGTCACATACCCCCGCCTTGAAGAGGGGAGCGACTAATTGGATCCAAAGATTCACATCCTCAAGAACGGTTGAGTTCAGAACAAATGAATCCCGTGAGACATAGTAAAACTGGTATTCTCTCCAATCCATCTCATGAAATTGTTCTGACTTATGTATTCACTTTTGAAATGAAATCGAGGGATGCCTCAATATCAAAATCAATTGAGATATTGTGAAGATATGACAATATCTTCATATGTTCACATTAATTGTATTTATCTTTACCTTAGTTGATAGAGCTAAGTTAGGTAGTTATGGTAGGAGATTATTGTAATCCCATAGGTTTAGGGTTTGACTTGTTTTACAAGTCTAAGTTTTCTATGGTTTGTGTATAAATATTGAGCTTATGCCTTTGTAATTCTTAAACACTAATAGAATAAAATATCATACTCTCTCCACATGTTTCAACATGGTATCAGAGACATCGATTTGGTGGCCTGATTACCAAATACGTATCCGCAACAAATACCCGAACCTAGAGTTTTGATAGCTCTGTTATCCTTTTAAAAGAAGGCCAATGATGCCCCTTCACGACACAGATTGTGCGGGACAAACGCGTTGGTGTAAGGCCTGGAACTGAAACCGTTGTTGCCATGATTGGAAGCATAGCGGAGAACGAACATATGGCGAGAGGAACCTGTGACATGATAGTCTCTTTGTGGTATGAGATGTGCACGACAAATGCGTTGAGGAGGGACCTTCTCATGTCGACAAGAATATTCAGGCTTCAAGTGGAGGACAGATCCGTTGAGCAAGCCAAAAAGCGCTCATCGCTCAGGTTAACCTTGTTCACGTTGAAGGGAACACTGGAACTGGAATGCGACAGACGGGAGGAACCCATGGAAAGCCTCTTCATGATACATGATGTGCACGACCAACGCGTTGAGGAGGAACCTACTCATGTCAACAAGAATTGAGTGTCGTTCACTATAAAAATGATTATTTAGTGTCGTTCACTCTAAAAATGATTATTTAGTGTCGTTCACTTTATAAACGATAAATGAGTGTCGTTCACTATAAAAACGATGATTGAGTGTCGTTTACTAACAACAAATTTTGGTGATGTTGCGTATTGCACCTTTTGACGGACTTCCTGGCATAGAAAAAAATTAAGGTGAATAAGAAACATGAAGATATAAGCTTTGAGGCTGACCAAACTGTTGTTCCTGTGCAAGACAACACTGTTCAGTTTGAAGAGCAGGACAATGACCAGGTTGATGAGGAGGTCACTGCTGCAGAAAATATCACATGCGATGATCAGATAAATGAGCACGATGCAGAACCATTGTGTTACGGCCATCAGACTCAAGAAAAAAAAGAAGGAAAAACTATTTTTTTACCCGTTTTGATTTTTATTTAGCAAGCTGGGTATCTACTAGAGCCGTCAATTCGGGACAACGGGACGGGACAAAACTATGATGTCCCACAAACTATACGGGACGAGACGTCCCAAATTTATCGCGGGACTGAAATTTCCCGTCCCATCCCAAATCACCTCGGGATGCGGGACAAATACGGGATAAGTTGACGCGATCACCCGATCACAAAAAATGACGATTTTTCAAGTTGAAGTGAGCATTAAGCCATCACTCAAAATACATAATCCAATATTTATTACAAAAAACACAAATCCAACAACTTAGTCGTGATATAACTATCATAAAAATACTAGAAAATGTCATGATTATGGTTTGAAACAAAACCCAACTATGCCAATACTAATGTCATCAAGGCAAAAAGTTTGTTAAAATAAATGAAGGCAACAAAAAGGGGTTGTTAATTGAGATATTGATGATTGTTAAATGTTAATATAGTACACTAAAAGGGGGTTTGTTTTGGGAAAGATCATTTGGGTTTGGATTGCTTGGGCTTGGGTTGGAAATTGGGATTGAGCCAAAAGTTTCAAAAAAAAAATGCGGGATGTCCCGAATAGTCCCACAATTTTTTGGGATTAGAATATACTGTCTCGTCACATCCCATATATATATAGGGACGGGATGTCCTGACGGGACGGTCCCGAATTGACGGCTCTAGTATCTACGTTATAGATCATCCAACTTGAGGAAGGAGTTGAGATATTGTGAAGATATGATAATATCTTCACATTATTTGTATATATATTTACCTTAGTTGATAGAGCTAAATTAAATACTTATGGTAGGAGATTATTGTAATCCCTTAAGTTTAGGGTTTAGCTTCTTCTACAAGTCTAAGGCTTCTATGGTTTGTGTATAAATATTAGGCTTTTGCCTTTGTAATCCCTTGAAATGAATAGAATAAAATATCATACTCTCTCCACATATTTCAACAAAATCCATTTATAAGAATAGAGATTAGTTAGTCATGTATGCACAAATGAGATACGGCTTTGAGATGAAACGATTATCGATAATGTATTATCGTGATGATATTGAACCTTTCGTTAATGAGTGCAATAAAAGAGTTGATTGCCTAAATGGGAAACAACAATTCGGACTGAGTTCAATTCCTTGAAGACAAGATAAGTATTTAGAGCCCCGTGATGAATGAGTTTTTATACTCATTTATTTGGTACTTTCTAAACTTATTCTTAGCAAAATCCTTGGGAATTTGTGTATTTAATGCGTGTTTTAGTGTTTATTAAGAAAACAGGTGGAAAGAGCCTAATTTAGAGGAGATATGGCAAAATTTGCAAGATCAGGGACTTAATAAGAATTTTCGGAAGAGATGGGGCTGCTGTGAAAAATCTGGAGTGTTCAGGGACCAATCTGTCTGTTCTGAGACTTGAGGACCAAACTGCAAGTATCCAAAACTTCAGGGACTGTTCTATAATTTCTGAAAATTGGGAGGACTAAACTAAAAATAAATGAAATATCAGGGGCTGAACTGCAATTTTCGGAATGCAGTCCAAAAAAGCCAGGAAACACTACAGCACGTTAACTTGGAGAAAAATAGGATTTTTAGTTTTCTGTTTTCTTGGATTTTGTTTTAGTTTCCTATTTGTTTTTTTATTCTTTTTCTTTTTTTATTCCTTTTAGGTTTTAGATTTCTAACTATATATACTAGGTTTTTTTATTTTCTTTTAGTGGAATTTTAGATACAATATTTTAGATCTAGGTTTTATTCATTGGAATTGAAAACTAAAATCCAAGCTTTGGGTTTGATTTCTCGAACCCCTTTTATCAATTTAAGGTATTTTTCTTTTCATGATTTTGTTTATATTCATAATTTTACTTGGGTTTATTATAAATTGATTGCTAGGGTTTATAGACTTGATCAACTTATTTTCTCTGTGTAATTGATTTTTGCTAGAACTTTATATTTACTGTTCAGTTAGATTGATTTATTAATTAGGGTTTCTAATGAGTGTGCCACTGCTAGTAACTACTCTGAAAAAAGAAACATAGATTGAAATAGATCTCGTGATCAAGTGAATAGGCTAAAAAGTGAAAAAAATATATCGACAATAATTGAATAATTAGGTGGGGATGGAATCAAATCTAAAGTACTTCTTAATTATTATTTTTAGCTCAATTTACTTTAATTTCTGTTTTAGGATTTAATAATTATATTTCTCCCAATCTTGTCAAGTGACAATTACGTAAACAAATAACTGTTCTTCGTGGATTGATCCTGGACTTATCCTAACTATATATTTTTAGAACCTAGTCCAAGTTTAATTTGTATGTGTGCGATTTAACCTATCACCCGGGTTGCTACACCTTTTGGAGTTGTATATTTGGGTACAAATCGGTATTTACAAGGAAAATAAATGACAAAATTTAGATTAATAGATAAAAAGATCAATTTGTAGCAAGGATTCTCGACAACATCGGATTGACTATGAAAAGATGTATTCTCTATTAAAGGTACGTCAGAACACTCCAATATTGAGTTTCCTATTTCAGTTCAATATGAATAGTCAGTTACCTATTATATTAGGAATCTTATTATGGTAGGAATTAGTTTCTTCTTCTCCAAGTTACACTCTTGTATTTATACTTCACATATTGATCAATAAGATTTGAGATGTCTTTCACAATTATTCTAAGTCTCATATGGTATCAGCTTTGGTGATCCACCCCTAACCCTAAACCTATTTTCCGATCGACCACATCCTCATGGCCATGGATGTCGGCACCATCTCCAACCCAGCCGAGCCTCACAATCCCCTCATTGTTGTCTCTCTTATACACATCCTTAAACTCACACCCACGAATTATATCGCCTGGAAAACCCAAATTGAGGAAACTCTAATAGGTTATGATCTCTACAAATACATTGATGTCAGTCATCCACCCCCCCCCCAAAGAAATTACTATTGCCATTGCAGCCAAACCGGCCACAGCAACCTCCGAAGTCGTCCCTACCCAAACCATCACCTCCCCCAATCCCGCGTATCAAACGTGGTTTCGCCAAGACAAACTCATCTTGGGTGCTTTATCAGGAACCCTATCCTCTGACCTCGTGCCTCTCATCTCCCAATATCCAACCAAAATCGCCAACCCTATCATGGTATCTGTCAATGGTGCCGTCACCCTGGTCACTTCCTCTCCCACTTCCTGGCCTTCCGCTCCCAATTCCCAAACTTCACTATGCCTACACCACTCCACCCACCCAACAATAACCGGCCCACTCAACCCCCACCACACACCCGCACCAACGCCAACACCAATCCCCAACAAAACCCTACCCTTTATGCTGCTATAGCCACTCATAATCACCCATCACCACCATCATGGCCATTAGACAGTGGAGCCACTCACCATGCCACAAATGACTTATCCAATCTCTCCCTTCACTGCCCCTACAATGGCACTGAAGAACTCTTCATTGGTGATGGATCCAGTCTACCTATCCCAAACACGGGTTCTACTTCTCTCTTAACTCCTTCCTCTACCTTTCAATTAAATCATGTTCTTCATGTTCCTTCCCTGTCCCGTAACATCATCTCTATCTCTAAGTTCTGTCTAGACAACAATGCATCTATCACTTTCTCATCTAATTCATTTTGTGTGAAGGAAAATCATCCTGGGAAATTTTTTCTCCAATGTCAACCTAAGTCTGGCGTCTATGAATGGCTTCCCATCCACTCCGCTATTCACTCCACTTCAGTGTCTTCGGCTTCAAATTGGCATCATAGATTAGGCCATCCGTCGTCTTCAATTTTACGTCATATTAGCAATAGCTTTCATTTAGATATTCCTACTTCTAACGATTTTCATTGTAATTCTTTCTCTTATAATAAGAGTCACAAATTACCTTTTTATGATAGTTCAATTACATCTTCTGGGCCTTTTGATATTCTTTATAGTGATGTATGGACTTCCCCCCTCCTCTCTCCAGATGGTTTCAAATACTATATTATCTTTGTTGATCACTTCTCCAAATACATCTGGTTTTACCCTCCCAAACACAAAAATGATACTCTCTCCACTTTCTCTCACTTCAAACCACTTGTTGAAAAATACTTTAACCGTCCCATCAAAACCATCTACAGTGACAATGGGGGAGAATACCTTGGCCTCCGCTCTCTTCTTTCCTCCCACGGCATTCAACACCTCATATCCCCACCTCACACTCCTGAACACAATGGCTACTCTGAACGCCGCCACAGACACATTGTTGAAACGGGGTTGTCCCTTCTAACCCACTCTTCTATGCCTAAAAAATATTGACATCTAGCCTTCACCATTGCCTGTTACTTGATCAATCGCATGCCCATACCTACCCTACACCTTAAATCCCCCTACTTCATCCTTCATCAACATCAACCAGCTACCTCAAACTTCACAGCTTTGGTTGTCTTTGTTATCTGTGGCTCCGTCCATATGCATCACACAAACTTGACACCCGTTCCACCCCGTGTGTCTTTGTCAGGTACTCCTCAACCCAAAGTGCCTATTTCTATCTTGATATCTCCACTAATCGCATTTACACATCCAAAATGTTAAATTTATGGAAAATCAATCTCCCTTTGCCACAGTCTCATCTAACCCTCCATCTCCTACCTCTATCGATGAATGGTGTCCCCTTCCCCTTCCAATTACAACTCCCAACTCCATACATCACACCCTTACACCACCACCCAAAATCTATCCACCTTCCAACCCCTCAACCCCTTTCCCATCCCAAGGTCTGACCGGACCTCTACCTAACTCAGCCGGACCCTCATCAAACCCGCCCAAACCCACTCATCAACACCCGATCAGACCCTCATCAAATACGTCCGGACCTTTCCCAAACCCAACCGAACTCATCTCAACCACCCCCCCAACCACCACCTCTCCCACCTTATGGCCCTATCACCCGTTCCAAAAACTATATCCACAAGCCCCTCAAAAAATTAAATCTACATGCCTCTTTACATTCCCCATCCGAACCATCAACCATCACCCAAGCACTAAAAAGTCCCGTCTGGCGTGCAGCCAAGCAACTAGAATATGATGCCCTTCTTCATAACCACACTTGGGATCTTGTTCCTCCCTCTCCCTCTCAAAACCTTGTCGGTTGAAAATGGATCTATAGAACCAAATATCACCCTGATTGGTCCATTTATCGGTACAAATCCCATCTCGTAGCTAAAGGTTTTCGTCAACGCCCGGGCATCGATTACTCTGAAACCTTCAGCCCTGTTATCAAACCTGCTACTGTTCGTACAATTCTCACTATTGCCACCGTTCGTGGCTGACCACTTCGTTAGGTTGACATTAACAATGCCTTTCTCCAAGGCACACTCACCGGTGATGTCTATATGGCTCAACCTCTAGGGTTCACTAGCCCTTCTCATCCTACATTTGTCTGCAAACTCAAGAAAGCCATATATGGACTCAAACAGGCCCCTAGAGCGTGTTACAATGAACTACGACTCTATCTTCTCTCTCTTGGCTTCAAAAATTGCATCTCTGATTCGTCCCTCTTTACTCTTCAACTCTCTCAAGGTATCATCTTTCTCCTTATTTATGTCGATGACATCATTATTACGGGCTCTGACACTCCTCTATTAAACACCTTCATCTCCAAATTCTCCGCTCGCTTCTCTCTTAAATATCTTGATTCTCTATCTTATTTCTAGGTGTTGAGGTTCTCCCTTACCCATGTGGCATTCTCTTGAGTAAACATAAATATATTCAGGATCTCCTTGTTCGCTCCCACATTGTTGACTCCAATCCTGTTCCTACTCCCATGGCCCCCAACCATCTGTTTTTGTTGAAAAGGGAACCCCTCTATATGACCCATTTGAATTTCGAGCTCTTGTCGGTAGTTTGTACTATTTAGCCTCGACCAGACTTGACATTTCATTTCCTGTCAACCACTTATCTCAGTTCATGCACAAACCCACCGACGTTCATTGGGCCGCACTCAAGCGTGTCCTGCTACCTAGCAGGCACTTCTACCCTCTCTCTTCTCATCTGCAACGACTCCCCTCTCACCCTACATGCCTTTACTGATGCTGACTGGGCTGGTGACTTGGATTCATATGTCTCCACCACAGGCTATATTGTATACTTGGGTAAGAATCCTATCTCTTGGTGCTCCAAGAAACAACGAACATTGGCTCGTTCTTCTATAGAAGCTGAATATAGGGCAGTCGCGGCTACTACTGCTAAGGTATCTTGGGTCCAAAATCTTCTGACCGAACTTGCCAGTCCACCCTCATCCTCTCAGGTTGTGTACTGTGATAACTTAGGGGCCACTTACGTTGCTGTAAATCCACGGTTTCATTCTCGCATGAAACATCTTGGTCTTGATTATCATTTTGTTAGAGAAAAGGTTCAGAATCAATCCTTGCGGGTATCCTTCATCTCTAGTAATGATCAGTTGGCCGATGCACTCACCAAACCATTATCTCGTGCTCGCTTTGAGTTTTTGATATTCAAGATTGGTCTCTGTTGGTCCCAAAGGGGCAACAAGGGTATGAAAAATGCTAGAGGGGGGGGGTGAATAGCGTTTTAGAATTCTTTTCAAACCCTTTTGCAAATCAATGGCAGATGCGCACAACTCTTATTTTGGCTAAGTATAGCGCGCAGTAAGAGAGTGAAATGCACAGCGGAAATTTAAAGCAGCTCTGCGCAGAGTATACTGCGCAGAGATAAAAACGCACGCGCTAAGTATGAGGCTAAAGAGTGGCGCAAAAAGGATTCTAAGGCAAATGAGCAATAACAATTACAACATCAAAGTGTAGCAATCTGAAAGATCAAACAAAGCAGTTCATAAATAGTTAAGCAGGAAATATGCAGTAAGTATAATGAACACGCTATTTGGAGAGGTTCGATCGATGAAAGATCTACATCCTCTACCAAGATGGTTAGTCTTGGATTTCTAATGGAGATCTTATTATATAAGAGAGTATTACAAATTACAACATTTGAGCTCAATACTAACTCAAGATCTATTATCTATGAATAACAAATCCTAGACTAAACTGGTGTATCTCAAGAAGTAAGATCTAAATGATCAAAGCTTCAAGAGGTGTGTGTGTGACAGAAATTCTGGGCTCTATGAATATGAAAGATGAAGAGCACCAAGAATTCTGGTGATATAGGCTTTGTGATATGAGCAGGAGTTTGAAGGTTTGAAGATCTTGAAGGCTGTTCTAAAGAATCTGGAAATACTAAGCAGCAGTCTTCAGATCTTCAAGGTTTCTCAATGAAGCATGAAACTCGAGCTCTGAAGCATAGTGGCCAACAAGAGGGGCTTGATCAAAGGGATGATGAATGGGCTGCTTGGAGATGAAGATGAGCAGGCTATTTATAGCTGAGAGCTTGAATATAGCCATTGGAGCTCTGAGCAAGGACAATGAGTTGGCACAAAGTGATTGGCGCGCAGCTGTCTTTTATAGCCGTTGGGGCTCTGATCAAAGATGATGACCTGGCACAATATGATTGGTGCGCAGGTGATTTAGAGCCATTGGAGACTGAGCATGAATACCAAATTCAAAAGCTTCTTCTAGAAGGTTGACAGCTGTCTTCACTTGAGATATTTCTTTGAAGCGTGTCTCCACCAATGGTTTTGCTGAGTGTGCTTATTTTGTCGTTTGTGCACACCTCAGCACTCTTACTCAATCCAAAAAGCGTAGCTTGTCTTGATGCTTTCCAAGCTTCTAGAATGTGAGATTAGGAGATGGGGAACTTGACCAAGGTTGTGTCCGCGCACAAAGGCATGCGCATTGCCGGCGCGCATGGATTCAGCGCATGAGCAGCATGCGCACCATGCTTGGTCACAAAAAGATCTCTTGAGAGTTTGGGGAATGAGATCTTGAAAACTGAGCAGGGTCAAGGGCTGCGCAAGATATTTATGCGCAGTGGCGACCTGCGCAGAGAACATCCTGCGCAGTGAAATGAAACCTGCTTGGGAAATCTTCGATACTTCAAAGCTTCAAGTCCTATCATCTAAGCCTATACTATAAAAAGGACTTGGATAAAAATTAAAGTTATAAACTTCTTTACATGAGGTCCTAAAGTCCATAAAAATACTTATAGGTGATGGTATCAATCAATTCTAACAAATATAGGAGGGTTAAGTGATAAGCATACCCAACAATCTCCCCCTAAATGATTGATGCCATTACCTACTATAGCAAAGGAAATTCATTGTACTTGATAATAACATGTCCATAAAAATGTGAAGGGTAAATCATGCCTCAAGTCAATGCACACACTAGCCAGTGCTATAGATTTCTAATCTATCCAAAAGATTAAAAACTTACAAGATAGGAAAGATAGAAATATCATTCAGAGCATACAAATAATGTGAGATGAAGTTTTAAGTATGCGTTTAAACTGAATGTTTAAACATCACGCGTAGAAGATATGAGCAGTAAAGATTATGCGCATGAGTTTAAGTAATAATGCATTCAATGTTCCACAAACGAATGGTTTGAATTGAACAAGGTTTTGTGAAAGCTTAATGATGCATTCTTCTCATTAAAACTTGAAGGATTGACTGTTACAGAGTACAAGCTTTTAAAGAGGAAAAACAAAAGAGGTGCGCACAAAAACAAAAGCGCACGAAATAAAAGCGCATAAAACATACTGCGCAACGAGAATCAAAAAATCAAAGAAAAAAACTAGCAAAATACTTACAAAGGAAATCTAATCTATGTTGATCCGTTGTAGGGCTTCGCACATCTCATTCTGAAGACTGTTGAACTTGTTCATGAGTTCCACCTTTAAATTTTGAAATTTGTCCTGGAACTCAACAGCTTTACCAACATAAGTGTTCATTCCTCTGCGCATATCAGCATTGTCATCCACTAGCTCTCTGAACTTTGCTCTGCTGTCCGTCAGGATGGCAGTCTACGTAGCTTCTAGTCTTGTGTTGGTATGGAGGCGCTGAGTGTTGACGCTGGCTTGAATATCTAGCATTGCGTAGTCCAACTTGTCGTTGAACGCAGAAGAAAAATCTGTCATGGACTTAGCAATGCATCTACGCACTTCTTCAATATTATGCGCAGAGCCTCCTTGTTCAATCTTCTCCATCTGAGCTTGAAGATCATCAAATCCTCTAAGTAACCCATCTGCGAGGGTTTTCTTGAGCTTTTTCAGTATGTCCCTGAGTCCACCATCAAGCGCTCCAAGGGTGAACACATTTTTGAGTTGTACGCTGACATTTTCGAGCTGGGCCCTGATGGTTCTCAGGGAGTCCAGGATAAGATGATCCAAAGTGATAGGAACTTTTTCTTGCGCAAGCTGAGATGAACTTGCCTTTGCCTCCGTCTTAGCACTCTCCGTGCTTTCCTTTGCCTCCCTTGCCTTTGCTTCCTCCTTGGCCGATTTGTCCCCCTTAATGGTATCAATCTCCAAATGCTGCATATCAAGACAATACAATAAAGCAGTTTGACCAGTAAGGAGTTGATTTAGCTGCAGCTGCGTAGCGACTTGATTCGCTTGAACATAATGCAAGCTTTGCACGATCTGGCGCAGCTCAGCTGAAGAGGAAGGAGGAGTCTCAGGGGCTGAAGATGAAGGTTGAACTGGAGAAAGATCACTGCTGTCAGAGGCTGCGGAACTAGTGCGGCGCTTCTTCAATCCTTTTACACTGCTGCGCACCTTCTGCTTGAGATGAGAAGATATATGTGCGATATCAGCACTGGGGATGGCTTCTTGAGAGGCTTTGTGCATTTGCTCCCCCTCAACAGCAGCATCATCTGAATCACCACGGAAATCAGCCTTGCGCTTCATGGTGGTTGGCTTAGAGGGAGCAGGAGCTGGATTGCTGGTAGGATCTGCCTCTTTGAAAGAAATCCCTTTGGTGGATTGAACCAAAGGAATGTCCTTGAACTTTTTGCCACTGGGCGTAGCAATGCCCTTCCCCTTACGATTATACGCTTCTTCTGCTGTCTCTTGCGCAGCATCAGGTGTAGATCTTCCTGCACTCTTTTTGGACTTGGCCACAGGAATTGGGCCTATCCAAGGTTCCTTGTTGGGAGCGGAATCAGACAGCCAGATTTCATAGTAATCAGCGTTACCTATCTCACTGCGCAAATTCTGGAAGTGTACTCTAGAGTAGTACTTTGCGTCGCAAAACTGCTTCTTGATTGACTTTTCTTCAACATAGGTGCCCAGTTCACCATAAGTCAATAAGAGTTTGGTTAGCAGTCTGCAGTGAGTTCGGTATTTGGTCTTCCCTGCGTTCAGCTTCTTTTCATAGCTGGTCATTCCCTTCACAATCTCATTGAAGATAATCTGCGGCCAGTCGAGTTGATCTTCGTTGAAGATGGCTACGCATGTCGCGCCCCCGAACCCGCGGGTCCGGAATACGCGAGCTGGACGTCGACTTAAACCCAAAACTCTAAAATATAGAAGTTAAAAATTCCATTTTGAACCAAAAGATGATAACACAAGGTTTTACAAATCCAAGTTTAAATCAACAAAGTGCATCTAACATAAGCTCCACAGCTTATACCAAAAAAGAATAAAATATACAATTCTTAATGACGTCAATAATGGTAAAACTATCCCCAAAAGGTTATACATTTAAATAATGTAAACCGATCCATAGCAACCTGCCCCAAAATCTCAATCCTCTCGACGTCCTCCTCGATCCGCGAATCCTAATCCTTTTCCTCCTGGGGGGGGGGACTTAAGGAAAAACAAAGATGGAAATAAACGGGGTGAGATAAAATCTCAGTAAGTTACAAATGCAACTACATGACATGCAATAATGCAATAAGCAATAAACAATGATAAATATCACATAGCATGAAACAATTAACAGTCAACAGATAGCAGCGGAAAGTAAACACATAACAAAGGATATTAGCCAAGGTTTCCCAACTGATAGAACCAATAAAGGGTCGCTGCGCAGCTTCAACAATCTACCAATCCATATCTTCACAGTAGCATAAAAGCCGAAGAGAAAACCCCGGTCAGAAGCGACCAATCAACCCATCAATCAAACAAACCATCTTCATAGTAGCATAAAAGCTGAAGAGAAACCCGGTACCGGAACCAATAACAATGATAAAGTGCCACAAGGGGCGGGAGCCATGCCACAAAGTCATGCTCCAAAACGATTAGCTAGAATACTCACAACGGAGCTAGCTCATCCCAACCAAGGCCAATCTGGAAGAGGAAAGAAGGACCAATGGGCGATGCTATACTGGACTTGGCTCGTGCCATTATAACATTATACATTGCCTGACTCGAACACAAATAACCAGCTGGACTTTCAATTAAATGCTAGGTAATAAATACTAGCTCGATAAACAACCAAAGATTCCAAAGTAGGGAACCATACCAATTAATCACCATAAAAGATGCAAACGATTACTCAAGAAGAGTTCAACAACAATAACACAAGGATTTCTCATAAAAGAGTCCAACAACATTGACCATTAAAACATAATGATTCCAAGATAAGGCACGTACCAAATACATCCTAAATGTGATACCCACAAGTTAGTCATAAAGAGCACAACCCAAACGGTCGCTCCCTAATGGCACAATGACTATTACCAAAATGACCATAAACATTTACTCAAAAGATATACTAGGACTATGAACTCAACCATCTCATCACACCTGGAATTCCAAATAAGAAATCCGAATGAATACATCTTAAGGTTAATCAAACCGTAGGTACCCAATTGCCAATTCACGCTTTATCTCCGTTCATAACGAACCCATTCTAAACACCCCACACGAATCCGAAAGGTTACCCTTATTAGAACATGATCACGACAGGACTAAACCCTACACCTTGGTGTTCAATAACAACCCTCTAGGTACTATAGGACATCGCCTAAAACCTAGACCAAGTCTTACGCGAAATTCAATTCGGTTGGAACAAACACGAACACATCATAAGATGCCCAAACAATACTTGATCAAATTACATAACACTATTGTTCACAAAGGAACCAATTTTAATTACTAAAGTGCTCCACGGTGTTATCTTAAGTTAATTAGAAGAAGGTACCCTAAACTAGTTAAGCCATTTAGTTAAAACAAGCAAAAGGGACAAAATCCTGGAACAGTGAGCGGGCGGGCGCCTGGCATGGGCGAGCGGGCGCCTGAATGACCAGAAGGTCTGGCCATCAGGAAAGGGTATGCAGGCGGGCGCTTGGGTCCAGGCGGGCGGGCGCCTGGTCTGGATTCCAGCCGGGAAAACAGAGCTGGGTTCATGATGTTCTTACCCATTTCTCACCACACTCAAAATCAAACACAATCAATCTTCCACCCAGCATAAATATGAACCCAAAACAACTTATAACTAGAACGGGGACTCAAATAATACCATTCATCAACCAAGATCAAGATTCAAACCCAACATTCCTAAAATCACCATTTTTGACCAAAACTCCAAATAAATTCCAAATAAACTCCAAAATCAACCAAACTTCAAATATAACACATCAAGCATAATATAAACATGATATGAACATTTTAGCATAAAAATGGGGAAAGCAACTTACCCGAATTTTCTCAAAGGTGACGGAACTCGAAATTTCTTGGCTTCTTACGATCCTATCGACGATCTAAACAAGATTCATGTTTTAAGAAATGAGAAATAATGAGAGGAGGAAGAAGAAAATCAAGAGAGAAGAGAGAAAGAAAACTTACCCAATGTAGAGAGAGAGAGGGAGGTGTGCTGGGAGAGAAGAATGAGGGAGTAGGGTAGAGAAGGAGTAGGGAGGGAGTAGTTAAAACCTTTTTCATAAACTTACACTTAGGCCCCTTTTTCCACACTACACACAAATACTTGCACTCCCTACTAACAATTAAGACCCAACACTTCTACACTAGCACAAATGACCCAAATAAAATGCTAGGCATAATTATTATGAAACATAATATCCACACATAAATATTTAAATAAATAATAATTTAAATAAATAAATAAGCAAATAAATAAATAATAATTATTTATTACCAATAAAATAGAGCCTAGTTTTCGGGTCGTGACATTCACTCCCCCTTAAAGAAAATTCGGCCCGAATTTTAACGAGACCTACCCGAAAGATCAAGTAGCCATTAATACGATAATTCCGTCATTTCCCAAATTCCTCAATCATCCATTCTAAACCACCACGTAGTAACCTTAAATAATGTTCACCATACCACGACCTCTCGCACATAACTTCCTTCAATCATAACCTTCACTACTAATTAGAATCCATAATCAAAATTGGAGAATCCCAATTGCTCCCAAACATAACTCTCGAGATATCCTAAGCTCATCTTATTCATAACCTTAATTACACTGCAAAGGTGTTTCCTTTTGTAAATCACATACTTAGTAGTATTCCCCAGAAATTCAAAACATCACCATCCCGAGCCTAATTAGCTTTTAAAATATAAAAAGGCCAAATGAATTTCTATTTCCACAATATTCATCGAAATGGCTACATCTCTATGGATTACCATTATAGTGCTTTCACTTTGAGTTAACACCTTAAATTAATAGTACCATACAACCCCAAAATTTCTCGTACAAAGTGTCCACTTAATCTATGTTATACTCTCATCCCTTCATTAATCCGGTCTTGAAGCCTAAACAATTCAATATACTCAATAGTCCGCAAAACGATCCAAATTTCATCTTCAAAAGATTTTCTCTAACTCCCATTTAAATTATAATCCGTGCTCATAAACCCAAGGAAATCAACAAATCTCAAATCCTCAATAGCTAACCCAAGTTAGTCTCTCACGCATACATTTATTAACCTAATGATACTTAGGCTCAATGGTACTACCAAAATCATAAACTAATTAGCTAGCCTCATTCCAATAGCTCCATTACCAAATCACAATATTCTTTAATTATGCCCAAATATTGATACTCGACTTTCTTCACATACCCTTGGTCCAAATCGCGAAACGCCACCAAGGAGAGATTGAGGACCATAGAACCACTATCTAACCAAAATTCAAAATGCCTTTAACATAGATCGAGAAATTGTTACTCTCCCAAAATGTACTTATTAGTCCTTTCTAACTTAACACGCTTACCACCATTATCGATTATACATTCCACCATACACTCATTACCCATAACAATTCACGCATCCCTCCATACTAATCAATCTCGATGTACTCACGGAGATGTACTAAAAGGAAACGAAATCTCTTAACAAGAAACCCTCGGTTGAATCCTCAACTTTTACAACTCAACCGTTACAATATAGATATTGATCTAATTATCAGTACTACAACCTTGTACCACACAATGCAATTTAACTCCAAGCTTCTCCTCAAACACTAGGTACCATTCGGAAGCAAATGAAAATCTTACGAATGATAAATACACCCAACAAATTGACCGAAACTAAATACTCGGATTTCAATTAAGAAAAGATAGGTATAACCCTTCCCAAAGGAACGGTCTCAAACAGTTTTAAGAAATTAGGAATGGAGAATACATCAATCCCCCTACAACAATAGACTAAAGCAATAGTAACATCAAAATCTTATAATAGCAACATGGCTAATTAGCAGGTGAGACATAACCAAACTTAAGCACATCATAAGCACATAAGACTTCATCAGATACCCTAAACTCCTCCATAGGAGTAGACACCTACAACACATAAGTCAAAGACTCAGAAGTAATAAATGCAACTAAATGCACAGAAACACATAGATGCGATGATCCTATAATGCACGCGCTCGCTCTCACGACGCTAAATAATACCTCCTGAAATTTATCCGTTACCTGGTGAGTGCTGATTGATCGCAATTACTCTACCCTATACCTTAGGGTTCCCCGAAGCATCTCTCTTCTGACCTGGTGAAGTACTGGTTCCTGTTCCTGATGATTGAACCTTAAACCTCGGACAATCCTTTATGAAGTGACCCAGTTGACCACAATTGATACATTTTCCTTGCTTCTTCCAACACTTATCCTCCAAATGGCCTTCTCTCTGACAGTAAGTGCAAAGCCACCTACCTTGTTTCCCTTGTTTCCCCGGAGTAGTACCCGGATTCCCTAGCGCGGTTTGTTCTTTAAACTGAGATGGTGCTCCCAAATTACCTCTGTTATCTGAACGGTGTTGTGGTTGAGATTTAGCATGGCTTACTTGTTTACCCGTATTTGCAACCTCGCTCTTCCTCTTATGCTCCCCAATATCTTGCTCGATCAAGTATGCCCGGTCTACCGCATCCTGAAATGTCATAATCCTCTGGGCTATAAGTTGAGTACGAATAGAAGTCTTCAAACCCCGGATGAATCTCATAGCCTTCTGTTCTTCGGTCCTCACAAGATAGTCACAATACCGGGCTAATTCTGTGAACTTAGCCGAGTATTGAGCTATAGACAACAAACCTTGCTCCAAGTTGAGAAGCTCGATCTCCTTTCGGTTTTGATCCACTACCGGAATGAAATGCTCCTTGAACTTTCGCACAAACAATTCCCATACATACACTGTGTGGGTATCATCCCAACTCGCTTTAACACCCTTCCACCAATGCTCGGCGGCACCCACAAGTTTATAAGCCGCAAACCGGACCTTGTCTTTATCGGTGCAACCAAAGACATCATAAATTTTCTCCATCGACTCAATCCATAGCTCGGCCTTCCTTACATCGGGTTCCCCATTGAACTCAACCGGTTTCAATTTCAGAAATTGTTCCAATCCATAGCGGGGTGGTGGTGCTTGTTCTACCCTCGGACCTTGATCATGTATGGCCTTCATGGCCGCCTCAAACATGCCCTGAAACATTGCACGGGCTTCATCCCTCGTTTCATTCTGACTTGCATTACCGGTATTACTTTCACCACTTCTCCTTCGAGCCATTTCAAACAAGTACCTGTATAAAACAACAATTGTTACTCACTCCGAACACACTACCCTCTTAGGTCATACTAATCCACCTAGACTTATACTTAGAGCCAAACCATAGCTCTGATACCAACTGTCGAGCCCCCGAACCCGCGGGTCCAGAATACGCGAGCTGGACGTCGACTTAAACCCAAAACTCTAAAATATAGAAGTTAAAAATTCCATTTTGAACCAAAAGATGATAACACAAGGTTTTACAAATCCAAGTTTAAATCAACAAAGTGCATCTAACATAAGCTCCACAGCTTATACCAAAAAGAATAAAATATACAATTCTTAATGACGTTAATAATGGTAAAACTATCCCCAAAAGGTTATACATTTAAATAATGTAAACCGATCCATAACAACCTGCCCCAAAATCTCAATCCTCTCGACGTCCTCCTCGATCCGCGAATCCTAATCCTTTTCCTCCTGGGGGGGGGGGCTTAAGGAAAAACAAAGATGGAAATAAACGGGGTGAGATAAAATCTTAGTAAGTTACTAATGCAACTACATGACATGCTATAATCCAATAAGCAATAAACAATGATAAATATCACATAGCATGAAACAATTAACAGTCAACAGATAGCAGCGGAAAGTAAACACATAACAAAGGATATTAGCCAAGGTTTCCCAACTGATAGAACCAATAAAGGGTCGCTGCGCAGCTTCAACAATCTACCAATCCATATCTTCACAGTAGCATAAAAGCCGAAGAGAAAACCCCGGTCAGAAGCGACCAATCAACCCATCAATCAAACAAACCATCTTCATAGTAGCATAAAAGCTGAAGAGAAACCCGGTACCGGAACCAATAACAATGATAAAGTGCCACAAGGGGCGGGAGCCATGCCACAAAGTCATGCTCCAAAACGATTAGCTAGAATACCCACAACGGAGCTAGCTCATCCCAACCAAGGCCAATCTGGAAGAGGAAAGAAGGACCAATGGGCGATGCTATACTGGACTTGGCTCGTGCCATTATAACATTATCCATTGCCTGACTCAAACACAAATAGCCAGCTGGACTTTCAATTAAATGCTAGGTAATAAATACTAGCTCGATAAACAACCAAAGATTCCAAAGTAGGGAACCATACCAATTAATCACCATAAAAGATGCAAACGATTACTCAAGAAGAGTTCAACAACAATAGCACAAGGAGTTTCTCATAAAAGAGTCCAACAACATTGACCATTAAAACATAATGATTCCAAGATAAGGCACGTACCAAATACATCCTAAATATGATACCCACAAGTTAGTCATAAAGAGCACAACCCAAACGGTCGCTCCCTAATGGCACAATGACTATTACCAAAATGACCATAAACATTTACTCAAAAGATATACTAGAACTATGAACTCAACCATCTCATCACACCTGGAATTCCAAATAAGAAATCCGAATGAATACATCTTAAGGTTAATCAAACCGTAGGTACCCAATTGCCAATTCACGCTTTATCTCCGTTCATAACGAACCCATTCTAAACACCCCAAACGAATCCGAAAGGTTACCCTTATTAGAACATGATCACGACAGGACTAAACCCTACACCTTGGTGTTCAATAACAACCCTCTAGGTACTATAGGACATCGCCTAAAACCTAGACCAAGTCTTACGCGAAATTCAATTCGGTTGGAACAAACACGAACACATCATAAGATGCCCAAACAATACTTGATCAAATTACATAACACTATTGTTCACAAAGGAACCAATTTTAATTACTAAAGTGCTCCACGGTGTTATCTTAAGTTAATTAGAAGAAGGTACCCTAAACTAGTTAAGCCATTTAGTTAAAACAAGCAAAAGGGACAAAATCCTGGAACAGTGAGCGGGCGGGCGCCTGGCATGGGGCGAGCGGGCGCCTGAATGACCAGAAGGTCTGGCCATCAGGAAAGGGTATGCAGGCGGGCGCTTGGGTCCAAGCGGGCGGGCGCCTGGTCTGGATTCCAGCCGGGAAAACAGAGCTGGGTTCATGATGTTCTTACCCATTTCTCACCACACTCAAAATCAAACACAATCAATCTTCCACCCAGCATAAATATGAACCCAAAACAACTTATAACTAGAACGGGGACTCAAATAATACCATTCATCAACCAAGATCAAGATTCAAACCCAACATTCCTAAAATCACCATTTTTGACCAAAACTCCAAATAAATTCCAAATAAACTCCAAACTCAACCAAACTTCAAATATAACACATCAAGCATAATATAAACATGATATGAACATTTTAGCATAAAAATGGGGAAAAGCAACTTACCCGAATTTTCTCAAAGGTGACGGAACTCGAAATTTCTTGGCTTCTTACGATCCTATCGACGATCTAAACAAGATTCATGTTTTAAGAAATGAGAAATAATGAGAGGAGGAAGAAGAAAATCAAGAGAGAAGAGAGAAAGAAAACTTACCCAATGTAGAGAGAGAGAGGGAGGTGTGCTGGGAGAGAAGAATGAGGGAGTAGGGTAGAGAAGGAGTAGGGAGGGAGTAGTTAAAACCTTTTTCATAAACTTACACTTAGGCCCCTTCTTCCACACTACACACAAATACTTGCACTCACTACTAACAATTAAGACCCAACACTTCTACACTAGCACAAATGACCCAAATAAAATGCTAGGCATAATTATTATGAAACATAATATGCACACATAAATATTTAAATAAATAATAATTTAAATAAATAAATAAGCAAATAAATAAATAATAATTATTTATTACCAATAAAATAGAGCCTAGTTTTCGGGTCGTGACAACGCAGTATTCCCACTGCTTTGAGATGAAATGTCCATTATTTCCATTCTTGCAGTTGAGGGAATCTCCAATTAGGGTGCACAGGTGATACATCACCTCACCAAATTCCTTTCTGTTATACATTGGCCACTTCTTGTTAAGAGAAGGAATGCCAATAAGCTACTGTGCAAGCGCATTTTGATGAACCTCATCATAGTTGACTGAAGAACTATCAACGTTGAAGTTTAGGAGGCTGCGAATGTGGTTGGGGTGAACCATTACATCACTGCTCTGTACAGTGGCCATGATCATTTCCGTTGGCTTGCCTTCAAGTTGTGCCGGAACAACTCTTGCTGTCTTGAAGAATTCATCTACCAGCGCAGGCACTATGAAGGATTGATCAAGAGTGAATAAAGGAAGAATGCCGGAGGAGCTGAGAAGGTGAAGCAGACGACGACCAATTGCATCTAAAGAGAGATCTGCCTGAATAAGTTCCCAACCCGGTATGAAGTAAACGTGTCCCTGCGTAAAATAATAGATAGAATTAGACAACCTATTACTTATGGAGCTGTGCGCATTTGCAAGTAATGATATATACCTTGGCAAAAGTTCCATGATAAGCAAAAAAATGTTTATGCGCAGAAAATAGGAAGAGAGTGCGCATAAAATAAGAATGCATACGCAGAGAGGGATCGTGCGCACATAAAATAAATACTAGTAAAGAAGTGTGCGCAGAGAAATAGATACAACTATATGCGCAGAAAGCCATGCGCAGGAAACTATGCGCAGAACACAAATACTTGGGGATATAACAATAGACCAAATAAAATATTAAAAAATAAGAATGAATATTTAAGAATATGAAGAACACCCAAGAACACCGAAAAACAAAAGTTGACAAGATTCAACAAAAAATACATCGAAATGACGGCATGGACAGGACGAAGTCAACCATGTAAAAAGTATGGTCAACGACATTAAAACAAACCCAGAAATTCAGAAAAACTGTTCGTCTGCCAAGGAAGTTACGGAGCACAGAAATTGACGAAAAACATATGTAACGACCATTGATCATGAAATAAACTACATGAAAGAATAGATCAGGCAAATACGAACACAACACAACGATCGATTTCAAAAAAGATTAGCAAATAAGAAAGAAATCGAAAAAGGGAGTCTTGAGACCTCCAAGAACAACAATGGCGGAAAAATAAGGAGTTATAGTGAAACATACCATGTCTTTGACGGTGGTAAGCCTTGATTGTTGTTCTACTTCTTCTTCGTGAGAGTTCCCAGGATTGGAGTGCGAAGAAGAGTCGGAGATGATGATTTCGGGTTGAGTTTTGGTTTTCTTAGGCGCCATTGAAATGGTTTTGAGAGAAGAAAGGTTGAGGTTGAAGATAAAGAACAGGAGATGAGAAATGAGGGTTTAGAACAGAGGTTAGAAAGAGAGTGAGAGAGAATTTAGAGGGAAGAGAGAAGTAGAGAGAGAAACGGTTTAAGTAGGGAAGGAGATGTTAGGCGCACGATAGCTGAGAAAAATCTGAGAAAATGTGCAGTGGCGCAGGATAGTGATACCACGTGTCACAAAAGGGAACGCGCGTGCGCAGGCCTATGCGCGCGTGTGCGTGTGAAGTTCTAAGCCGGTCACTGTCAAGTCAACTTCCTCATAAATGGTGAGTCAGTGAAAGGACGGTCGCACGTTAGCAGGGTGACGTGGCCGAATGGGGACGCGCGTGCGCAGTCTTTGCGCGCGCGTGTGTCAGCGAAAAGAGGCTGACGGCTGTCGCATCACCTTCCTCATTAAATGGTGAGCAGACATTCGCAAGGTGCGCTATCATGAATTGCAGTTTGCATTAAATGACAATGGGACATGCACAGGGGTAAAAAGGTAATTTCCCAAGAAAAATCAAAAATAAAAGCGCGGGAAAATTTAATTTATACAAGTACCCTTGTGACTCAGCGTTGACTTTTCAGTCAAGGACCTATGTGCAAAATCTAATGAATAGAACACTTACCTGCGGTCCACGATGATTTGCGCATGGATAGTCATGCGCAGCGCATTGATAGCGCAGAGATTTTATAAATCTCAGAACTGTTGTTACATGCGCAGACATTTGTTGCGCAGAAGTTGCACAGGGCGCATGAAACTTAACCTATTTTGCACACTTATCAAGCAAATACATTAGTATAATTTATATGGACAAGTTAGCTAAGATTAAGCATACCCATTTCTCCTTTCAAGAGATCACTTGTTAATTCTTGAGGAGATGATATTAGATATTGATGAGCTTGGTATTAGTGCTTGGCAGGATTGGAAACTGCTATGGTGGACATATTATCGCAGAGAATTGGATAATTCTCTTCATGAATCCCATAGTCCACAGGTTGTTGCTTCATCCATAAGATTTGGCAGCAGCAGTCTTTCAGCAGCAATATATTCTGCTTCAGTAGTGGAGATGGACACAGCAACTTGTCTCTTGCTTGCCCATGCTATAAGTCGATTTCCAAGGAAATGACATGTTCCACTTGAGCTCTTCCTGTCAATATGATACCAATAGTGCATGCTGCGTAGTCCGCATCTGAATAACCTACAAGTTTAAAGTTCGAATCTTTGGTGTACCAAAGTCCAAGGTTAACAGAGCCAAAAATATATCTAATACATTTTAAAGCAGTTATGTGCGCTTCAGAAGAATTAGCATGATAGTGCGCACAGATCCAGTCAACATAATATCTTGGCCAACTAGCAAAAGATAAAGGAGAGTTAATCATACCTTGATATAGTCTGATCAACTTTACCTTTTAAGTCTAATAAATTTGTTGCTGGTGGCCATTGGAGTGTCGTATGCTTTAGCACTCAAGTCCAAACTTCTTGATTAAGTCTCTTGTGTACTTGGCTTGATTTGCGAAGATGCCATCATTCAATTGATTGATTTTAAGCCCGAGGAAGAAGGTGATTTCTCCCATCATGCTCACCTCAAACTTGCTTTTCATTAGCTTTTCAAAGTGATTACAAAGTGACTCATTAGTAGAACCAAATATAATATCATTGACATAAATTTGAACGAGTAAAGAGTGATCATTATACTTAGCAATAAAAAGAGTTGCATCGATTTTACAGCGTTTAAAGCCTTTTTCTAGTAGGAATTTTGAAAGGGTATCGTACCATGCTCTTGGAACTTACTTATGTCCATACAAAGCTTTCTTGCTTTGATTCTGTGATGCTTCCATTCTTATCCATCTTGTTTCCGAACACCCATTGAAGCACTTAATATTTGATGAGCTTTTCTTGCACTTCTTGCATAGCATCGATCCAGCTTAAAACATGGAGCACTCTATCAATCTTCTTTGATCCGACATGAGAGATAAACGAATGCTACACCGCAAAGTTTGATGCTCTCGATGTGCGAACCCTTACATTGAGATGATAGGAATACGAAGATCAATAGGTATTTCATTTGCTTCAGTACCAAAATCATCAAAGGTGATTTGCTGAAGAGGAGAAACATCATGCGCAGGAGGAGGTGTTTGCGCATCAGGAGTTGTAACTTCAGGCGCAGCATTTGGAGTATGCGCATGAGATGGACTGATTCTGAATCTGCTTGATCTATATTCTGCGCAGGAATAGAGTTACTGCGCACCTGTCTAAGAAGCTCAGCAGAGGCATCAGAATCATTTGGAGCCAGATGTGGCTCAAGGAGAGAATGCTCATCAAAAAGTAACATGTACAGATACTTAAAATAACTAGAGATTTATCTTATTATGATCATGAAAAGCTTATAGAATGATTGGCATACCCAACGAGAATACCTTCATCTGCTTTGGCGTCGAATTTTCCTTTAGCGTTTGCAGCCAAAGAGCTTGAAGAAAGTAATGTTGGGCGCTCTTTCTCTCCATAGATCGTATGGGGTATTGATGTAGGCTTCGTTGATGAGGAATCTTATTCTGAGTAAAGCATGCACCGTTGACAGCTTCTTCCCAGAAATACATTTAGAAGTACTGCTTTTACTATCATTGTTTATCCATCCTCAATCAACGAGCGATTCTTTCCACAACGCCATTTTGTTGCGGAACTCCAGCAGCAGAGAAATTGTGAAGAATACCATTTGTTGGTTCTTGTTGGTTCTCACAATATTGAGTGACATCGTTGTTCATAAATTCTGTTTCATTGAAGTGTCAAACTCTATTGATGTCTTCTATGTTTGGAGATTTAGAAGGAGAGCAGCCAGGATATCATAGAGATACCACAGGTTGGTCCAAAGCTTCGTGGTAGTGAGCGGTCCAAACATATGAGGTGAAGCGGATGTAAGCGTTTTGACATTGGAGCAATCTTGCTGGAGGAAAACTGCTCAGGCTGCTTACTAAGCTGGCATGGTGCTTACACCATTGATAGCTGCTTTCACTTAAGCTCATTGCTACAAAACAAGGATTACTAAATAGAAATTATAGCGGTAAGATCAATAATATAAAAATTGGTCTTACGAGTCCTTGTGAGCAAAGTTAGTCCAGAAACATCATTTTTGATGTAACAGTGCGTTGAAGTGATATGGCATTCCAGACCTTTATCGCATAATTGATATGGAGAGCAGGTTGCTTGAGACTGTCTTTTATGATTAGTCCAAATCCAATTATGTGCCCTTTGTTGTTACCATATATTACTGAGTGATCTCTTCCTTTGTGCATATCTTTAAGAGTGTTGACATCTTCAGTAGTGTCTAGAATCCACTGCCGATATCAACTGAGCTTGAGAGGGCACAGTGAAGTAGATCTTTTCTGCTTGTTAAAACATTGACTTGCGCTCTACAGCTGAGTTATCATTTAAGATCAGCAGGCACTTTAAGAGATTCCTTGCGCGGCTGCGGAGTTGGTGATGACGCAGCTTCTATCAGGTTAGCTCTGGCAGATAGGTGCTTGTCATTCTGTCTGCTTGGTGAAGGTGTCCCGTTTCCACTAGAGTGAAGGGATCTTTCTTTGATTGTCCTTGGCACATGCTCAGGTTCCATTTCAGAAACAACTTTTGAATCATTGTCAGCATTTGCCACTAAGCAGAGCAGTCCATCCTCAGAGTCAGCATCGTTGTCTTCAGTGTCAAGTCTCTGAGTCCTTAGCTCCTTTTCTGCGCAGTTCTCTTCAGCAACCATTCTGCACTGCTTTGATGCTTTGTGCGCAGGGTTGCTTTTCCTTGTACTCAAATTTTGAAGTAGGCATTTTGAAACGAAATGTCCTGGCTTTCTGCAGTAGACCAAGTCATCTTTCTTTGAGTCTCTATAAGAGGGAATAGGAGGTTTGCTTAAGGATCCACCATGTTTGGAGAACTTTCTGAATTTGATCTGAGGTTTGAGCAGGCGCAGGAACATGTGAAAAGTTAGCCATTGCCCTAGATTTTGAAGCCATCTTGAATCGGCACCCAAGCTGTTAAGCTTGAAAAACAAAACAAGTTTTATGAAGGTGTTTGCTCTGATACCACTTGTTGGTCCCAAAGGGGCAAGAAGGGTATGAAAAATGCTAGAGGGAGGGGGGGGTGAATAGCGTTTTAGAATTCTTTTCAAACCCCTTTGCAAATCAATGGCAGATGCGCACAACTCTTATTTTGGCTAAGTATAGCGCGCAGTAAGAGAGTGAAATGCACAGCGGAAATTTAAAGCAGCTCTGCGCAGGGTATACTGCGCAGAGATAAAAACGTACGCGCTAAGTATGAGGCTAAAGAGTGGCGCAAAAAGGATTCTAAGGCAAATGAGCAATAACAATTACAATATCAAAGTGTAGCAATCTGAAAGATCAAGCAAAGCAGTTCATAAATAGTTAAGCAGGAAATATGCAGTAAGTATAATGAACACGCTATTTGGAGAGGTTCGATCGATGAAAGATCTACATCCTCTACCAAGATGGTTAGTCTTGGATTTCTAATGGAGATCTTATTATATGAGAGAGTATTACAAATTACAACATTTGAGCTCAATACTAACTCAAGATCTATTATCTATGAAGAATAAATCCTAGACTAAACCGGTGTATCTCAAGAAGTAAGATCTAAATGATCAAAGCTTCAAGAGGTGTGTGTGTGACAGAAATTCTGGGCTCTATGAATATGAAAGATGAAGAGCACCAAGAATTCTGGTGATATAGGCTTTGTGATATGAGCATGAGTTTGAAGGTTTGAAGATCTTGAAGGCTGTTCTAAAGAATCTGGAAATACTAAGCAGCAGTCTTCAGATCTTCAAGGTTTCTCAATGAAGCATGAAACTCGAGCTCTGAAGCATAGTGGCCAACAAGAGGGGCTTGATCAAAGGGCCGATGAATGGGCTGATGAATGGGCTGCTTGAAGATGAGCAGGCTATTTATAGCTGAGAGCTTGAATATAGCCGTTGGAGCTCTGAGCAAGGACAATGAGCTGGCACAAAGTGATTGGCGCGCAGCTGTCTTTTATAGCCGTTGGGGCTCTGATCAAAGATGATGACCTGGCACAATATGATTGGTGCGCAGGTGATTTAGAGCCGTTGGAGACTGAGCATGAAGACCAAATTCAAAAGCTTCTTCTAGAAGGTTGACAGCTGTCTTCACTTGAGATATTTCTTTGAAGCTTGTCTCCACCAATGGTTTTGCTGAGTGTGCTTATTTTGTCGTTTGTGCACACCTCAGCACTCTTAGTCAATCCAAAAAGCGTAGCTTGTCTTGACGCTTTCCAAGCTTCTAGAATGTGAGATCAGGAGATGGGGAACTTGACCAAGGTTGTGTCCGCGCACAAAGGCATGCGCATTGCCGGCGCGCATGGATTCAGCGCATGAGCAGCATGCGCACCATGCTTGGTCACAAAAAGATCTCTTGAGAGTTTGGGGAATGAGATCTTGAAAACTGAGCAGGGTCAAGGGCTGCGCAAGATATTTATGCGCAGTGGCAACCTGCGCAGTGAACATCCTGCGCAGTGAAATGAATCCTGCTTGGGAAATCTTCGATACTTCAAAGCTTCAAGTCCTATCATCTAAGCCTATACTATAAAAAGGACTTGGCTAAAAATTGAAGTTATAAACTTCTTTACATGAGGTCCTAAAGTCCATAAAAATACTTATAGGTGATGGTATCAATCAATTCTAACAAATGTAGGAGGGTTAAGTGATAAGCATACCCAACAGTCTCACTCACCGGTCGTCCATCTTGTGGGAGCATGTTAAAGATACGTCAGAAGACTCCAATATTTAGTTTCCTATTTTAGTTCAATATGTATAGTCAGTTACCTATTATATTAGGAATCTTATTATGGTAGGAATTAGTTTCTTCTTCTCCAAGTTACACTCTTGTATTTATACTTCACATATTGATCAATAAGATTTGAGATGTCTTTCACAATTATTCTAAGTCTCATATTCTCATGTTGTGAGTGCTTCTCTATTAAGATATTTGGTCAGTTTAGTAGTATCTATAAAAATGACTATGCATCTTATGGATGTGGTCATAACGTATCTGTATGGAGATCAAGATTCAAGTATTTACATGAAAATTCCAGAAGCACTTATGATAGAATCCACCATCTATTAGCTTGAGGCATATACTATCTAGTATATGGTTTAAAATAATCCAGAATGATGTGGTATAACTGTCTGAGCCAACAGTCTCTTAGAAGGGGATATGTGAACAAGGATATATGTTCATGCGTATTCATCAAAAAGAAAAAAAAAGATTGAGTTTGATAACATTTTTGTATAATAAATGATGTGAACTTGATAGAGATTGTAAATGAAGCCAAGAAATCTCACCAGCTCCTAAAAACAGTGTTCGAGTCACAAGACCTTGGGAGAAGAAATTTGTCATTGGATTAGAAATAGTCCATCATAGCTTGAATAATGGAATCAACTGCATTTGGATGAAGTTAAGAAGATTCAATTAGTATTAAAACAAAACATACTTCATGCTAATGTAGTCAGGTCATTAGATAAATTATATAGGGTTTTGAGCACACATGCGCAGCGGAAAACAACAAGAGTAAAACCTAGAGACCGGATCCGTTCAAAATTATTAAATTAAATACTAAATGAATTTAGAATACTAATTATTGTGATGCATTTAAATTTTAGATCTTCAAATTCTTAAACTTTGAGATTTGAATCTTCCTCCAAGCGTTCTTCAAATCACGATCGCAGAAACACGAACTTGAAGATGAAAAAGAAATCACCCTCTTTGAATATCCACACGCGAACGAATATCAAGAACACCTTCTTGATCCGGATTGCTAGATCCAATAATTAAAAATCAAAATTCTAATTCTTTATGCTATATGAGTTTTTTTTTTTTTATTCTTGATCTTTGATTATGAATCTTAGAACAAGAATATTGTTTCTCTAAACAATGGAGGCTTATGGTACTGATTAGGGTTAAATAGAGGCTTATTTATACATATTAATCCTTAACCCTTAAGAAAAAATAGGTTAAATCCCGCCAAAAACCGAAATCGGGAATTCAGCCCGATCCAGCAGGTGCTCCGCCGAGCACATCACATGACTCGGCCGAGCAGTAACTTTCCAGAAGGTACTGCACACAACATGTCCTTTCTCGGTCGAGTCTTATGACTCGCTCAACCGAGCACCACCAATTTTAGCCTTTTATTTAATTTGTTCTTTTGTGTGTGACTCATAGGATTATATTAAGTTGGTAATGAGCCCAACCAAAGTCGTTTTCATAAATCATGAGCGGACTCTAGCAAGCCATCATGATTACCTAAATAATATAACTTATTAAAGTTTGTTTATCCTCATTGAATATATCACAATCCCTTTGTCCACAATGTCATTGAACGTAAGTCATAGTGCATGATCAACTTACATTGTTCAATTCATTTGAGCACGTCCATGCATTTAATCAATACTATTCATCGAGGGGACCAAGATCGACATCTCTCTCGAAGAGGGACAAATTCAATATTGACTTATTACACTTTCCTACATAACGCCGATCATGCCAATCATATCCTTTATGATTACTTGGTTAAGAGTAACGTTTGAATATGTCAAACATAATGTTCATTATGTGGAAGACCATAATAATCTCAAGTCTAAGGATTCTAATGATAAAACTATTATGAGATTTAATTATGACATTTGACCATAACATAAATCTCATAAACAAGTCAAGTCCAGTACTATGTTTATTAACAAGTACTCATAAGCTTAATTATAGCACATACACATAACCATCACACGATTATCTATTAAACGTATACTAGTTCTTCATAAGTACTAGGGATGGAGATTATTATTAACAAAACATGTAACAACAAATAATAATCAAGTAACATCTATTTATATAATGAATAAATAGATAACATCAAGCGTCATAAAGCATTCCTAGGGCATACACACCAATAAATTAAAGGATTCATTCCCTTTTATATTGTGACATCCCGAAACTAAGTACGACATTTTGGGACGGATCGAAAAGAAAAAAATAGAAATGAAAATAATGGAATTATTAAGATGATTAGTGGGGGCCACGTGTAAGTTTTAAGAATGGAGAGGTGGACTTTGTTTGGCCAGCATATATGTAACCTTAAGCTTGAGGTGGGTTTTAATTGGTGACCCATTCCTTCTTGACCAATAGGAAAATGAGTGCAATGCTAATATTAATGGCCATGATGTATAATATGTGTACTTATATTTAAGAAGCTTTAGGCCATCTTCTGCAGAGACATAAAGATTCGATCTTAGTGAAATAGTTGGTGTTCCGTTTTAGCCCTTTTGCGGTAAGGGAGACTACGCAGTATTGATTTCGTGTCACTTTCTTTTATATTCGTCTTATCGTAGTACTCTATTTTATTGATACGTAATTCATTTGTTCGGTCACATTTGATTATTGCTTTGGAATTTAACTTGCTCGGTTAATGTCATGATTATTTGAAAAGCATGTTTTATGTGTTATTTGTTCTCAAAGATGAGATTTGTTATATGGAATAGTTTCGATGTAGCTAATTATGTGACGGTCGCAGTGGACTCTGTTATTGTATTTGTGTAGGGTCCGGCTCCATGAGGGCGGCCAACAATTCAGTTATTATGGTTATCCCACTAGGTCTGATCATAATTAGGACATCAGACTATAAAATATGATAATCGATTGATGTTCGGTTTATGAAATCAGAGTCTTATTTGGCATGTCCATATTTATAATGTCATGGGCAAAGTTATCTGTGATATTGTGTATCCCCTTTCTTATTGAGCCCCCAGCTCCCCCCCACCAGTTTGACTTTTGTTGACCGTTGACCGGGTCAGGACAGCGAAGAATTGATCCGGAGCATTTTGAAATTATTAGTGAGGCTTTGTATAGTATTTTGGAAATGTAAATTGTACCATTTTGATATTTATGACATTAGAATTTTCGGAGTGTTACATATGTATTTATAGATGAGGGTGAAGAGGTGATATCATCATAAGTGTCATATTTAAGTGTAATATGCATATCATTAAACTTAGCGCAATGTTTTGATAAATTTGGTTGCTAGATATAGTTCTTCACCAACAACCGCCATTATAACATAAAAGATATCAGTCACTATCACCAGGAACAATGGAGATGGGTTTATTTATCCCAATACTTCTATAAAACGTTTAATTGGATGTTAATCATGAACAGTGGCGGATCCAGGATTCCTAACCACCGGGTGCACAATTTACACTACATAACTTTGAATTTAAAAAAAAAAAAAATCGAAACGCAATTACATTACAATTCATAACTTTGGATTAAAGCGACGCATTTTAGTTCCAATCATTTTTTGAGGAAAAACATGACCGGTAGGTTGACAAGGACCCTTTTGTATATAGTATCTTCTAATATCATCTACTTGATTTGGATGATATTCATAAATCCTTTTTTCTAAATGCGGGATCCGAAGGAAGACTATTCAAATCAACAAATTCTTTACTAGAAGAAGCCATCGCGGGGACCGATTGTTGACTTGGTGCACTAGCACTACTAGAATTACCCACCCCAAAACTAGTTTCACCATCCCCAATTTTTTTCCTTTTGATAAGAAATTTGTCCATATTCAATAATCAACCAAAAACACCAACAATCCTACAAAAAATCAATGAAATAACCATTCAAACACATATATATTTAAAGTCAAACATTTAATAAACACTCATATTGAAATCACCCATGAAATTTGAAGAAAAAAATCAAAGCCCCAAAATAATATTCAAACCCTAGATTTCAATTTACAACAATGACAATCCAGAGAAAGAGAATAAGATGAGGGATTTGAGTTGAGGATACTTACAAGAGGGAGAATGATTGAGAATAATGCTTTGCAGATTTCCGATTGCCTCTCTCGGTTGATCTTCTCGTTCGACTTCCTCGTCCGGCACAGCGTCGCCAGTCGGCACTCCTTTCTTCCTTCCGTGTTTGCAAAAAAAAAAAATTGAAATTTGTGGCTTCTGTTTGTTTTCCTCTCCTGTAAAACACAAATAGGTGGGTTTCTTACTCTTTTACTAAGTTCACATCCTATCTAGTTAATTTCATACTCTAACTCATTTTTTTTGGGGGTGCACTTAGTAAAAAAAAATTAATTAAAAAAAATTGGTTGACCGGGTGCACGTGCACCCGCTCCTACAACGTAAGATCCGCCCCTGCATGAACCAATCAGATCTTAATAAAGCTTGATCCCAGAGTGGTATGTGTTCACTGTTGGAACACAACTGTGTCTTGTTAGTCCACAAAATCGGCCTTAGTTGCCACCTCTTCAAACCATTATGAGATTCTAGAACTTCATGAAGCAAGTTGTAAATGCACATGACTTAGTGCCATACTTTTATATATTTGAAGTTCTTGTATACCACATAAGACCATACAGTTATATTAGAGGATAATGCATTATACATTGTGCAATCCATGAAAACTGTAATGAAACATGTTATGACAAACCAAAAATCATATGCACCCTACTATAGTACATCTCATAAGTATTAACATGTAGTTCTTGTTGTTATAACCAGAGTTCCAGCCAATTTTTACTTTTTCTTTGTTTGGTTGTGTGACAAGTATGGTATTTGTATTCCCTACTGTATTTATATTCTATCTTTTTTTTTGGTGTGTTAAGTGGAATTCAGGTTTTTGAGTTATATGTTTGAGGGCATTTTTTTATTGATAGTGGTGGCATTTTTTTTTTGCAGTCAAGTCCGTTCTCCAAGAAGCAGTAATTAATTGTGTTTGGGCTCTGAACTACATGCAGCTGCCTATTTTTTCAGGTATGGTTTTCTTTCACATTTTTATGGACATATATATCATGTTGAGCTACTCTAATTCGTTGTCATTTATGCATGCAAAGGTAAACTCTTTGTAGCAAAGAGGACATTGTATGAAGTGTCTACTTTTGTCAAGTTTAAAGATTGGATTTCATAGTGAAATATATATATATATCAACATCTGACTCCAAACGAACTATGTCTCCTTAGATATTCCTAATTTTTGTATCTAGTTAATGAACGATTCTATCCCAATGCTCTAGTTGATACATATGCAATTTTTGTGGGTATTTGGAATAGTTAAAATTTATCAAATAGGTCACGAATAATTTTACCTATGGAAGAGCAATATTTGCAGCAAATGCAAGAACTTTATACGTGGGTGAACGACATAAACCGACTTGGTAGATGGGAACCCAGACACTAGGCCCATCGTACCTAACGGACCTATACCGAGAGGCCCATTCACGAGAAGTCCATGTTTATAGGCCGACATCAGTAAGGCCGAACAGGCAGTCCTTGCCTAGGCCGAGTCCGAGAAGCCTAATCCCTAGCCGGCCTCTATGACGAGCCGAGTTAGATGACGGGCCGACTTACATCATAAACCTCCCATTATCGTTGGGAAACCTCTTACAGAGTTATGTTACAACTCTGATACTGAAGAATCCTTATCTAAACTAGGATATCTCTTATACCAGATAACAGGATATCGTCCATCCTTATCAGGAGTCTATCTCCAGGGAATGCGAGTCCTACATCAACACGGGCTTCCTGGCTTTCCTAACAAGTCAGAATTCATACACCCACGCCTATATATACTGGTCCTCTACACAGGAAACGGGTAATGAACTTTTGGCTCTAATCTAGTCAATTGATTCTCTATTTCTAATCACCCATATCCTTATTCTTACACCGGAGGGCCTTCGCCGGTGAAGCCCCGGTGTAGTTTACGTTTGTTTCGTGTGTGCAGATCCGGCCATCCAGAACTGTTGCTGGGATTATCCGACCCGCTAGACGAAGGCTGATCCAACCAGATTTTGGCGTCATCAGTTTGGTTCCATTGCCGGGAAATCGATTGGTCAGTTCTTTAGCCAGATAATTCCAAGACCATGGCCGGAGAATTGGTTGACGGGCGAGAAGCCACCCCTTCTAAAGAAACCACAAGGGATGCACTGCCCCCCGAAAACACGAACGCTGCTACACAGAACCAAAGGCTCCCACCTACAGCACCCGCACAAGGGGGAGGAATGCATACCCGTTCAAAGGGGCCGGCCCCCAATGTTGTTAACCAATATGGGCACCGCCGACGGACAGTATCCCGAAACAATGGAGCAGGACCATCACAGCCGCCGCCATTGGACAAGAGAACGTTGCTTCAAAAGAATGTTCACACACTCCAACAGCTGGCCGAAGCACAGAGGGCCCTATTAGATCTTGACCCCAAAAATTCCTTGGCTAACCTACTCCATCCATCTGGAACGAGTGGGACAAATCTGGACGACAGAGTGAGCAGAAGGGAGCCCCTACAGAATTGAAGACGGGATGTGCCTCCCAGGAGCCGTGTAAGTCGCCAAGACGGACGGTTAGGAAGACCCAATCTAGATGGAGACCTGAGAGACCACATCAATCGCCGTCGGGAAGAACAAGAAGATGAATCCCCTGGAGTGAGAATTATAGAGGAAAGACGTCGTGGGGACGCCCGACGTCATTCACCTCTCAGACTGGATCCACCAAGGCGCACTCCACCCCGGCTAGATCCACCCCGGCACACTCCGCCTCGCCGTACTCCTTCAAGGCATCGCCTTGAACCGATCCAAGGTGAAAGGGGATGCCGAGATCGAAGCATAGTCAGTTCCAGTCATACCTCGGCATTCAGCACAAGGGACATTGTCGACCTTAGAGAAAGGCTCAACAACATTGAGATGATGAATCAGGGGCACAGGAAATCCAATAATGATTACGATGCTATGCGCCCTTTCGCGCAAAGGATTAAGGATGCACCACCTAATCCGCAGTTAAAACTCCCACATCTAGACAAATACTCCGGTAACGCCGATGCTCTGGATCATATCCAGGCCTTTGAGGCCACCATGGCCCTAGTGTCCAATCAGGATGACGTGATGTGCAAGGCCTTTGCAAGCACCTTAACAAAGGCAGCTCGGTCCTGGTTCATGGACCTTGAGAAAAGCAGCATTAATTCCTTTGCCAAGTTGAAATCACAATTTTTGGAGTATTTTGCTACCGCTGGTGCGAGGAAGAAAAGGTTGTCTGACCTAGCCAACATGGTCCAAAGAAAAAACGAGTCCACCTTGAGCTTCTACAACAGGTTTAGGGACCTTGCCGACTCAATAGAAGAGCGCCTGACCGACAGGGAGATAATTGTATGCTTCACGAATGGTCACAGGTCAGAGCAGCTAACTTATGAATTGTCGGTCAGAGAGCCCCTCACAAAAGCCGAGTTATACCACGTTGCTTACGCTACGGCCATCGCCGAGGAGAAGAAAAAGACGTTATATGGTCATAAGGAACGAGACCGAGATCATGACAAGTCTCATAACGGGAACTCATCCCAGGTGACCAACGGGGGAAACGGCAGAGGCAAAAACAGGACCAGGGGGACCGAGACATTCACCACATTCAATAAACCGATCTCTGAGATCGTCAATCTGGTAGATCTCCCCAACCCCAAGCCTCTAAAATACAACCCGAAATACACGAGGGATACCACAAAGTATTGCTCCTATCACAGAGATAACGGTCACGACACCGAGAATTGTTTTGCCCTGAAGAAGATTCTACAGAAATGGGCCGACCAAGGCAAGCTCAATCAGTTCATGACCAAGGACAATAAACGCCCAAGGGAAGAAGACAAAAACAGTAACCAGGTCGACAGACCACCTCGGGCTAGGTTGATAGGCGTGATCAGAGAGGAAATTCCATCAAACAAGAAACTCAAGGAGCAGATTTACGAGCTAAGTAAAGTCTTCCACATCCCTCCCTGGATCCATGAGAGAGAGGAAGTGATCAGTTTTTCTTCGAATGAATTGGCGGGAAACCGTGCAATGAGAGAACAACCATTGGTCATCACAGGCCGTATTGATAACTGCGAGTCGGACAGGCTCCTCATAGACTCCGGAGCGGCCAAGGATGTGCTATATTATCGCACCTTTAAAGAGATGGAACTTCCCGATACAATGCTGACCCCATATAATGGAAGGCTAGAAGGGTTCACTAATCATAAGGCCGATGCCAAAGGAACCGTCGACTTACTCTTGGAAGTCGGCACTCATCCCTACAAAACCTCGGCCACGGTCACCTTCATAGTCATGGATCTAGACAGTGATTATCATGCTATCCTAGGTGCACCCAGTCAAGGAAAGTTGGGTCTGGTTGCCTCCCTCCCTCACCAAAGGGTGAAGTTCCCCACCCCGGCTGGAATTGGGTGCGTCCCAGGGTCGCCGAGAGATTTTTTGGAGCATGTGATGAAGTCCAGGAAAGCAAAGGCCAAGATGGAGATTGATACCCCTGATAAAAGAATCACGGTTTCAAAATCAACCACGGCTACAACCTCAACGCCACATATCGAGCCAACTGATATGGAAACCGAGATCGAGAAACTGTTGGACATGGAAAACCTAAGTTTGGAAGGAGAAGACAAGGAAAAGGTCAAGCAGATCATTGTCGAGACCCTAGAGTTCAGAGACGGCCCCGAACTTAAACCAGTGGATCAGTTAGACGAAGTCGTCATCAACCCAGACTATCCAGATCAGAAAGTAAAAATTGGGAAGCAACTCTCCCAGCAAGAACGAGAAGAGCTCATCTCCCTACTCCAAAACAATTTGGACGTATTTGCCTGGAAAGTAGATGACATGGTAGGAGTAAAGGAAGCTGTCACTCTCCACAAATTGGAAGTCGACAAGTTCTTCAAACCGGTCAAGCAGACAAGACGAGTCTTCTCTACCAACAAGGAAAAAGCAATTGAGACCGAGGTCGATAAACTCCTCAAAGCTGGCATCATAAGAGAGGCAACATACCCCGAGTGGCTTGCAAACGTAGTCATGGTAAAGAAGCACAATGGCAAATGGAGGATGTGCGTAGACTTTACAGACCTGAACAAGGCCTGTCCCAAAGATAGCTATCCCCTCCCCAGGATTGACAAGCTCGTAGACTCCATTGCCGGCCATAAAACCCTCAATTTCTTGGATGCCTACTCTGGCTATCATCAAGTCAAAATGGCCGAGGACGACATAGAAAGGACGGCTTTTCAAGCTGCAGGCAGCGTATACTGCTACGTTATGATGCCTTTCGGTCTAAAGAATGCAGGAGCCACGTATCAGAGGATGGTGAACAAGGTCTTCAAATCTCAGATAGGCCGGAATATGGAGGCCTACATTGATGACATGGTGATCAAGACCAAGATCGGCAGCCATATACCAAATCTGGAAGAAACCATTAACAACTTAAAGGCTAACGATATGAAGCTCAACCCTAGCAAGTGCGTCTTCGGGGTTACCGCGGGCAAGTTTCTAGGTTTCATGGTTTCTCAGCGAGGCATCGAGGCTAATCCAGAAAAGATTCAAGCATTGATTGATATGAGGGAGCTGACTTGTATCAAAGAGGTTCAAAGGTTGAATGGGAGAGTAGCAGCACTCGGTAGGTTTATCGCTAAATCGGCAGAAAAATACCTCCCCTTTTTCAAAGCCTTGAAGGGAACAAAGGATTTTTCTTGGACCCCAGAGTGCTCGACCTCGTTCCAGCAACTAAAAAACTATATCGGCTCTCCACCCCTGCTTAGCAGCCCGATCATGGGTGAGACATTGTACGTCTTCTTAGAAGCAACCGACCGAGCCGTAGCAGCCGTGCTGGTCAGAGAAGAAAGCGGTATCCAGAAACCGGTCTACTACGTCAGCAAGGCACTGTCAGATACCGAGAACAGGTACTTTAATGCCGAGAAAATTGCTTATGCTTTGGTAATTGCAGCCAGAAAATTACGAGCCTACTTCTCGGCTCATCCCATCACGGTCTATACCAATGCTCCTCTTAGAAAAATACTTCACAAGATGGACAGCTCAGGACGCCTACTTAACTGGTCGATCGAACTGACCGAGTTCGATATAACCTACAAGCCGAGGAAAACTCTTCTGGCCCAACCTCTTGCTGACTTCTTAGTCGAGACCGCCTTTACAAGTGAACATACGGCGACCACCCGAAAAAGGAAGTTCCCTATGGATAGAGATCCCTTGGAAGAACTACCGCCCAACTGTTGGGTCCTATACACCGACGGATCAACTACCCAAGGAAGAAGCGGCGCCGGGGTCTACTTGACTAGCCCTGCCGGCGAGCATGTTGCACGTGATTTTATCAGGTTCAAGTTCCCTGCCTCAAATAATCAGGCTGAATATGAGGCCCTAATCCTGGGACTTGAAAGAGCCAAGTTCTTTGGAGCAACAAGATTGGTAGCATACAGCGACTCCCAACTGGTGGTGAATCAAGTTAAAGGGGAATACAACACCGAAAACCACATGCTGACCAAGTACAAAGACCTCGTCCTGAACCTGACCAAGAACTTTGAGTTCTGGGATATACGGCAAGTCGGTAGAGAATACAACCTGGAAGCCGATCTGCTTTAAAAGATGGCAACAGCTGAGGACTCGGACCCCCTGATCATCTACACCGACAAGCCTGCTTATGAGAGACTGGAGATTTTGCTCTTAGATGATGAGGAAAGGACATGGATCGACGACTACAAGGACTACTTGTAGAAGGGACAACTTCCTGAGGATGAGTTAGAGGCCAAATCGATCAAAAAGAAGACGGCAAGATACATGGTCTGGAATGGCATCCTGTACAGAAGGTCATTCTCTAGACCTCTCCTTAGATGTATTGCGCCAAAAAGCACCGAGAAACTCCTCGCCGAGGTACATGGGGGAGTTTGTGGGGGACACCCGGGGGCCAGAACCCTTGCCGATAAGATCATCACGCTTGGCTGCTATTGGCCAAATATGAGGGAGGATGCCCAAGCCTATGTAAAGAGGTGTGACAAATGTCAACGCTACTCCGACTTACCCAAAGTACCTGCCGTAGAGCAAAGCTTGGTCATACCGACATGGCCATTCGACATGTGGGGAGTCGACATCATTGGACCATTCCCATTAGCCAAAGGGAGCAACAAATATGTAATCGTGGCAGTCGATTACTTCACCAAGTGGGTAGAGGCGAAACCACTAGCAAAGATCACTGAAGAGAACGCCATCAACTTTATCCATGATTACATATGGTTTCGGTTCGGCGTGCCACACACTATAGTAACTGACAATGGCCTACAATTCTCTGATGCTTTCACCGAGGAGATGAATAGGTTGGGAGTCAAGCACAAGAAGTCGTCAGTCAGCCATCCTCAAGGCAATGGACAAGCCAAAGCCGCCAACAAACTTGTCTTGAGAGCACTCACCAAGAATCTAGAAGGCAGTCAAGGAAAGTGGCTGGACGAACTTCCCCTAGCTCTATGGGCCGTCCGTACAACCACTCGGGGGCCAACTGGGGAGACACCCTTCGCTATGACTTACGGTTCAGAAGCAATGGCACCAGCCGAGATGGCCTTGGCGACTTTCAGAGTAACAAACTATGATGAGGTCATCAATGAATACAACCGACTGCAGGACCTAGACCTAGTCGACGAAAAAAGGCTAACCGCCCAGCTCAGAATGATCAATTACAAGCAAAGAACCAAGGCCTACCATGACAGCAAAGTGAAAAAGAGAACCTTTAAAGTCGGTGACTGGGTACTCAGAAAAATTGAGTCGACACACTTGAAGTCACAACAGAATAAGCTCTCGCCAAACTGGGAAGGCCCTTACGTCATCACCCACATTATACGGGAAGGGACCTACATGCTCAAAACTCCGAAAGGAAAAGAGCTTAAACACCCATGGCATTCCGAGCACTTGAGAAAGTACTATCAGTAGCATCTCAGTTAGCTATTTATTCTTTTTATCAAGTTTTCAGTTTTAGATTTCTATAGTTGATATCTAGTTGTCTTAGTTTGATTTTATCAATAAAATTTCCTTTATTTCATTTACATCAAGCTTTGATTATAGTGCATAACACGGTCTTAGCGTTATCTACAACGCCGAGATCATCTAACGAAGTTGACGAGCACACTTATGCATAACTTCTAAAGCCTAGTTTCAATAACTAGCAACCTAACGAAGTCGATGAGCATACTTAAAAGCATGACTTCTAAATCCTAGTTTCAATAGCTAGCACCCTAACGAAGTTGACGAGCACACTTATGCATAACTTCTAAAAGCCTAGTTCTAACAACTAGCACATAAGACGACTTGAGTTGGTCCTAACGATCAGACCAAATCGGGCATTAGATGTTCATCAGATCTCAACGGTAGACCACCTCGGCCCGAACATATAAGCCTATTTTGGCTTTCCATCATGGCAAGCGACCACGGCCTGTGTTGCAACCTAATTGGCTCATCTCATGACAAGGTCGACGTTTCAAACCGAGATAAAATAACCTGATCAAATGATGAGAACACCTGACTACCTAACGGTTGGGAGAGCGGGATTACACCTCGCACCAAGTTGAACAAATCCTTACAAAAGATAACAAAAAACAAATTGTTTCAAGCCAAACCGGCTTACAGTGACAAAACAAACAATGTATCAAGAGACCCCACCGGCCTAAGCACCTCCAAAAACAAATAAAGAGTATCACGGAGCCTGCTGCTCCTCATCACCTTACTCTTCTTCCTCTTCGTCCGAGCCCAGCTCTTCCTGAAAACGCTCCACCAGAGCATGAAAGTTGTTGGGACCAACAGGAGGAACGTTCCAGATCGGCCTTCCTTCAGCCTCGTCCTGCCGAGCAATCAACTTAAGGGTATTATCAGAATAAGGAATCAGAGAATGTGTTGCACGGGCTTCTACACCGTAAGCGTCATTCAGTAAGAGACGGGCCCACTTCTCAACGGGAACATTCACTTCGGGATCTATCTGGAATTGGCGAGCTGCGTGTGTATATCCATCAACATATGTGGACTTAACTTGATCATCAATAATCGATGGCATAACGGTGTGTTGAAAGTTCATTACAGCAGCCTTCTCCTTCGCCGGAATGCTCTCCTCCAGCTGCTGGAACTTGATCTCCGCCTCCTCCTTCTCCCTAGCCAGAAGAGCAGTGTTCTCTCTTTCTCTCTCAATCTCATCCCAAAGTGATTTAGCCTCCTCTTCAAACCGACTAGCAGCTGCCTTCAGTTTCTCTACCTCGGCCTCGGCATCCTTAACAGCTTTTACCCTCTCGGCATGAGCCAGTTTGGCACTCTCGCGGGCTCTATTGACCAACTCCACGGTTTGACCAAACTTTCCTTGAGCACGGGATGCCCTACCTTCCAGGTCAGCCATCTTCTTGCCCACGCCGGCCCACTGAGACGCCTCATGCTTGGCAAGCGTGGCAAGCTAAACGAGAAAATTGAAATCAATTGCAAGAATGGAGATCAATCAAGAAATAAACAAGTTAATACAATTAGCTCGGCAATGATGAGCCCCTTGCGTTCGGCCATATGGGCGTACGTAGGTGGCCTGGAATCCAAACCCCGCAGAAGATCGGCATCAAAGGATCGCTCCAGAATTGGACGGCCAAGTCTCAGCATAGGACCTTGCCGGGCAGTAACATCCAGGCTCTTTAAGGGACGAACATCTGAAAAATCCGCTATTAAAGCATCGATCTCCTCCGAGGAAAACGGAAACGGGGTGTCAGTGGGTGAAACAGTAGAGGAAGCCCTTTTGGGAGAAGGCCCCTCTGACAAGTCATCACCGCCGTCCCTAGCCCTTTTCTCACCGAGGTGATCACCGCCGTCCGCTTCCCCTGCCTATTCAAAAACGGCGGTCTCGGTCTGGTCCGGCATAGAAGTACCCGCTGCGGTCGCGGTATCGCCTGCCGGTACAATATCTCATTCCCCAACAGCAATGTCAACGGTGGGCAGAGGACCAGCATCTTTGATAGACAAAGCCTCCTGCCGAACGCCCATGTCGGCATGCCTCCTTGTGCGTCCAGAAGCTCTTGACTTCAATCTCCTCCTCTTCATAAGTCTGTTGGGATCAGACAAGTACGCTTCCGCCAGCTCCCTCTCCTCTTCCATAGTCAAATCTACAACAAAAGAATGGGAGCAAGATTATAAGACGAGGACTAAATGATAAGCCAAGATTATAAAAAAGGGTTAGAAAGCATACATCCTACAACTTCCCTAACTTTCAAGCACAGCTCGTCTTGAGTCTGACACACCCTACAGTCCCGATAAAAGACAAAGTTGGGATGAACAACCCAATCAAGAAATCGGTTACCCCTATTAACAGTCACCATCGCCTCAACGCCAGCCCACGGTCCCGGCATCACACCAACCTGGACGTAATAGCCATGATTGGACTCCAATGCTGACCATTCCAGCTGCTGAATCGAAGCAAACTCAGTTAACCGCTGGACTAAAGCGTCACTCCAGGGAGCCTTGTAGCAAGATTTCGGCGCCACATGGGTATGGTTCGGAACGGGAAATTCCCAGCCAAGACGGCTCTCGACTTTAATGACATGTTTATTCCAGCCTGACACCTTACTCACCGAGCTCGAAATAGGAGCAATAATCTTGGGGCGCCTCTGCCTACTCCTCAGAGTTAAAACCTGGGTGGTCTCATTAAAGATACCCTCAAAGAATTGGTAGAAGGCCCAAGGACACGGCTCGAAGCACAAGCTACGGCAAAGAACTATGAAAGAGGTGAGATATCTAACGGCATTAGCACCTATCATAGCCGGAACAGCCTGCCAGTCCTCCAGGAATTCACAAATAAAGGGATCAAGGGGTAGGCGTAGTCCTAACTCAAACTGCTTAAAAAAGAAGGCTACCTCAGTAGGGTTCAGGTAAAAGGCTGCCCTTTCCTCATTAGTGGTCTGGGCAGAAGCACGCTGATACACTAAGTCATAATCCTCACGAGAGATCCTGTAGCTATCATATAAATAAGTTATCATCTCGTCCCCGGCCTTGGGTTGTTTTGATTTAGAAGGGCCCGCAGTATTCCCCCTACGGCCAAGGTTCCTACGGCCTCGACCTCGGCCCCCCTCGCGGACATCGTCTCGGAATTGATCAACTATTCTGGCAGAAGTGCTCTCCCCCGACATAACTGCAGAGGAAAGAGGGAGGTTAACATCAGAAATCAAGATAGGAGTTGTATTTACCCCCCTCTCCCCATTCATTGAAGCCGGGGGGAGCACCCCATCCTCAGTCAGTATATAATGGGAGGCAATGTGGGTTAGAAGGTCAGGCAAAGATGAAACAATCATTAGGTTGGGATTCATCACTCCTAAACGATCGAAGCGACGACTGTCAACCGGCCATTTCACAATTCCGGCGAACGCCCGATGCGCTTCAAGAAAATCTCTAATTTCACTTAAAGGCACTAAAAGCCAAGGGCCGTCGAGCCTCCGATAAATCCTACGGTTGTTTCTGTGAATGCCCAAGCGAGCCGGTAGAAAGTCATCAATGGACATACCCGCACCGGAATAGCGTGAAGCAAGAATTGTCGGAGCAAAAGGGGAGCAGCAAAGAGAAATATAAAGACAAAAGAAACAGTGGGATACCTGGTCAAATGCTTCCGGCAAGAAAGGGGCGAAGTGTGAGCGAAAGAGGGAAGAAAGTCTGAATCGCCGGTGAGCGTCAACCGAAATCGAACAGTCTCCGGATCGCCGGCTAGTTGTCTGGTGGATAAACCCTAGAGTGAGAGTTTTGACGGTTCGAGTAAAAAGGTAAAAAGGGGGTCTAGGGATTTCAATCGTTTGAAATTCGTGGGTCAATTAATGGTCCGAGAAATTGACTCCCGCTCGCCCGAAATCTCGCGAAAATCCCGTGACAAATGGCGGATTTTACACGTCACCACACTAAACCATCATTGCCTACAATTAAGGCTAGTGGTTATCCCATAAAGCAAATGTCTTGTCACTCACTCTCCGCTGCCCAAAGACAGTGACATCACCATTTCGTGACATCATGAATCTGGGGAATGGTGAAGGGCCGAGAGGTTGCCAGCATAAGACCGACGTGAGCACAGTAACACCACAGTTTTAATCAAGACCAGACCAAAGCTTGGGAAGACTTAACAGAGGTATCTTACACCGATCTAACCAAGTGGTCGGCGTTTGTTGAAGACCGACATCTAGGGTCGAGTTGTTAATACAGACTTGAAACAAGAAGTGCAGTTAGCCAAAAATCATCAAAGCTTCACATAAACAAATATTCTGGAAATTCTGGAAGAATCAAAGGCTAAGAACGCAAAAGTTGGTTTTCATTGATATAGATATACAAGAAAAGACCCCCACAGTGAGGTCGGGGGATTGACCTTTACAAAATCAAAAAGAAAAAGCTACAAGATTAGGCTAAATTCAAGACTCATGAAAAATCACAATCTTGATCTGGTTCTTCAGTGCCTTCTTCCCACTCGTCATCTCCATCGTACCCATACTCATCAATAATGATGGGTTCGGGTTCATCATCCTCATCATCATCATCCTCGTCCTCATCCTCTGACTCTTCTGCACTAGAGTCGTCGGAAAATTCATCGACAGGGTCTGGCTCTGAGTATTCACCATTACTATCGGACGGAGTTTCTTCCGCCGGAAAAGATGAACGTTTCTTGGGTGGGAACATGGAATCGTTGCTGCTCCAAGAATCATCGTTCTCAGTTCGATTTTCTGAATCTGTACTAACCTCTTCGGGGAAGGCATCGTCATAAACCCTTTTGGGAGCCATAAGAAGATTTCTTGAAGGTTTTTCAGAGAAGGAAGAAATTTGGAGGAAAGGGATATCAAGAAACAGCCCTTATATAACCCCAGAATATGAGGGGGTGTAAGATTTACTTTGGTAATAAGGGAGACACAATTAATGTATACCACTCTCCAAGAGGAGTAATGATTTCTCCTGCAATAAATTATGATAAGATCAGCATATTCAAGTAAGGATTTTGGCGGCTGGCTGCCCAATCAACAATAAATGCAGCACAGAGCCAGTACAAGGGGCATAGTTCCTACTCGGCATGCCGAGATAGGAACTCGGGGGCCACTGAACGACATAAACCGACTTGGTAGATGGGAACCCAGACACTAGGCCCATCGTACCTAACGGACCTATACCGAGAGGCCCATTCACGAGAAGTCCATGTTTATAGGCCGACATCAGTAAGGCCAAACAGGCAGTCCTTGCCTAGGCCGAGTCCGAGAAGCCTAATCCCTAGCCGGCCTCTATGACGAGCCGAGTTAGATGACGGGCCGACTTACATCATAAACCTCCCATTATCGTTGGGAAACCTCTTACAGAGTTATGTTACAACTCTGATACTGAAGAATCCTTATCTAAACTAGGATATCTCTTATACCAGATAACAGGATATCGTCCATCCTTATTAGGAGTCTATCTCCAGGGAATGCGAGTCCTACATCAACACGGGCTTCCTGGCTTTCCTAACAAGTCAGAATTCATACACCCACGCCTATATAAACTGGTCCTCTACACAGGAAACGGGTAATGAACTTTTGGCTCTAATCTAGTCAATTGATTCTCTATTTCTAATCACCCATATCCTTATTCTTACACCGGAGGGCCTTCGCCGGTGAAGCCCCGGTGTAGTTTACGTTTGTTTCGTGTGTGCAGATCCGGCCATCCAGAACTGTTGCTGGGATTATCCGACCCGCTAGACGAAGGCTGATTCAACCAGATTTTGGCGTCAACAGTGGGTTTATAAGCAATCCTTATCTATGTGGGTCATGGCCGCCGTAAAAAAGCAAACACTAAATACGTGGGAAAGGGCCGCCGTATATAAACCCCACATATATACGTGGGATTTGTCCGCCGTATTAGGACATTTATATATGTGGGACATATCCGACGTATATAACTACAATATATACGGCAAATGTCAATAACCGTTGTATATAATATATACGGCGGCTTCCAACCACCGTATATATATATATATATATATATAAACGACGACAACACACGCGACGGCTCAAAAATCGCCGTATACTTTATACGGCGGATTTGATAACCTTTTACGGGGGCTTTAGGCTGCCGTAAATAATGAGATTTCTAGTAGTGTATCACCAAAGTATTTTTTTCAATCCACTATAACATGACCTCAAACACATAAACAAATAATAATCCAAAAAATAAATAATGTAGAGAAATGCGTTGACTTACTCACTAAGTCATTGTGTAAAACCATATTTAAGAAACATGTTTTTTCGCAAATTTTTTAAGCTCTCATCTTATGAAATGCAGGGAGAGTATCCCGAAAATACTTGAATTTCATTGTAACCTCCAATGTTGTAATGATGCAATGTGTGCTCACGTGCGTTGTACTCTTTTACTTTGAGATTTTTGTTTATTTATTTATTTTTATGGAATTTGTTTGTAAGGATTGTTATGAGACAATATGTATGTCACATTTATCATTTAATATGAATCCTAAAGGGAGTGTTATAAATATTTGATGCTGCCAAAAACATACCGGATCAGCCTTCGTCCAGCGGTTCGGATAAATCTAGCAATGAGAACTTCCCCGTACGGATCTGCGCACAATGAGCAAACGTAAACTACGCGAGGCTTCACCGGCGAAGGCCCTCCGGCGTGAGAGTAAGAATACAGATTGTGTATGAAATGAAGAGAAAACAATTGACTATAGTTTTGAGCCAAAAGAGTTCATTACCCGTTTCCTGTATAGAGGACCTATTTATATAGGCACGGGTGAATGAGTCCTGACTTGTCAAGTAAGCCAGAATGCCTGTGTTGATCTAGGACTCGTATTCTTTAGAGATAGACTCCTGATAAGGATGATTGATATCCAGATAGTATTGCAGTAGAGATATCCTTGTTTAGATAAGGATCCTCTGTGTTTGCGTGTTACTCGAATTGTTATATAAGCCTCCCGATATATTTGGGACGTAATATCATTAATGGGCTGGCCCGTCATCTATCTCGGCTTCGTTATAGAAACCTAGCTAGGGATAAGGCCCAACGACATCTCAGCCTCGGTAACACCGGCGTTCCCGGCCTGCGGGCTGCTGAGATATGTCGGTCTATAAGATCTTTGGCCCCTTAGTGTGAGCCCAGAGTCTATGGGTCCTATTTAACCAAGTCGGTTTATGTCACTCAGTAGCCCCCGAGTTTCTATCTCGACATAGGAACTAATAATATTTATGACATCCTTGTATGACATCACCTTATTTATTGTTAATCTGATAGTCAGCCGCCAAATCCTTATTCCTTTAGATATTCTGAAACCCCCCCTTTTTGATGTGCTCCAGGTGAAATCATTATCCTTCTTAGGAAGTGACTACTTCATTAATTGCGCCCCAATAATGATCATTATAAATGCTCCACCTTCCCATAACCAGGTGACTTATAAAAAAGAGAACCCTTGGTATTCTATTTTCCAAAGATCGTTTCCTCTTCTTCTGTCAAGATCCTTCAAGAACTTTCAAGATGGCCCCAAAAAGAACGTACGACGATGCGTTCCCTGAAGAAGTGGATTCAGATGAAGAGAACCAAGCTGGAGATTCAGGTTCATCAAGAAGTAGTGGTTCTATGTTTCCTTCGAAGCACCGTTCATTTCTCCCGACGGAGGAGTCACCGTCTGACAGCAACGAAGAATTTTCAGAACCAGACCCAATCTTTAGCGAGAATGAGTTTTTTGATGATGATGATTGTAGCGAACATGATGGTGAAGACCATGATGAAGATAAGGATGAGGGTGATGATGAAGACGAGGATGAGGGTGCGGACGTCAGAGATGGCATTGATGTTAATGATCAAGGATATGAAGGGGATGAAGAATGGGAGGAAGAAGATCAAGACCAAGATCAAGATCGTGATCTTTATTAGGACCTAGTAAATCTTCCTTTTGCTTTCGTAAAGGTCAGGCCCCAGTCCTTGTTGTGGGGGTCCCTTTTGTTTGTCTATAATGAAACTTTAGCTTTTCAATCATTGTTTCGTCAGGGATTTTCATCTGTGTAATACTTCTGGTGACTTCGGATTCACTCTACTCTAGTGATCTTGATTTATGAATCCATTACGCGACCTGCTTCATGATGTCGTCTTAACCTAATGTCGATCGTCTGGTCTTTCTTAACATGTCGGCATGGAATACACTTGTATTTGATAGCCTTCTCATAATTTAGTCAAATCTAGTCAAAACCGAGATGTCTCTGACACATATGTCGGTCTGTGCTGGCGGCCTTAGGAGAGAGTGTTGTTTCCTAGGTCCATGACGTCACGAACTGGTGACGTCATTTGTGTCAGGTAGCGGAGGGTAAGCGAAGGGACATTTTGCTTTGTGGGGAAGCCATTATCCTTGATTGTAGGTAATGATGGTTCAAGAAGATGACGTGTGCAGCCGCCAATTTCCACGAGATTATCACGAGATCTCGAACGGATAAGGGTCAAATTCTCGGGGTATACCCGAACCGAGAATTTCAATCGGTTGAAATCCCTAAATCCCTTTTACTTTTTACTGACCTTGTCAAAACCTTCACAACTTCAAGGTTTTCTTCTCCGACGATTCGACCAGTGGCTGTCAAACTTAGCTTGATTCCGGATAATCATTCAACATTATTCTGGCATTCCATCTTCTTTCTGCTCATTGGAGTGATGCCTTGGTGAGGAGATTGGAGGAGTTCGCTGTTGTTCAGCAACTCAACTGGTCGTCTCTAGAGGCCAATCATGGCTATTATGTTCAAGCAGGAATCATGCCAGGGCCTTGGAGTGATGTGAATGTCATGGTGCCCGTGGCCAGAGGCAATCGCTATCCTGATTGGGTTGTCCACCCCAATTTTGTTTTTATAAGGGACTGCGATGTCTGCCGTACTCAGGACAAGGCTTGTGTTGGTCCCAAAGACACAACAAGGGTATGAGAAAGGAGGCTAGAGGGGGGGGTGAATAGCCTACTTAAAATTTCAACCCTTTTTTCAAAATTCAACCAAGTGCTTACAATCTTGAGTTTTGCGGTCAAGTAATAAACCACGCGGTCAAGGTGTAATATGCACAGCGGAAGTTTAAGATAGAAATGAGGTAAGGTTGTTTTTTTGACAAAAATCTCTTAAGAATAGCTCACTCACGGTCAAGAGTTTTTCGGTCGAGTGAGATGCGGTCAGAGTATTGCGGTCAGATGGTTGAGAGATTGAAAGTTGTTGTCTTAGAAGTTTTGGCAAAAGATAAGTTAGTCAGATTATAACTAAGGCAATGTGGAGAACAAACAAACACAATTCACAACAGTTCTTAAATCTGAAAGATCAAACACTAAACGACAAACAAGATTAATATGAACAATAAAGAACAAAATGAACAATACTTGAAAGTAAATTTGCAGAAAGTAAAATGACACAAGTATTTGGAAAGGTTCGATCTGTTAAAAGATCTACGTCCTTTACCAAGATGGTCAGTCTTGGATTTTGAATGGAGGTATATATTGATTCTTGAGTGTACAGATTACAGAGATGAAGCTTTGAATCAACACCTACTTTCTATGAAGAATAAATCCTAGACTTAGACCAGTGTATCCCTTTTGATTCACTCTATGTGATTGATCAATTGGGGTGAGTGTGTGTAAGAATCAGAAGCTCTTTGAAATCTAAGTGATTGTAGAGCCTAATGAATCTTAAGTGTTACAAGGCTTGAGATGACTTGATTGTTGCTGGAGATCTTTGAAGGTTTGAAGGTGAGTTCTTTGAAGATTCAAAGGATTCTGGAAATCTTGAGTATGATCTTCAATCACCAAGTATTTCAACAGCAATTTCTCTCTTTTAAATCTCAGCTATGTTCAATGAAGAACTTAAGGGCTATTTATAGCCTTGAATGAGAAAATAGCTGTTGGAATTACTTGGGCTCCAAGTTGAAGGACAATGAGCTGTTGAATTCTGATTGGAGCTCAATCTGAGTTTGTCCTTTTTACAGATAAGATGTGGTCCCACTTAGATGAATTCGAATTTGAATTACTTGGGGTCCAAGTTCTGCAACGTTCTAAACTAACCATAGTTTGACCAAGGTTAAGTTTAAACACACTTGGGTTTCTTGGACAACTTCTTTACTTGCGGTCAAGGACTCACGGTCGGGTGATTCACGGTCAGGTGGTTTTCCACGGTCAGGTGATCTACCACGGTCAGGTGATTCACGGTCAGGTGGTTTTCCACGGTCAGGTGATCTACCACGGTCAGGTGATCTACCACGGTCAAGTGAATTCACGGTCAAGTGGTCTTCCACGGTCAAGTGATCTTCCACGGTCAAGGACTTGACCACTAAATTTCCAGACTTAGAAAATTTTAAGTCCTAACAATCTAAATCCTATACTATCAAAGTGGACTATTCTAAAAATGAAGTTTAACACTTCTTACAATATATCCTAAAGTCCACAAGATAAAAATTAGGTTATGGGATCAATCAAATTTAGGTAATAGGAGTGGTTTATAATAAGCATACCCAACAGCTTGTCTGAAAGTTCAAAAAGTTGTTGGATGTAAACTTCTGATCTCGGTGTCTCAGTTTATATTGTGATTCTTCCTTGTTTGGCTTCTAACTCTTGTCTTCGTATTTGATAGATTTGACCATGGAAGAGGAGGGGGAGCTGACTCGTACTTACTCTTCTGACCCCAACAAGCTTTTAAGCAAAAGGAGGCTGAGATTAAAAGCTTTGGGGCGTTCCAAAAGTCATGACGACATGGGGTCTCGGCAGGAGGTCTTGGCCAACAAGGAGGCTGGTCCTCTCCCTACTACTGATGTTGCTGCCGGAGGACGGGATGAGGCGCAGGAAAGTGAGGCCGCAGCAACGATAAACGCCTCTATGCCAGATCGGGCTGCAGACCATGTTTTTTAGGATGTAGGGGCGGCAGATGGCGGTGAGTCCCTTGGTGAGAAAAGGGCTAGAGATGGTGGTGACAAGCTGTCAGAGGAGCCTTCTCCCAAAAGGCATTCCTCTGCTGTTCCACCTACTGAAATTCCGTCTGCTCTTTTCTCTAAGGAGATTGATGCCTTGATAGCAGATTTTTCAGATGTCCGTCCATTGAAAAGCCTCGACGTTACTGCTAGATCTGGACCGATGCTGAGACTTGGCCGACCAAATTTGGAAAGAGCCTTTGATACTGATCTCCTACAAGGTTTGACTTCTATGCCACCCACCTATGCTCATATGGCTGAATGCAAAGGTCTCCTTATTGCCGAGTGTAGATACCTCGGGAAACCACGGCTTGGATAGAGCGGTGAATTACCTAGGATGTCTAATTGATTTTAAGAGTCGCCACCCACGTTTTAGAGGAACGCGAGAAAACCTAAGAAAATAGCATTTTTTATTGATTATGAAACCAAAGATTCTTGAGATGAGGAGTTCGGGGGTTAGGTGACGGAGTGGGAAGTACTTAAACACCCACTCCGCCCCGCTTACGCGGGTCTTGCTACTTTTGGTGTTCTAATACTAAAAAGAAAAGTCCTTCAATTATTAATGTAAGTGCTAACAATTACAATGGAAAGAAAGGGGAAAATTAAAAGGAAATAAAAGAGAATTGTTTTTATTTATTAATTTATGCTAAAAGATTACATGTAACAATTATTCCAAACAATTACATGAAGAAATGAAATGAAAATTAAAGGGGAATTTGGAATGTTGGGATGTAACCTTGGCCAAACTTCAATAGTGAAGTGGCCTTTTGGTTGTATCCCTTTTATGGAGATTGCATACACATTAAAGATGAAGAGTGTAATAAAAAGATTTTAACAAGGAGAGAAAATAAAGATGAGATTAAAAGTTTATAAGAGAATGAACATTGTACCTTGTGCTTGAATGGGGAAGAACCAAATTGTCTATAGTGACCACTCTTTGAAAATGGATTTTATGTGTTTTAAAGTGTTTTTGATTCAAGAATTCTTCCTCCCTTTCCATGGTGGAATGAAGAGGTATTTATAGGTGTTAGGGAAGTGTTTTTGGTCACAAAGATGGCCCTTTCCTGGATCAAGCCAAGGCATAATGGCTTTGGGGGTTACAAATCAGAAAAGGAGGGAAATTTGGCCAAATCTGAGATTCTGGAAGCGGGAAGCGCGCGCTTCCCACCCCCTATGGGAGGAGCACGCCTCCCACAAAGTAGGGCAAAGGCGTGCGCATCCCAGCTTCAGAAAATTCATATTTTAGCCCAGATTTTAACCCCGTTATGCGTTAAGCCCCAAAACTAACGGAATTCGTCCAAAAACTTAACGAACATCACAAAAGTCAACGAAAATAAATGAAACAAAGACTCAAGGTTGACTTTGCCACTTAGTCAAATCCAAGACTAACGGAGTAAGTCCGAAACTTAACGGAAAGTAACGAAAGTTAACGAAAAGTAACAAAACTTAACAGAAAAGAGGAAGACAAAGAATGTGTATGCAATCGGGACATGAGAGGTCCAAGGGGGGTGTCTACAGAGCCCCTCGGCGATGTGGATTGCGAAGCAAAACGCGTCGACGAAAGAAAGACAACCGTCGAGGACATCGACAAGAGAAAACAAAGACTCAATAAAACATGAATTTGAAATTTGCGAAGGATAGGGGTGCGCTCCCTGTATGAGCGGCTTTATTGATATAGAAAGGGTATGGCGGGATCCGTTTTGCTGAAGCGGGATCCGTTTACTGAAGTGGGATCCGTTTGCTGAAGCGGGATCCATTTACTGGTGCGGGATCCGTTTGCTGGTGCGGGATCTATTTGCTGGAGTGGGATCTGTTTGCTAATGCGGGATCCGTTTGCTGATGCGGGATCCGTTTGCTGAGGCGGGATCCGTTTGCTGGATGTTGGGTTTCGATCAAACATGCGCAGCGTAATTTAGCATTTTAAAATTTTGAAACCCAAAGCCATGGATCCGTTCATATGATTAAATCAAATACAACATAAGAATAAAGGAATAAACTAACCCTTGATGGCTATCAAATTCTCTTGGTCTTTGGTGGAGGTTTGAAGACTTGATCACGATCACAAAGCTTGAACACGAACTTTGAAGATGATGATTTTCACCCTCTAGCGGTATCCACACTTCGAACGAATATCAAAGGAGCTTCTTTGATCTTGGTTGCTAGACCAAGTTGTGAAACACTTTTTCACAATCAAAAGAACTATATGGAATTTATTTTGTGTATTATTTTGTTCCTCAACCAAGAATGTCTTGGAACAAAATAAACCCTCTCTCAAACTCTTTGAGACTCACAAAATCATTTGCCTTGAGTGCTGGCCGAATTTGGTCTTTTATACACAAGTATGACCTATTCCAAATAGGAAACTTGTGTCAAAATCCGTCCAAAATTCGTTTCCTAATCAAATTAGGAATCTGCCACCCGACAGTACTGTGCGGCCGCCCAAAACCCTATGTGCGGTCGCACAACTATCTGAAACAAAACTGGTACAAAAAATGGGATAATTGTGCGGCCGCCCAGTCCATTATGTGCGGTCGCCCACTTCTCAGAATGTCCAGATTTTCCAAAATTCCAATGTAGTCCTTTTAAAGATTCGTTCTATTGTGTGTGACCCTCTAGGATTATACTAAGTTGGCAATGGGTTCAAACATGAAACCATAAGATATGATTAGGTTCTAGCAAACCGTCATACCTACCCAAATAGTATAACTAGATACAAGTTCGCATTCCTTTAGAATATGTCATAATCCTTTTGTCTACGATGTCATTGAACACAAGTCATGGTCAAAGAGTCAACTTGTTTTGTTCAATACTTTCTCGACTCCGAATATGTTGATAATCCAAATGACATTGATCCAATCAATTCATTTGAGTCCGGCCGAACATTTCATCAACATCATTCCTACGAGAGGCCCAAGCTTGACATCTCTCCAAGGAGGGACAAATCCATTTAGCTTATTATTCTTCCCTACGTGAATCCGATTATGCCAATCATACCCTTTATAACTACTCGGTTAAAAGTAGCGTTTGAATATGTCAAACATAATGTTCATCAAGTGGAAGACAATAATAACTTCATGTCTAAGGATTCAAATGACATAACTAATATGAGATATATGTATGACACAGACCATGACATAAATCTCATAAAGCGGGTCATGTCCAGTACCTTGTTCCAAACAAGTACCCATAAATCTAACATGATCATCGCATGATCATTTAGCCTTTATACTAGTGCTTAACAAGTACTAGGGACGGAGATTATTATAAGTAAACATGAACAACAATAATAATCAAAACATCTCTTTATTGATATGAAATAAATGATAACAATTACAACGTTTATTAAACGTGCCTAGGGCACCACTACCAACACTGGAGGCGGATCCGTTTGCTAAAGCGGGATCCGTTTGCTAAAGTATGATCCGTTTGCTAATGCGGGATCCGTTTCCTGAAGCGGGATCCGTTTGCTGAAAGCGGGATCCGTTTGCTCCGTTTGCTGATGCGGGATCCGTTTGCTGAAAGCGGGATCCGTTTGCTAAGGCGGGATTCGTTTGCTAAGGCGGGATCCGTTTACTGATGCGGGTGCGGGATCCGTTTGCTGAAGCGGGATCCGTTTGCTAAGGTGGGATCCGTTTGCTGGAGGCGGGATCCATTTGCTAAGGCGAGATCCATTTGTTGATGCGGGATCCGTTTGCTAAGGCGGGATCCGTTTGCTGATGTGGGACCCATTTGCTGATGCGGGATCCGTTTGCTGAAGCGGGATCCGTTTGCTGATGCGGGATCCGTTTGCTAAGGCGGGATCCGTTACTGATGCGGGATCCGTTTGCTGATGGCGGGATCCGAGGCTCCGTCTGCCTATATGTGATATTTTCGTGTTGCTTGATGTAGAGGTGGTGATTTTGCGGCTCACCATGGACCGAGTTTGTTGTCATTGAACTGTAATTGTTTGACTCTGTGGGATGCAGGCGTAGTTGACGGCGGATCACTATCTGCTGGGGATGAAGTGCCTTGAGTTGTAGATGCTGTTGACCTTGTGGTGGTACCTGTTAAGTGTGTGTTTTGCAGGTATATGTTCTTGTGACATGTATGGGATGTGAAATGGTAGTTATGAGAGAAATTGTGCTTGTGGTGTGATGTGATTTGAAGGCAGTTTTACATGAGAGAGAATTTTTGTAAGAATGGAGAAAGTGATTTTGTGTGCGGTGTGATTTGAGGAAAGCCTCGGATGTATTCATACCTTCACTTACCATTGCCGTTGGATGGATTAGTGTTGTGGTGGTGGATACCTTGATGTCCATGCTTTGGAGAATGATGACGTTGGTGATGATGAATTGTTCTTGCCTTTGATGGAGTGTTGGCGAGATGGTATTCTGGATGATGGGTTGGTCGTGCCAAAAGGCTGCCTACGTATCCCTTTAAGAGAATCAGACCAGCGTAGTTTAAGGATGATGGAGAATGCTGGGGGAGAATGCTAGGAGCAAAGCAAAAAGGAAACACATAATTTTGCGCAAGAAAGGGGGCAAGGAAAAAAGAAAAAGAAAATTTTTTTTGTCTTTTTGTAGGAATAGAATATGTACACATGTGGGAAAAAGACTTTTTTTTTTTTTTAGTTTGGGTGAACCATTTTGACCATTGTGTGTTTGTAAAGCCAACCAAGATCAAGTCATGTTCGATCGAAGTCCGATTGTCGCCTCGCTTGAATGTTGTCGCCGCGGTGTCCAACGAAAATTGATGTCTAGCCCGAGAGATTTGTCGTTTATGGGGCTTCAAAAGGAATATTGATGCCGAGATGCCAAGGGGTTGCCGACTGTAAAGCCCCTCGAATGCTGAACTTTGAGTGGCTTATGAAGCCCCAAGATGAATCAACTCTTAGCCCATTTAAATAAACTGTCTTTTGTTGTCGACGTGGGCAAGCCCCAAGAGAAGATCATTGATACCAAGCTTTGAGAGATTGCTAAGCCCCAAATGTCATGGGCTTATCAAGTTTGTAGATGGCGGGATGTGAGACCTTTCGGTGTGAAGCCTCAAATTTTCTTGGAATCGGCTTAGCATTATGTTTGGAGCGGATGGCGCTATTGGGAAGAACTCTTGAAGGCGATCTCCTTCTTTCTCTTGTTTGGAGATGGATGGCCCTTTTTTGTGGTTGATACCCAAATGGCGGAAGGTCCATGTTGAAAAGGTAGTACGGTCTTCGGGAGACATCTCGTGGGAGATGGTGATGTTGTTGCAGATGATAAGGTATTGGTGTGATAAAGTCTCGAACGGTATGTTTGCTTGAGTCTTCTTGAGTTGAACCGACGGCGGATCTTCGGATGCAGCCTGTGCTTTTGATCTTGGAGAAAGGGGTGCTGTATTGCAGAAAACATTGGGATTGGCCGTAACTCTGCTTATAGAGTTAACATATTGGCATTGCCCGCTATAACTCAGCCGGGTGAGTCTAGCATATTGAATCCTTTTCTTTTTCTCTAAGACTTCCTTCATAATCTCGCTGTGAGTTGTAACAAGAATCATCAAATTCATTCATATCATCAGAGCCTTCATTTAAAACCAAGAGGCCTTTTGACTGGAAGTGTTGAGGGACCATTGAAGTTTGATCCCTTTCATGGAGCCATAAGACTACTCCCAAATTGCATTGCTCGGGTACCACTGCCCAAAATCTTGTTAATGCGAAGCCCCAATATTTCCCTTTGCTTGTATCACTGTAATGCCGTAGCCCAAAAGATTGTAGATTGCGAAGCCCTTGAGACCTTTCGGTATAAAGCTTCAAATGTTGCTGGGGACATTGAAGTGAATTGCTTCTTACCGAGGGAGCCTTTAAGACTTGACCGTAGCCCTAGAGTGCCATCATTGATTGCGAGAAAGGTCCATCCTTGATTGAGGGAACGAGTACGGGCACACATGACAAGAGGGCTTTTTGACATCCCTTTTGAGAGACTTTGAGGATAGTCTCACACATCTTTCTTGAGCATAGCCCCTAGGGCTTATTGATTGTCAAATGAAGCAAAAGAAGCCCTTGTTCTGAGTCACATAGCCCCTAGGGAATCACCATTTGGAGCAAAGCAAGAGTGACTCATCCTCGTGCGAGGGAACAAACGGAAAGGACATGGCAAGAGCTACCATTTTTCGGGAGCCTTTCGGCGTACTTTAGAAGCACATACTTGCAGAAGCTTTGAAAACTGAGACACATGTTGTTGTTATTTGCTGCCCAAGCCAATTGACTAGCTAGGGATTATTTGTGCAACCTCGTGCCCTTTTATGATGGGCTCGTTCTCAGATGGGTCTTGGTTACCACGGGCCTTCTTTTCATGAACCCAAAAAAGCACACTGCTGGAGAATGATGCCGATAACCCAAGACAACCTTTGATGGTGCCATCTTTTGTCGAGCCTTTTGCAATCCCAAAGTTGACTCGGTGGGGAATTGACTTGCTGAGGAGACCCAATGTAGAACTTGTGCATTTGTCTTCCTTAAAGGCCGGAGATCTCCATTTCTCTTTCCCTTCTCTCTCTCACTCTCTCATATTTTTATTTATGACGCACCCTGTTTTTTGCCTAGACCGCACTTTCGGGTTTTCAATCTAGCGGGCATATCTTTTGTATCTTCTTTTTTTTACTCGATTAATGAGGAAGTGTGCATTGACTCTGGCTGAGGAGATAAGACATGTGATTTGCTGCGGTGAAGACCTCTGTCACTAAAGATGAGTGACATTGACTCGACTAGGGAAGTGTCCCTAGTATTGACTTCATGTATGTATATTTTTTGAATGACTCACGAAGGCAAGTAAGTCATTAAGAGAGAAGAGAAGAAAGACCCAGTTTGATTGCAAGAAACTGGGAGTATCGCAAAAGAAGAGAAACCCCTAGACTCGACAAGGAACGGAAAGCGATTCCAAATCTAAGAAAGTTGTTCAATCTTTTGGTGATTAATTCATTGGCAAATGAATCGTACAAAGATGTCATGACAAGTTCGAGAGGAAGGCCGATCACTATAACGCGCTAGGGCTAAACATATCTTCTTTCTTGCATGAGACCGGACCCGAAGGTTGCCTACGTTCCTCCAGTGAAGAGGCTCAGGTCACCGTAGTTCTTGTTGATGCTCATTCGCCGTGATAGAATTGTTGCTTCGTCGTGATGATTGTTGATGTCGCTTCGTCCTTCGGGGTGGAATGATGTTGATCCTTGATATGAACTTCTTTGAATGAGGGGGGATTTTTTTTTTTTTTTTTTTTTTGTGCTCTAACTTTTGCCTAGGTTGATTCGGGGATTTCAACCTAGCTAGCTCTCTTTTTTTTTTTAAATCCCCTTTTGAAACATTGCTTGATACTTCTTCATGGTTGTTGCTTCACCTTGTTTGTCTTGATTTCATCGTTTGATGTCTTCGTTGTTAATGCCGTCGTCGATGTTTATCCCCTAGGCGTTCAAGTGACGGCCTTCGTTCCAAAACTTGTTTAGACATCTTTCATCATTTTGCGAAGAATTAGATTGAGCAACTTGGAAGAGTGTATGAGGACAAGAAAAACTTTTATTTGATAATGAGAATTGACACAAATTGGACGAAAGAAAACTTTAATGCACACATTAGAGGACTTTGACTCTTTTTTTTTTTAATTCCTATTTCTAGGTAGAGAAAGAGAAACGGAGATTGCTGTCGTCATCCCCATGTCGTTGTAGTGGCATGATCTCTTGTTAAGCCCATTTCAAATCTAAGCCTCTTCCTTGATGAGTTCTTGCTCTTCACCCATGTAAATTCCCCATTGTCGATCAAAATCTTGGATGATTTGTTTCGGAGAGCAAAGCATCCCTCGGTGAGATGGCCGCTGCATTGGTGATAGTCACACCACTTGTGATGGGCATGATTGGGACGCAATGGTTGTGGTTGCTTGTACCCTTCCAAAGGCTTGACATTCCCACTTTCTACCAAAACTTCAAATGCTTCGGCTGAGTCATTCCTAGGAGAGGAGTGAAAATGCGGTTGTTGGCGGCACTTTTGCGACTTTTGAGGGAGGGCCACTTGAACATGCCTTACCGTTGACCTTTGCCTTGTTGTCGGTGAAACTTGTAAACGGGCCTTATGTTCGGATACTTCTTCCTTATGAATTCTCCTCTGAGATCAAGACGGGCTTGCCATAAATCATCCTTGTGACGGGCATCCTCGACAAGTCTATCCATTTGTTCCCCAATGGCTCTTATTATGTTGAAGAGCCTTTCGTTGGACATGAAATGTTCTCACCTTGTTGTGTTGCCGTTGGAAGACATTAGACCTATTGAGAGAACACGGTCGATCTTAGGTTGCCCCACAAACATATTTGAGTAAAATAATTAACCCACGAACAAAGGAAAAAGACTCAACCACATAAGAGAAATGACTCTTTTTTTATTTATTTATTACAAAAGTCGGAAGGACGTGGTCCTTTTTGGGGTTTTTAGAAAAGAATAGTGGAATCGTCACACTAGTATATAGACCATCTCGCGGTCCCATATACTCATCGAATTCCACCACGCTTGTGATACTTACATGTGACGGGATTAAACTAAATTAATGTCATAAGCATACATGCGGGGACGGATTTTTTTATTTTTGTCCAAAATAACCACTTTGGGGACGGAGTTTTATTTTGTCCATAACAACCATTTGTTTCTTTTGGAAACGGCATGTATGATTTGATGACATTAGTTTAGGGAAATCTCAGTACATGAAAACCGACTTGGTCACGGAGTGTTAGACCCTAACTAGAATTGTGTGGTTTGTGCTCGGCTTAAATATGAGGCTTAAAGGTCACCCCCGGCATGTAGCCGTGAACTACGCCACGGGCTGAGGTTTACCGCTTCGGAAGAGTCAAGGTCGGGTGGAGCTTGAAACTTCCTAGGACGGGCTTCGACGGGTTTGGGGTTGGACTTGTGCGACTCGATAGTGAGCAGTTGATAAGAATTGTGCGCGTAGTGTGAGGTCCAACAAGTGACAAAATATTATTTTTTTTCAAAGGAAATAAAAAAAACAAAAAGCACGTAGTTTACAACTTTCGAATCACCCGTGTGACCGATAAAAATGAATAAACAAAAGTAAAAGGGGGTGTATGCAGGCCCGGTGCCCACACACTGTCAAAACTGCCCATTCTATTCACTGTTCTGTTACTGTTTTGTTCTGGAAAATGGCCCAGAAAGCGCGCGACTCAGGGAAGTTACGTGGGAAGCGCGCGTATTTCGCCATGAATGTGGGAGGCGCGCGCATCTTGGGTACCTGTCAGAATGTCAGAAGAAAAACCGCGGACTCAGGGGATTGCCCTGGTCCCAAATTATGTAACTTTCCCCTGCCAGAAACTTGTTAGCATAGAAATATGAAATTGAAGGACAAGATGGAAGGTGGGCGATTCTGGTAATAAGGTCGGACGCGCGCGCTTTAGGCCAAGAAGGCCGGAGGCGCGCGCTTCCTACCCTTTTTACCAGAATGCCCAGAAAACAGACATAAGAACACCAAAAGCAGAAAATGCATGTTTAACCATCTATGTCCCCAGGGGAGTCTCCACTGTAGATACCCCGGGAAACCACGGCTTGGCTAGAGCGGTGAATTACCTAGGATGTCTAATTGATTTTAAGAGTCGCCACCCACGTTTTAGAGGAACGCGAGAAAACCTAAGAAAATAGCCTTTTTTTATTGATTATGAAACCAAAGATTCTTGAGATGAGGGGTTCGGGGGTTAGGTGACGGAGTGGGAAGTACTTAAACACCCACTCCGCCCCGCTTACGCGGGTCTTGCTACTTTTGGTGTTCTAATACTAAAAAGAAAAGTCCTTCAATTATTAATGTAAGAAGTGCTAACAATTACAATAGAAAGAAAGGGGAAAATTAAAGGAAATAAAAGAGAATTGTTTTATTTATTAATTTATGCTAAAAGATTACATGTAACAATTATGCCAAACAATTACATGAAGAAATGAAATGAAAATTAAAGTGGAATTTGGAATGTTGGGATGTAACCTTAGCCAAACTTCAATAGTGAAGTGGCCTTTTGGTTGTATCCCTTTTATGGAGATTGCATACACATTAAAGATGAAGAGTGTAATAAAAAGATTTTAACAAGGAGAGAAAATAAAGATGAGATTAAAAGTTTATAAGAGAATGAACATTGTACCTTGTGCTTGAATGGGGAAGAACCAAATTGTCTATAGTGACCACTCTTTGAAAATGGATTTTATGTGTTTAAAGTGTTTTTGATTCAAGAATTCTTCCTCCCCTTCCATGGTGGAATGAAGAGGTATTTATAGGTGTTAGGGAAGTGTTTTTGGTCACAAAGATGGCCCTTTCCCCGGGATCAAGCCAAGGCATAATGGCCTTGGGGGTTGGCAAATCAAGAAAAGGAGGGAAATTTGGCCAAATCTGAGATTCTGGAAGCGGGAAGCGCGCGCTTCCCAACCCACCCCCCCCCTAATGGGAGGAGCACGCCTCCCACAAAGGAGGGAAAAATATGTGTGCATCCTAGCTTCAGAAAATTCATATTTTAGCCCAAATGTTAACCCCGTTATGCAGTTAAGCCCCAAAACTAATGGAATTAGTCCAAAAACTTAACGAACATCACGAAAGTCAACGAAAATAAATGAAACAAAGACTCGAGGTTGACTTTGACACTTAGTAAAATCCAAGACTAACGGAGTAAGTCAGGAACTTAACGGAAAGTAACGAAAGTTAACGAAAAGTAACAAAACTTAACAGAAAAGAGGAAGACAAAGAATGTGTATGCAATCGGGACATGAGAGGTCCAAGGCGGGGTGTCTACACTGAGGTAATAGACTAACTTGCCTATTTCTGACTGTTCTTTTGATCAACTAATTGACATAGCCTCTTTGTGTAGCTTGCCACCCTTGCCAAACACGAGGCGGCGCAATGGTCTGGAGTGGGTAAGAAAATGACCGAACTGGAGGGCAAAGCGACTCGGGACCAAGTGAAGCTAGGCCAGACTGTGGAGTTAGTCAATATGGCTCGCGCAGATGCTAGACTTGCCCATGCCGAGAAGGCTAAAGTTGTCGAAGAGACCGGGGCCGAGGTCGAGAAAAGAAGGCAGCTGCAAGGCAGTTTGAGGAAGAGGCCAGGTTGCTTCGGGTGGAGCTTGAGAAAGAAAAGGAGAGTGCCGCCCTCCTAGCCAAAGAGAAAGATGAGATGGAGATGAAGTTCCAGCAGCTAGAGGTGAGCATTCCGGCAAAGGAAAAGGCTGTTGTACTGACTTTCCAACGCACCGTGATGCCATCGATCATTGATGAACATGTAAAAACCACTTATGTCGACGGCTATACACACGCGGCTCGCCAACTACACATTGATCCCGAAGTTGATGTTCCGGTTGAAAAATTGGCTCACCTTCTGCTGAATGACGCTTATAGCGTTGAGGCCCGTCCTGCTCATTCCATGATCCCTTATTCTGAGAATACTCTAACATTGATTGCCTAAGATGATGAGGCTGAGGAGAGGCCGTCCTGGAGTACTCCTCTGGTGGACCTTAATAATTTTCATGCTCTGGTCGAGCGGTTCAAGGAAGGGTTGGGATTTTTAATGAAGAAGAGGATGAAGAGGAGCAGCAGGCTCTATGAAATTTATAAACTTTATCTATTGTATAGGTCCGGTGTGTCCGTCTGATACAATTTATTTCTTTATGTCCATGAGCCAGTTTGGCTTGAAACGACTTGTTTTGTTTAGTATTTATAAGCTTGGGCCCAGCGTAGTCTGGGGGGCATAAACACTGTTATTTTTTGTTGTTTAAGTATTTGTATGCCTTGGTCTAGCGTTAACTGGGGGGAGTAAACACTTGTTATTTGTAGGGATTTATCTACCTCGGTTTGAGGTGTTACTTAACCCTTGTTATCTCTTTGTCATTGTTAATTAGGGGATCTCGGCTTGAGATGCCTAACTTGGTTTGAAATGACGTGAGATCGTAAAGCCAGTTTTGGCTGTTCCCAAGCCGTGGTCGTTCACCGTTATGGGCCGTGACGAGCGTTAGAGGCTCAGTTTTGTTAAATTTGAATGGACTAGTTGTCAAAACTAGGCTCAAACTGTTCGTGGAGTTAGATGTCTAGATCTTAACTCAAATTTGAGTGGGATAGCTGTTAGAACTAAGTTCAAATTGTTAGGAGTCGAGACGTTCTAGCCTTAACTCAAAGAAACCCTGCACGTCATGTGTGCCGTGGTCGTGCTAGTTACTGAAGCTAGGCTTTGAGTGATCAGGCGTAAGTGCTCAACTTTGAATGACGATCTCGGCATTGTTAGGTAATGCCTTAACCGTGCTTTAATGTTATGTATTAGTGATACGAACTCCACAGTGTGAAGGAAAAGAACTTTTATTGATAAAACCAAACTAGACAAATGTCTTGAACTAGAAATAGCTAAAAAGACCAAAATCTAACTAGAAAACTTTAAAAAGATAGGTAGGGTGTCGAGATGTTACTGATAATATTTCCTCAAGTGTTCGGAATGCCATGGGTGCTTCAGCTCTTTTCCTTCCAGAGTTTTAAGCATGTAGGTCCATTCTCGGATAACATGAGTAATAATGTAAGGGCCTTCCCAATTCGGAGAGAGCTTGTTTTTGTTGAGCCTTCAAGTGTGTTGACTCTATCTTTCTGAGCACCCAGTCACCGACTTCAAAAACTCTCTTATTTACCTTGCTGTCATGATAGGCCTTGGTCCTTTGCTTGTAATTAATCATTCTTAGCTGAGCAGTCAGCCTTTTTGCCTCAACCAGGTCTAGGTCTAACAAGCGGTTATATTTATTGACGACCTCATCGTAATTGGTTACTCTGAAGGTAGGTAAGGCCATCTCAGCTGGCGCCATAGCTTCTGGTCCATAAGTTAGTGCAAAGGGAGTCTCCCCGGTCGGCCCCCGAGTGGCTGTACGAACTGCCCATAGAGCAAGGGGGAGATCGTCCAGCCACTTTCCTTGGCTTCCTTCCAGACTCTTGGTTAGGGCTCTTAGTATCAATTTGTTCGCTGCCTCGGCTTGCCCATTACCTTGAGGATGACTGACTGATGACTTTTTACGATTCACTCCTAGCCTGTTTAATTCCTTAGTAAAAGCATCAAAAAACTAGAGCCCGTTGTCGGACACAATAGAATGAGGGACGCCGAACCGATACTATATGTAGTCATGGATGAAGTTGATGGCGTTCTCTTCTGTAATCTTGGCCAGGGGTTTAGCTTCCACCCACTTGGTGAAGTAGTCAACCGCTACAATCACAAACTTATTGCTCCCTTTGGCCAAAGGAAAAGATCCAATGATGTCGACCCCCTACATATCGAACGGCTATGTCGGTATAATCAGACTTTGTTCCACCGGTGGCACTCTAAAGGTCAGAGAAGCGTTGGCACTTGTGACATTTTTTCATGTAGGCATGGGCATCTTCTCTCAGGTTTGGCCAGTAGTAACCGAGTCTAATCACCTTGTCGGCGAGGGTTCTGGCCCCCGGGTGTCCTCCGTAAACTCCATCATGTACCTCGGCCAGAAGTTTCTCGGTGTCCTTGGGGGAGACACATCTTAGGAGGGGCCTGGAGAACGACATACAGTACAAAATATCGTTCCACACTATGTATCTGGCCGTCTTCCTCTTTATCATTTTGGCCGCCAACTAGTCATCAGGTAGCTTTCCTTTCTCGATGTAGTCTTCAATCCATGTTCTTTCCTCGTTGTCAAGGATTAGGATTTCCAGCCTCTCGTAAGCAGGTTGGTCGGTGTAGATGACCAAAGGATTGGTTTCTTCTGACGTGGCCATTTTGGATAACAAGTCGGCCTCTTGGTTGTACTCTCGTCCTGCTTGCCTTATTTCCCAGAATTCCAAGTTTTTAGTCATGTTGAGGACGAGATCCTTATACTTGGTCAGCATGTGGTTCTCGGTGTTGTATTCCCCTTTCACTTGGTTCATCACGAGTTGGGAATCACTATAGGCCACCAATTTTTTTGCACCGAAGAACTTGGCCCTTTCTATCCCCAAGATCAAGGCCTCATATTCTGCTTGGTTGTTTAAAGCTGGGAATTTGAACCTGATAAAGTCACGGGCCACATGTTCACCGCCTGGACTTGTTAAATACACTCCAGCTCCACTTCTTCCTCGGGTTGTTGACCCGTCTGTGTATAAAACCCAACAATCATTTGGAAGCTCGTCTAGAGGTTCTTTATCCATGGGGAACTTCCTCTTCCTGGTTTTCGGCGTGTGTTCACTTGAGAACGCGGTCTCGACTAGGAAGTCTACTAGAGGCTCTGCCAACAATGTCTTCCTCGGCTTGTAAGTTATGTCGAACTCGGTCAGTTCAATGGACCAGTTGAGTAGTCTGCCGAGCTGTCCATCTTGTGAAGTATCTTTCTGAGCGGCGCGTCGGTATAAACCGTGATGGGGTGAGCGGAAAAATACGCACGCAGCTTTCTGGCCGCTATCACCAAGGCGTATGCTATTTTCTCCGCATTAAAGTATCTGCTCTCTGTATCAGACAAGGCTTTGCTTACATAATAGACCGGCTTCTGAGACCCATTATCTTCTCGTACCAGTACGGCCGCCACGGCTCTGTCTGTTGCTACAAGGAATACAGAGAGTGTTTCTCCCATAATTGGACTGCTGAGTAGTGGAGGAGAACCCAGGTAACCTTTCAATTTTTGAAACGATGCCGAGCACTTTGGGGTCCAGGCGAAGTCCTTAGTTCCCTTCAGAGCTTTGAAGAACGGGAGTGACTTCTCTGCCGATTTGGCGATAAACCTTCCCAGGGCGGCTACCCTTCCATTTAGCCTTTGAACTTCCTTCACACATGTCGGCTCTTTCATGTCGACGAGAGCCTGGATCTTCTCCGGATTTGCCTCAATGCCTCGCTGCGATACCATGAAGCTGAGGAACTTGCCTGCTGTGACCCCGAATACACATTTACTAGGATTGAGCTTCATGTCGTGGGCCTTTAAGTTCTTTATGGTCTCGGTCAAATCTGGGACGTGACTTCCTGACTTGGTCTTGATTACCATGTCGTCGATATAAGCCTCCATGTTCCTGCCGATCTGGGATTTGAATACCTTGTTCACCATCCTCTGGTAAGTTGCCCCGGCATTCTTGAGGCCGAATGGCATCATTACATAGCAGTAGATTCCCCCAGCTGCCTGAAATGCTGTCTTCTCGATGTCGTCCTCGGCCATCTTGACTTGATGGTAGCCTGAATAGGCATCAAGGAAACTCAGAGTTTGGTGTCCAGCAATTGAATCGACCAACTTGTCGATCCTTGGAAGAGGGTAGCTATCTTTCAGGCAAGCCTTATTGAGGTCGGTGAAGTCGACACACATCCTCCACTTATCATTCTGCTTTTTAACCATGACGACATTAGCTAACCATTCGGGGTATGTCGCTTCTCTGATGATACCGACTTTTAGCAATTTGTCTACCTCGACCTCGATTGCCTTTTCTTTATCTGTGGAGAAGGCCCTTCGTCCCTGCTTGACCGGTTTGAAAAACTTGTCGACCTCCAGTTTGTGGAGAGCAATGGCCTCTTTAACTCCAACCATGTCTTCCACCTTCCATACAAACACGTCTAGGTTGTTTTTTAGCAGGTTGATAAGCTCTTCTCTTTCTTCCGGGGGAAGTTGTTTCCCAATTCGTACCTTCTGTTTCGGGTAGTCGGGGTTGATAATGACCTCATCTAGCTAGTTAACTGGTTTTAGCTCAGGACCGTCCCTGAACTCCAAGGTTTCCATAATGATTTGTTTGACTTTCTCCTTGTCTTTGCCTTCTAGGCTCAAATTCTCCATATCTAGGAGTCTCTCTATCTCCGCATCCATGTGGTCGGGTATTGTGGCCCCCGAGCTTGGGACGAGGGCGAGGGTTGAGCCACTCGGCTCGTCCGAAGCTGTGTTCATGGAGATACAGCCAAATCCATCCAACCCATATGTTACCTCGGCCTCGGTCACGATATTGTTGTCGTCTAGTACCACCCATTCCTCAGGCATGTCTACTGTTATCACGCCGATGGGAGCTGACGTTGTGACCGTGGTCGACTTGGATATGGTGATGTTCCTTTCAGGAGTGTCAATCTCCATTTTGGTTTTTGCTTTTCTGGACTTCATCACGTGTTCCAAAAAGTGTTTAGAGGCGCCTAGGGACACAGCCTATGCCTGCTGGGGTTGGGAACTTCACCCTTTAGTGAGGGAGGGAGGCAACCATTCCCAATTTTCCTTGGCTGGGGGAGCCCAAGATGGCATGATAATCACTGGCCAAGTCCATAACTATGAATGTGATCGTGGCTGAGGCCCTGTAGGGGTACTCACTGACTTCCAGCAGTAAGTCCACGGTTCCCTTTGCTTCGGCCTTGTGATGAACCCTTGCAATCTGCCATTGTATGGTGTCAGCATGCTGTCTAGAAGCTCCATCTCCTTAAAGGTCTTGTAATAAAGCACGTCCTTAGCGGCCCCCGAGTCAATTAGGATCCTATCTGACTCACAGTTGTCTATTCTACCCGTGATGACTAGCGGCTGCTCTCTCATCGCCCTGTTCCCGGCTAGCTCATTGGGAGAGATGCTGATCACTTCCTCCCCTTTGTGAATCCAAGGTGGGATATGGTAGACCTTACTTAGCTCGTAGATCTGTTCTTTGAGCTTAGTGTTAGAAGGAATTTCCTCTCTTATTACTCCAATCAGCTTTGCCTGGGGTGGTCTATCTTCTCGGTCATCCTCTTTCTCGTCTTCCCTCGGGCGCTTGTTATCCTTCCTTGCTATGAATTCATTAAGTTTCTCATGATCAGCCCACCTCTGCAATATTTTCTTCAGGGCATAGCAATTGTCTGTCTCGTGCCCGTTGTCCCTGTGATAGGCACAGTATTTGCTTGTGTCCCTAGGGAATTTTGGGTTATCTTTAAGGGATTTTGGATTAGGGAGATTCACCAGGTTCATTATTTCTGAGATTGGTTTCGTGAGGGGAGTGAACACCCCTGTCCCTCTCGTTCTATTCTTCCCTCGGTTTCCACCTCCGTTGGTACCTTAGGCCGATTCAGAAGGAGGCGGCTTGCTATCTCGTCCTCGTTCTCGATCTCGGTCTCCAGACATCAACAACTTTTTCTCTTCTGCAGTAGCCGTTGCATAGGCCACATGGTATAGTTGAGACTTTGTGAGGGGTTCTCTCACCGACAACTCATAAGTGAGATCATCTGATCTCTGCCCGTTAGTGAAGCACATTTAATCTCCCAATCGGTGAATCGCTCTTGAATCGAGTCGACTAAGTTTCTGAATCTGTTATAGAAACTCATAGTCGACTCGTTCTTTCCTTGAACTATGTTTGCTAGGTCTGACAGACTTTTATTTCTAGCCCCTGCAGTGGCGAAATATTCCAAGTACCTCGATTTCAATTTAGAGAATGAATCAATGCTTCCTCTATCTAGGTCCATGAACCACGACCTGGCTGCCCCGGTCAACGCACTAGCAAAGGCCTTGCAAAGTACGTCGTTCTGATTGGACACCAGTGCCATCATAGCCTCAAAGGATTGGAGGTGATCCAAAGCATCTGAGTTACCAGAGTATTTGTCCAGGTGAGGTAACTTCAATTTGGGTGTAGGTGGAGAATCTTTGATCCATTGCGAGAATGGACGCATTGCATCATAGTCAGTCCTGGGCTTTCTCTGCCCCTGGTTTATTTCTATGTTATCCAGCCTCTCCTGTAAGTCCATTATAAGCCTTTCGCTTATTGCCGAGCTGCAATGAGAACTCCTAGGCCTCTCTCTTTCTTTATCTCGGCCTCTTCCAGCGACTCGGCTTATCTCTGGATCTTCTAGAGGTCGTCTCGGTGGAGTACGGTGAGGTGGTGCCTGCCTTGGTGGGGCTTGACGTTGATCCTCCATCGCCGCCTTTCTCTTAGAAATCTTACATCTGGAGACTCTGCCTCTTCTTCTCTCCTCCGGTTTATTTGATCTCTCAGATCTCTTCCTCCATTATTAACCGGGCCGAGTCGGCCTTCTAGTCAGCTTGGTGGAGCAGCTCAGTTTCCTGGGGGTGCATCACATGGTTCCTGATGACGTCTGTCTTCAGTACGTGGGTTTCCCCTACGATTGCTCCTCTCTCCATCTCCTAGAACTCCTCTAGTGCCAGAGGGATGGACGAAAGGTGCCAAGGAATGGTCAGGGTTGAATTCTAGAAGAGCCCTTTGAGCGTCGGCTAGCTGTTGGAGGGTCGAAAGGTTTTGTTGGAGTAACACCCTTCGATCAATTGGCGAAGGCCTAGAAGGGCCGGCCTCGGTATTCTGAGGGCGTGAAGTGGTTCGCCTTCTCCGTCCATATTGTTGAACAATCTCAGGTGGCGGTCCTCTGGAGCGTGTATGCATTCCGCCTCCTTGAGGTGGAGGAGGGAGCCCTTGATTCAATGAAGCATTGTTATTTGCCCCGTTAGGGGGGGCGGATTGAGATTAGCATCTGGTGAAACACTAGCCTCCTGACCGTCGGCGCGAATTCCAGACATGAGGAAATTACGGTTATCCAGACAAGAAGTTCTCTGATCGTACGATTTCCTGGTAATGGAACCAAACTGATGCTGCCAAAAACGTACCGGATCAGCCTTCGTCTAGCGGTTCGGATAAATCCAGCAATGAGAACTTTCCCGTACGGATCTGCGCACAATGAGCAAACGTAAACTACGCCAGGGCTTCACCGGCGAAGGCCCTCCAGCGTGAGAGTAAGAATACGGATTGTGTATGAAATGAAGAGAAAACAATTGACTATAGTTTTGAGCTAAAAGAGTTCATTACCCGTTTCCTGTATAGAGGACATGTTTATATAGGCATGGGTGAATGAGTCCTGACTTGTCAAGTAAGCCAGAATGCCTGTATTGATCTAGGACTCGTATTCCTTGGAGATAGACTCCTGATAAGGATGATTGATATCCGGATAGTATTGCAGTAGAGATATCCTTGTTTAGATAAGGATCCTCTGTGTTTGCGTGTTACTCGAATTGTTATATAAGCCTCCCGATATATTTGGGAGGTAATATCATAAATTGGCTGGCCCGTCATCTATCTCGGCTTCGTTATAGAAACCTAGCTAGGGATAAGGCCCTCTGACATCCCGGCCTCGGTAACACCGGCGTTCCCGGCCCACGGGGTGCTGAGATATGTCGGTCTATAAGATCTTGGGCCCCTTGATATGGGCCTCTTGGTGTGAGCCCAAAGTCTATGGGTCCCATTTAACCAAGTCGGTTTATGTCGCTCAATATTTTGTGTGCCTTTCTATTAAAATTAAATTCAAGTACAAATTAGACATTAGATTGAACAGATAAGATTATGTATGCAAGTGGTTGCATTGAACTTAACCTTAGGTCATTAGCATGGGTATACTTTGTTGCATGTAATCATTATGAATACAGCAAACACCCATGGTGATGCGAAGGCTGCAAAGTTGCAGTAGCCACAATAGTTAGGCCACCACTTAAAGTTGCTTCCATATCTGTAGAGAAAGAGTGCACTTGCCCCATGAATAGTTGTATCCAATTGGAACAATGGCCAAGTAATGATCGCCGTGAAGAATTAAGAAAAAAACTTTTACTTTTCAAAATATTTATTCCCTTCATCTCAAAACATCTTGCACAATTTTGAAAATGCATGAGAATTAAAGGAGTATATAAATTTAGAAATATTGTGAGTGGAAAAGAGGTTATGAGTATGATAAATTGAGTGAGATTTGCAAGTGGAGTTTAAAATTAAGTGTGTGAGCATGACAAGTGGGGTAGGAGAATAGAAAAATAATAAAATTTAAACATTTCAGGAAAGGGACTTACCAATGGGACAAAAAAAATGAAATAGTGCTAGGTGTTTTGAGACGGAGGCTAGTAATATATAATAGAGGTGGTCTCCTATGAGAACACCCATTTTGTTCTCATGGATGAGAAACGGTTTGCAACAGTAGCAATTTTACGCGAAGCATAGCATCCCAACCCACGTCCATTCAAAATCTGCCACGGGGCAGCGACCATGGCCCAATTTTTAAAAAAAAAAAAAAAATCCAGGAAAAAAAAGTTTGTTTTTTTTTAGTTTTTTTTTCTAGTTTTTATATTTTTTGGCAGTTTTTTCATTTGTCAAAAGTAATACTTAGTATAACTAAATGTAACATATGGATATACTATTATACAAATAAACGTAATTGTTTTACAATGTTATTATACAAGTAAAATGTAGCATTCGCTTATAAAAATTGTTACTTTCTTATTTTTACAATGTTACTAACACAAGTGTTTTTAGTTCTAATGTGTAAATGGTTGAATTATTATTTTTCTATACAATGTGTTACATATGTGTTACAATGATGTATAAACACTGTTACATATAAGTAACACGTTCGTTACATTTTAGTTATAATAAATATTACATTTGGCAAATGAAGAAAACATAAAAAAACAATGTTACTTTTCTGTGTGTGTATATATATATTATATATATATATATATATATATATATATATATATATATATATATATATAATTACTTTTATCTATACAAACTGTGTTGAGTTTCGTGCAATCATGCGCAGCGGAAGACATCACGTGAAAAAAACCCAAAAGCCTAGATCTGTTATGTTCAATAATTCATAATATAAAGATGAAAGAAACTAACCCTTGTAGATCGAAATACGGAGCCTTGGATTAAGATGCTAAGATGAGAACCCTCTACCGGTGATCCACACTTCGAACGGATTCAAGAACGATTCTTGAACTTGACTGCTAGGTCATTCGGATTGAAAAACTTGGTGAAGAACGATTCTTCAATCTCTCCCTATGATTATTATTGTTTGATAATTGGGAATAATCAAACCTAACAATCCTAGTATATTATGTGTCTTCTCTCTCTTCAAGAAAGAGTTGTGATTTCAAAAATCAATGTTATGGGAACTATTCCCGGTTGTCCACATTATATACAAGAGATCTTCAAGATCCTTTAGGGTTTAGGACTTCTTGTCCAACAAGAAAAGGCTTAAAATAAACTGCAGTGCGGGAGGGGCGCCGTACGGCGCCTAGACAGCCGTGCGGCTCCTAGGGTGCCGTACGGACCCCTTCCTCAGTTTTCTCGTTTTTCGCTCATTTTAATTATCCGTTCTGCGTGTGTGACCCAATAGGATTATACTAAGTTGGCAACGAGTCCGAACCATTCAGACCTCGTAAGTCATAAGCGGACTCTAGCAAGCCATTATGACTACCCAATTAGTATAACTTTGAAATTCAAAGTTTCCTAAAATAGAACATAACACAATCTATTTGTTACGCGATGTCTATTGAACGTAAGCCATGGTCAATGGTCAACTTACCTTGTTCAATGCTTTCTCGATCCCGAATGTAATCATAATACAAATGACATTGATCCAATCAATTCATTTGAGTATGGCCATACATTTCATCAATACCATTCATCGAGTGGTCAAAGCTTGACATCTCTCTTGATGAGGAACAAATCTCATCTTGGCTTATTACCTTTCTCTACATGATTTCGATTATGCCAATCATATTATTTATAGCTACCCGGTTAAGGGTAACGTTTGAATATGTCAAACGTAATGTTAATCATGTAGAAGACTGTAATAACCTCAGGTCTAGAGATTCAAGTGATATAACTATATGAGACTTAATTATGACATTTTGACCATGACATAAATCTCATAGGGGTCAGTCCAGTATTTGTTCTCCAACAAATACCCATAAGTCTAATTGTATCATATACACATAATCATCATATGATTATCTATTAAACTTATACTAGTAATTAATCATAATTACCAGGAACGGAGGTTATTATAATAAACATGCGAAGATATAATAATCAACATTCAATTATCTTTATTAAAGCGTAAAGCAAATGATAACATTAATCATTCAAATAACGTGCCTAGGGCATCCATACCAACAAACTGTTACATATAAGTAACACGTTTATTACATTTAGTTATAGTAACTATTACCTTTGGCAAACTGAAAAAATACCGAAAAAAATAATATAAAAACTAAAAAATAAAGCAATATATATATATATATATATATGCCCACGGGTCATGAATTCAGGTCATGGGTCAAAAATGACCCGTCTCTACTATGAGACGGGTTATGGTTTTCTCATACAAGTTTTTGTCTAATTGAAACAAGACTTGAAGAAGTAAAAAATCTAGATCTAAGTACTAAATTCCCTAATTGCAATTTAAAGTTGCGAAATTAAAAGGAATAACAAATTCAAACTATAATTTGACATGCACACATATCAAATTATGATTTAAATTTGTGATAGAAACCTCCTCGTTTTGAAAGATCTGGATCGAACTCTGGTGTATAAATTTCTTCAACAACTATTATGAATAGAGGTGAGAAGTTTTGCTGCATTTTTTTTATTTATTTTATTTTTCTGGAAATATTTTTTAAGGAAATTGGCAATTAGTTTAAGACGGTGGGAGAAAAAAACATACTCCCTCTTTAATCTACAAAAATCAAAAATTGTCATTTTGGGTGTCCTATTTTAATCTACAAAATCTCAAAATGAAAATATTTTAATATTTTTTTTAATAATGAGACTCACTTGTCATACTCACAACAACTATCCCCTTACAATTTTTTATCCAACTTTCTCTCTCTTACCCAACTATTTACACTCACAACACATTATTTTTTTTTATTTTTTCCTTAATACTTATTCCCAACACAATTGTTGTAAATTAAAGAGGGACGGAGGGGAGGGAGTACATTATAACGTCCGTATATCCAAATCCAGTAACGGTAGTACACTACTCTTTATTATTATTATTATTATTATTATTAATTATTATTATTATTATTATTATTTTGAGCAAAATAGTGCACTACTCTATCGTTATGTTTTATAACAACTTAACCATTTTGACCCGATATAAAAATTAAAGGAAATATATTTAAAATAATTATGAGTGAAAAATGAGTTGTGAGTAAGAATATGACAAGTGGAGTAGAGTGGATAAAAAAAATAAACATTTTAGAAAAGAAGTTTACCAACAGAACACCAAACAAAATTAGTACTCCCCTTATCCCTAAAATAATGTTCATTAAAAAAAAAAATCAAAATCAAAATGAATGTTCTTTTTAGAAAAATCTTTGTGCTTAAATGTATGTTTTTTCCAATTATCAAATGATAATTTTATATTTGCAAAACTAAATATTTAAAATGAAAATTACAAAAAATATATATAAATTTTTGCTACAGAAATGTCTGTCTTTATTAAGCATTTTCCTTATAGTATAAATTGAATAAAAAATAAAACTTTTTAAAATATTTTTAATATAAAATTTATACCTTCATTTAGCCAAGAAAAAAAAATACAAAAGTTATTATGGGAGAGTGGAGTACACAATACATACTCCCTCCGTCCCACCTCACTTGAGACTTACTCCCTCCGTCCCGCCGAAAATTGCAAAAAAAAAGAAATCATGGCACAAGAATTAAGGGAAAAGTGAAAAAGGTGATGTGTTGTGAGTGTTGATAGTTGAGTGGGAGAGAGAAAGTGGGGTAGAGAATAGTTAGTGGGTTAGTGGATGTGAGTATGAGAAGTGGGACCCACTAATTAAAAAATATTAAAAACTTTCCATTTATGGAATGTGCAATTTCTATGGGACGCCCATTTTGGTAAGTTTTGCAATTTTCGGTGGGACGGATGGGAGTATTTCCATTTAGGTTCGTCCCACTTCACTTGAGACTCCCTAAAATGGTAATCTTTTTATAATTTTATCTTCAATCTACCCCACCACTCATTCTCTCTCTTCATTTTCCACCACTCAATTCAGTCAACCAACCTACTATTAACCTCACTTATTCTCCCCTCTTCATTTTTTACCACACATTTTCTATATTTTATTCTTTTTTCTTAGTTATTGTGCCCATCTCTTAGGCCTCAAGTGAGGTGGGATGGAGGGAGTATTAAGTGTGTATTGACTGACTTTAACTAACATGCAAATTGTTATTGCTATCCATTCCAAACCGAAAGCCTGCCAAATAAGACCCTACTTGCTTGACAAGTCCCAAAAAACTGTATGTCCACTTATTATTTTATTTTGCTTCCTTCCTTTTCAATCCCAACTAATTAATCAACAACCTCATGGAAAACCCTCCTTGTTAATTATAACTATACACCCCCCCCCCCACCTTTACCTTTTTATAACTAAAACAAATGTATCCTTCAAAATTAGTCCTCTAATCCTTAATTAATTAGATTCTTTATTTCATGTTAAGACTCCATAATTTTCACAATTTTTTTCATATCTTTATGGATTTAAATCGTGTTAAATAAGTTTCCACCCGGTCTTAAATATCATTCATGAACTTTTGAGTAAATATGTGGAAAACAAAGTGAATTCAAGTTCGGTTTTTTTTTTCGATGGGCTTACGTAGCTGACCGTCGAGACATTAATTACACTCACTTGTAGAAAAAGTTTCAATTTGTTAATTTATACTATGTTTTTCTCCGTATGTGAACTCTTAACATGGAACATTCTATTTCAAAATAGTAGTACTATTTTCTATATATTTTTTTAAAAAAATACGTTATTTCTTATAATAATGTCTCAAAACAAATGTCATCATCTATTTATTTTAAAGAAAATAGAAAGTTTAGTAATTGTGAAAGTAGAATGAATGTATACATTTTCTTGTGCCGCAATCATTAATACTTCCTCTGTCCCAAAATAATCTTCACATTTGACTATTCAAACTTTTTAAGGATATGAACACTTGATTCACTAGTCATGTTTTGTTAGGGCACTTCTAAGCCTAGGTTGTAGAAATGTGAAGAATTTTTTTGGACAATGAAAAGTGTCAAATGAGAAGATCATTTGGGGACGGAGGGAGGGAGTATATAAAATACACAGTAAGAATGATTTCATCTACATACTTAATCAATTAATTAAACTTCAACTTTCCAAAGATTTATATAAAGCTATTATATTTATGCTCATAAGGAGAGAAAGAGAGAGAGAGAGAGAGAGAGAGAGAGAGAGATTTAAGAAGTCATCTATATATACAAGCCAATCAAGGTACTACAATTAATCAAAAAGGAGGATTCATGGAGAAACCACTCAACTTGAATCCCAGCCCTAAATACACCAGTTATCATCAGGTACATATTTCCATTTTTAGCCCTGATCATTATGACTAATGACATTCTGTTTTCTTAATCAAAATGTATTCTAACACATGAGATTTGATTATCAGTTGAGTCCTGAATTGTCATTTCAAATTATACTCCATGGGTTTCTGCTATGGACTTCAGTGGGATTCTTAATGCCAGTTGGAATACTCACAATCAGAATGTCAAATAGAGAACAATGTGGAAGAAGGATAAAGATTATGTTCTTCATTCATGCTACTTTACAGGCTAGTTCATTTCTCTTCCTTTAATCTTATTTTATTTTTTATAATTATTTGAGTCAGTTTTATGAAAACCTGTTTTACACAAAGAGATGTGTAAAATCTGTTTTAAATAAAGGGATTATGTTTTACATTAAGGGATTAAAACAAGTTTTACACTAAACGAGTGTAAAACAAGTTTTTTTTTTTCGAGATTTTCACATTTTGCTGAGAGTGAATATTAGTAACTTCTCTAAAAATAGATATTCTTAAAAGGACAATTTGTTAAAGCATTAAGAGGTTAAATATTTTTCATCAAAAAGTTTGTAAAGACACTTTTTATGGATGAAAAAATACTAAATTTATTTTCATTAAGTAAATATTGAGAGTAATGGTATGCTGTAATACGAGTCAAACAAACAAAAAACTGATTGTGGTGGTCTCCCATGAGAACAAGGGGATCCGTCTCATGCATGAGACGGGTCGCCCCATGACCCATGGGCATGACCCAGGTGGCAGCCACCAAGAGGTCAAAAAAAAAAAAAAAATTGTTTTGAGTTTTTATATTATTTTTTCGGCTTTTCAGCCGTTCACAAAAGTAATAGTACCATAACTAATGTAATGACTGTATACAAATAAAGTAACATTGTTCAAAAGTAAACGTAACACCTGTTTTACAAAAACAAAAAGCTCGTTTTACCCATTTTTTTCAAATGTAATACTAACTATAATTACATGTAACCCAAACAATATCTAAATGTAATTATCATTATACTGAAATGTAATAATGCTTTTGCAAAAATGTAAAATATTGTGTATTTTGATTTAATTTTTTGAAAGAAAGTAACATTTGAAAAGTAACAACTCATATATGAATGTAATTGTTTGTACAAGTAAATGTAACACTTTAATAAAAGAAATTATAGCATATTTCTATAGATAATGTAATACTTACATGTAACACTAATCAAGTGTTTTTAGCTCTAAAAATGTAAATGGTTGAATTATTACTTTTTTATACATAGTGTTACAATTATGTATAAACATTATTACATATAAGTAACACGTTCGTTACATTTTAGTTGTAATAAGTATTACTTTTGGCAAACGAGAAAACATAGAAAAAAACACTGTTACTTTCTGTATATATGTATTATTTTTATGTATACAAACTGTTACTTTATATGAACACAGTCATTACATTAAGTTATAGTAACTATTACTTTTGACAAACCGAAAAAAACCAAAAAAAAATTAAAAATTAAAAAAAAAAAAAAAAAAAAAACTTTTTTTTTTGCCTATGCGAGGCTACCACGTGGCAGGATCTACCCCCTGGGTCCTGGAGCCGGTTCGTGGGTCGGACGGGCGGGTCAAAAACCGACCCGTCTCATGGATGAGACGGGCCTTCCATGTTCGCATGGAAGTCTTTGTCAAACTGAAATATATTTATTGATTGGGATATTTTAGAAACTAACATATACTATTGGAAATGTGCATCATGTTTGCACTAGTTATGAAGGTTTTTACCGAACAAATTGGATTTTATTTTTTTAATAAACGTCTTAAATTATTACAAAAGTGCACTTGAAAATTACACCGGGTGGGTATTGAACCCCTGACCTTTCATATAGAAAGACATATCTAATGATGCGTAAACTAAACCTGTTTGGCCACTAGTTATAAATGTTAGTGTTGCTAACACGCGGCTTATATGTTGTTTCATTTGGGAGATTGAATTTTAAAATTGTAACATTAGTCTCTATTATTATCAAAAATGTTAGCATGTGTCATCCAACACCTCTTTTATTCATCATTTTTCAATCTTTACACCACAACGAGTGATACATAATGTAAAGTTTCGGGGTGGTAATTACTTCTAAACTGTTCAAGTGCGTGGTAAAAAAAGAAGACAAACTCAACCACAAAGAACTGTCGGATGACTGGTGCTAACTTTTCGTTAAAATTTTTTAAAAAAAAAAAAAAATCCATTGTCCAAGCCATTGATTTCTGATTTGTATTCAAGTGAAAGTATAGACCCTATAATTATAATTGAAACTTCAAAACCCAAATATTGGCAAAATATTTAACCTTGGGACAGCCATCTTAAAATTACCTTCTTGGAGGGTCCATTTCTTTTGTTACCATCATCTAGGCCTGTTACACGAACCGAGCTGCTCGGGCTCGGCTCGTGAAAGCTCGAGGTGTAGCTCGAGTCGAGCTCGAACCGATTGTCAAGCTCGTTTTTGTTATCGAGCCGACCGTGTTCGGCTCATTTAGCTCGTTAAAAGCTCGAGTTCGGCTCGATAAGCTCGTTAAAATTGATTTTTTGTTTTCGAACGGCTCGAACTCGACTCGATAAGCTCGTTAAGACCATATTTTTCTTTAAAAAAATGTCTAAGATCGAGCTCGGCTCGTTAAAACTCGAGTTCGTTATCGACTCGAGTTGTTCGCGAGCTCGATTCGACTCGAGCTCGAACAAGCAAGTGGGCTCGAGCTCGATAAAAGCTTGAGCTCGATAAGTTTTAAACAAGCTCGAGCTCAACACCCCAAAGCTCGGCTCGGCTCGTTTACAGCCCTATCATCAAAACGCTTCTTTTCACGAGAATCATTGCCCAAACCCCAAATTCATAATTTTCATTTAAGTCTTACTAAGTTACAAAAGATTTCACGAGAATCATTGCCCAAACCCCAAATTCATAATTTTCATTTAAGTCTACTAAGTTACAAAAGATAATAATATCTTTACAAATACAAGCAATAATTATTTTATAAAAAGTACTACCTCTGTCCCTAAATGAGTGTCCAAATTTCATTTTAAGGGCACTGAAAATCTCAACTTGTGAACAATTTGGTAACAACGATTCATATATTTAATCTTGTAATCACCCTTCCAAACCTTTAGTTTTGCACGTATAAAGAAACCGGTGAAAAAAATTTCGAAAAAAAACGTTTAGAGAGAAAGTTATGTTAAAAAAGACACTCATTTAGGGACAAAGATTTCTTGAAAATGGACACTCATTTAGGGACAGGGGGAGTAATTAAATTATTAAAATTATGTTAATATAAATTAGTCGCAAAAATTAAAATATAACTATGGTTCCGAGACAATTTCTAAATATAGTAGTAGTATTTGATGATAAAGATGTCGGGTACCCACTAACCACGAATTTTTTTCAAATAATTCCCTTTTGAATCCATATGTACCAGAATGACACTAGAGAAAATTTATGTACCAAAATGACACTTTGAGAGAAGTCGGCATTGGTAGTGCCGTTTTTTGTTTGAAGTCGGCATTGCCAATGCCGACTTTAGGCCATTTTTGAAACCCAATTTGAAAAAAAAAAAAAAAAAAGGCCTAAAGTCGGCATTGCCAATGCCGACTTTAGGCTTTTTTTTTTTTTTTTTTCAAATTGGGTTTCTCACATTTATATTTATCTGCCGGCGATACGAATTGGGGTTAAAAAATTAAAACGCCCGTTTTTAAAATACCCTGCGCCGCAAAACTCCCATCAATCTCGTTTGTGATTCTTCCTGCAGCAGATAGGTCGTCGTCTACTGGGCATGTTTCGGCTTAATCCTAAAAAAGAATTCGCAAATTGGAGTTGGATTGTGAACCATTGAAAATCTAATGACCCAAAAACTTGAACCAATTTGTAAACATTTGGCAAAGGCCATGCCGATTTCTCTCAAAGTGTCATTTTGGTACATAAATTTTCTAGTGTCATTCTGGTATATATGGACCCACTAACCACCTTGCACCCAAAAAATGATGGTGAAAAAGATTTAAACGGATGTGATTATTAATCCAGAATAAAAGTTGGTTCATTAAATAATGACAAAAACATGTGTGAGGCAGTCTCATATGTGAGATGGGTCTCGTTGACAGATTAAATGGTTTGTTCTTTTATGGGCGAGGCGGGGCAAACCTATTTCCTCTCTCGTCAAAATCCGTATCATGTGTGAGACCGTCTCACAAAAGACTTCCTTAATTTATATCTTTGTTCCATAATAAATATTGCATTTAATTTTTGATTTTTTGATAAATTTACTTATTTGTATCATTAACATAACAATAAAATTTTACTGAAACAATTTTTATTATGTAATGAAATATTTATTTAGTACCGATAAAATATGCTACATTTATATTTGATTATGGAGCTGAAGAAATATATATTTACATTAATTGATTAGTTATTTTTCTTGATTACAATGATTATGATGAATACTTCAAGGGAAAGAAAGGTCATTATAGTGTTCCTTTTACAACTCATTATTTGCTTTACAAAACCTTGCTTTAAATAAATTGTGGATTATTAAAGCTATCTACATACTAAAGTAATTATCAAAAAGTAATTGTTAGTTAAAACTAACATGTCCTCATCTCATCTTCAATATATTTTAAATTTATTAATTTTTGATATCAGATTTCATAAAATAATTTTTTTTAAATTAGTAGTGTTGGTATTAATATAAACTATGAGCATGTGAATAAAAAAGTTAGTATCATGGTTTAGGATCCATTGTATTTTCTTTGGAAAAAGTAAAAACGAATTAAAAATATTAAATCAAAATGACATACTTAGTTGACCATGTTAATTCACTCTCAACTGCTGAATTGATTTGCATCTTCAATAATTATTAATTTAATTTATTCAATGTATCATGAAATATAGAGCATTCAAATAATATCTTAATAGTTTATTTTTGTACTACATATATCAACAGAAAAATAATCTTATTTTCGATGTCGATAAAAACTATCACATTTTTAAATAATTCAAATTATCACTACAATCTTCACCAAATATAAAATGAAATGGCTCTAGCCCTTAATTATTAGTAATAATATCTTTAAGATATAATTGGACTTTTATTTAATGAAATTTTATTTTCTTAAATAAATTGATTATCAATTTTTATTATATATCTCACTATTTAAAATTAATCACTTTTTACAAAAAACAAAAATATTCAATAAGATGCTACCGCGCGGTCACGGGCTCTCTACTAGTGGTAATAATGACAGGGGTTCAACTCATTAAATCATACCAAAGACCTTCTGGTCTAGTGGTATCGCACATAGTGCGAAAGTGCCTCCCACCTGGAGGTACAGGGTTCGACTCCCCCATGGGGGAGGTGTGGAGAATCCTTGGTAACATGCCAAGTTTGTAGGGCTTCCATGGGTGAATGTTGAATCAACGCAATAGCAAAAAATATTAATAATGTATTTATTTAGTCGGCATGAAATGACGATTTTAACAAGCTTCTCTTACAAATGCAGATAATATCAGTAATTTTTGCAGCAATAGCAGCAGTGATGTCCATAAAGAACTTTGAGAATTCTTTCAAAAATGTTCACCAGAGAATGGGCATTACCCTATACGGTCTCGTATTGATTCAAGCCTTCCTCGGATTTTTCCGGCCACCAAGGTGAATTCTCTACCAATTTCATCAAAACTTAATATCCCGCCCCAAAAATATATCACATTTGACCTGTCTATGATATCAAAAAATGTGTTTTACTTACTTATTTGTATACTACTCGAACCATGATAAAACTACACCAAAATTGCTTTATTATTAACAAATGCGAAAATGACAATTTAAGGTTTAAAGTGTTGTGGATGTGTGTTAATCGCGGTCTGATGTTTCAATATTGCCAAGTAAAAGGGCCAAAGTTAACAACGTTAACCAGTTGAAGATTTTTCGACGGAATTGTAGAAAAATTTGTCAATATAGGGTCCAAAGTTTGGTAGGTATTTGTCAATTTAAGGCCCAAGTTTAGATGTGTGTCAATCGGGGTCCAACGTAACAGATTTTTCTAACATTTTACGTCAAAAAACCCTAATCCCTGACTGATAAACATTGTTAGCTTTGCACTTTAAATTGACAAAATTGGAACATTAGACCTTAAATTTTCATTTGTTGTTATATATATCCCCTGGGGAGCAGATCTATAGAAGACCTGTAAGAAGACCTACTAGACATTACTCCCTCCGTCCCATTTTAAACTTCAAAAAAAAATTGAGTTCAAGAATTAAGAAAAAAATGATGTGTTGTGAGTGTAGATGGTTTGGTAGGAGAGAGAAAGTGGGGTAGGGAATAGTTAGTGGGTTATTGTTGTGAGTATGACATGTGGGGCCCACAAATAAAAAAGTATAATTTTTTTTCCTTTTTGGGTTTTGAAGTTTAAAATGGGACACTCAAAATGGATATTTTTGAAGTTTAAAATGGGACAGAGGGAGTATATAATAAAGGGACGAAGATGGCTTAATTAAAACATTAATTTTAACTGAAGGAGATAACTTAACAAAAATATGAAGAACTGAACAAGAACAATATTAAAGAGACTCTATAGAGGAATAGGAAAGGAGAGAGATATATAAGAAAGAAGATTTATATTTCTTCAAATGATGTTACAAATGAAAACCTTACTCTCTATTTATAGTACATAGGAGGAGGATACAAACAACAAACTTTAAACAAGTGCTTACATAATTATGATCAACTTGTGAATAGTTGATGGAGGTGCTTGTCATCAAACATAAACCTTAAAAGAGGGCATCTACTTTACTTGAAGAAAAAAATCAGCCATAGAATAGTTGATGACCCAAGTGCTTACATAATTATGATCAACTTGTGAAACTAATGACACAATCATGATGGTGGTGCTTGTCATCAAATAAATGCTGAATTTATTTCCAATGGAAATCTGGATGGGACGGCTCATCTTCATATGGATCATGGGTCGGTTCATCTTCATATGGATCATGAGTCAAGGCTTCGTCAAAAGGAGGGGGAGGGAAGATACTTTGATCTATGAAAAAACTATCAATGAGATAGTTAGTACTTGCTCTCTTATCGAAGTGTGATACGCCAAGACTCTAGACATGATATCCACTTTGCCACTACCGGGTGATCTGGATTCCAAACAAACATTCCCACAAGGATATGTTCCGGGATTGATTTTGGGTCCACCATATTTGTTTTCGCCATTTCTACTCGCATGCCGTAATGATTATCAGTATATTTCATACTGCGTTGGAGATCTTTCTTACCAGACATATTGAAACAGTCATGGATAAAGGCAATTGGAGCATGGTAAAAAAAAACGTCTGATTTCGGTTTTTGATCATTGTCGGAGGGAGATATGAGCACGGCCTTCGGAACATTATTACCACATGATTTTTACGCTTACGAGATGAAAACATTTGCATCCATTAGTGATATGGGAGGAACCACTAAAGCATGTTGAACAAGTTCTTTGATTTATGTGGTACATTATCAAATTGGCACTGAAGGAGGTAAGATTGCAGTTTGATCACATCAAAGGTGATGGCATTAGTATAGGACTCGAATAAATACCAGAAAAAGTAGAGTATTTCTTTTGGGAAATTATACAAATCTTCTATACGAAAGATGTTCATGTAAGGATAATCTGGATGAAACTTGTAGCCGCCAAAGGCTACGACATGGTTTTGAAGGAGAACAGTGTATAGGGTTTGGTAGGTTTCAATTGCCCTTTGGCTGAGAGTTAAATCAGCTATGGCTTCAGAGACTTCTTCGGGGAGGTTTAGAACAGGAAAAACCTCATTGGGTTTTGTGAAAGATGTGTTTAGGTCGGATGAAGAGGAAGTTTGGCTGGCAGGGCCAGGAGAGGAAGGGGTTGTAGTGACAGGGAACACCATGAGAAAGATTTGTGGTAGATGGTGTGAAATCATGGAGGTATTGTATGTCTTTTTATAGTCCTTTGGCCTTGAAAGGAAGTCAGCAAGAACGTTTGTCGTACCTTTGATATGCTTCATAGTAAACTTCCATTGGGAAAACCAATTTGACCACCGTAAAAGTTGTAGTTGGGGAAGTGCCCTTCTCTTGAATTCTAGCATGCGTGGAAAGGAGGACATGTCCATTTCAACTTGGAATTCGTGTCCAATCAGATGGAACTGGAACTTCTCAATTCCTCTTTTGACTGCCAGAATCTCTTTGAATGTGGAGTGGTAAGGATTAGCTATGGGCAAATGAGTGATTGGGATTTTTGAATCATCTGAAAGATAAGAAACTTCATATAATTGATCTGTTTTAGACGCAGAAGAACAACGGAAACTAGAGGAGGAAGAACGAGATAGCAGATTATCTGTATCCATAATAGAAGAAAGGGTTAACGATTTTGAAACTCTTATGAAATCCTATAACTTCTTGGAGGAAAAAATAGTGACCACCTTGTCGACTTACAAAATCCTGAACAACCTTTAATAGGAGAATAAAGAGATGAAAAATCTTTAACAAAAAGGATTACTTGTGTTTGGGTTTCTGGTGTGGGAGATCCATACTGAGATGGCCGCCACAGAGCATATCACTCATTTGCCCATAGTTAATCCTTACCATGTTTTTTCTAAACCTTTCACATCTTTAACAATAAAAGTAAAAAAAAAAATAGGTTCCTCCTCTTCTCATCAGGTCAAAGAATATGTACAGTCTTCAAAATTTGACACTTACCAGTTACCTGCCATCGCGAGTGAACATTTGGTCACTTTAGATCTTCCATCTGATCTTCCCAGACAATGTCTTGCCCAAGGATATACACATCTATTTTGGTGCTATAAAACTTGCCCTTACCTTCCATGGTCGAAAAGGACTTCCAACGTTCTCCCGTATAGATCTGGTAGATACTCGCTTTGTTGAATACCAACATGCTTATATTGGTACAATCCAGACCACTTTAAACGCTGGCACAGTCTTCCTTACCTTCTACCCAAACATCAACATGCCTCTCAATGACCCCTCTCTGTTTACAGCCCTTACGGTCCAAATACATATTGGAGGTGCTACCCATGTAAACACATTTCAAGAAACCTTCCATTATCAAATGACTTACCGAGTTCAAAATCATTGTTTAGATATCATGGTCCCTGGCCAAGATAATTCAGGAGATGCTTTATTTTTTGAAATTGATGCAAATGCAACACCGATTTGCACTTACGACCCAAGACAATAGACTCGAGCTGAGTTGCTCAGACTACTTCCAGGAAAGTAGGTTACCAGTTATGAACAACACCATCAACCTCCCCAGGCTCCTGTTCATACCACTGTTGTACCAGAATTTGTCCGTCACTCAGATAGACTTGTTGAAGTAAAATTATAATCTTCTCAAACCGAAAATACGTCCTGTAACGTATTCCCTACAGGAATAAATATGGTCGAACCTTCAACAGTCGAACATATTTGGCGGGATGTTTGCAATTGCCCATCTTGTCTAGATGAAGCAATCAAGGTTGAAATGGATGAAGATGTTCCCTGAAGAAGAAAGAAACTCTCTTCCAAGTAGAAGCTCAAAAAGAGGTTTGAAGCCGCCCCTATGTTGGAACCCTTGGAGAACCGTCCGGAAAATTTGATTACTATGTCTTTTATTCCAATAAATCTCCACAGCCTAATCCGTCTCCTCCACCATGCAAACCTGATCCTCAAACATCGCTCCCTCCATATTACCAAAAGGCCCTTTCCATAATCCATAAAGAACCTCTGCTCCACCCGCCACCAAATACCTGCCATATGATTTCCTCAAATCCAAATTTTGATCCAAGTTCACAAGAGTATAAAGCTGAATTTCCTCCAATAACACCATTTGAACATCCCTCTCAGAGAACCAAACATGAATGAAAAATTCAAAACTCAACTTCAATTGGTACATCAGGAATTCCAGAGCCAATTAGCCCAGCCGAAGCTACTCTCAATTGGCATAGTGAGAATGCAGTTGCCCAGAATAAAGCTTTAAAGCACATTATCTCTCAGCAAAACAAATTTGAGAAGTCTCATGATATTCTCTCCTCAAGAGTCAGATCCTTGGAAAGTATGATTAGTGAAATTCGATTCAAGATTCAGAACAAACACCAAGAATTGTTGCAAATCATTCATACTTCTCAACCTACTCCTGCATCTGCTCTTTCTGAAAAAGAAGCAGAAATAAAAATTCTTAAAACTCAAATTCATGATCTTGAGCGACAACACAAGCAAAAAGGGTGTCAACTTTTGTTGATGATCCTTGGAGGCTACCCACAACTCCTTTTGTCAGAACATCATTTGACCCACAGCCGATCCAAGTATCCCCCTGCCCTGAATCATCTCCCTCTCTCCCCCTTTGGGCGTCAGTACCTCCTCTTGCTTCAAAACCCAAACCACTCCCTAATAATCCCCTCCAAACAGCCTCATCATCATCTTCCTCATCTTTTACTACCCATCCCACTCCATTTGACCCTCCGGATCCCTAGATTGACGCTTCTCCTAAAGCTCCAAGTATCCTCCCGATAAAAAAAATGAATCCAGTTTCATTATTTCTTCGAACTCTAGCACAAGACAGACCCATCCAAGCATCCACTTCAGCTTCAACCTTCGTCGTTCCATTGTTGATGATCATTCGGGGCCCCCTTGATGCCTTTGAACATTTGTTTATGGCAGACCCAGATACGACTTTCCAGGCAGACACTAAGCCAATTTATACAGATCCAGATGAGTCCGTGAATCAAAACTCCTCGCCGAATGATAAGATGAATTGGTCTACTCCCCGAGCTGATACCATGAAGCAATTCACTTTCGACGATATCTCACCCTCAAAATGGCGAGAACGAAGTGTTGAAATGTTAACCTGGTGCTCTGCAGAACTCCAATACTTTTCTATCGATATCTTTCTCATGAGATTCTTGACTCGAATCCAAGGTCGCCTTCGCGACTGGTATCTTAGTCTCAGTGAATACCGACAATTACATATTCAACAATCCCCTTCACCTGAGGAATTCATGCGTATAATTAATACTGAATTCATTGGAAATCCGGTTGAACACACCGTTCATGCCAGAGAAGAGTTCTTAAAAATGAAATGTTGTTCATACCAAAAGAAGGATCTCGAAATGCATTATAATCGCATGTCTCAACGGTTCTATTGCCTTCATGGGATTGATGATGTCAATCTCAAACAAGTCTTCCTCAGCTCTTTCCCAGAGTCTCTCGGTAATGAAGCCTACAGAGCGTTAGAATCAAGAAATGCAACAGTAGCACAAACCTCACTTGGCGGTCTTTACCAACTAATCCTCAATGCCTTGGAAAAACTTTGTAACCATAAAAAAAAATCTAGCTGAATTTGAAAAAACTGGCGAGCATCTCGGTTCTACATGTGATGATAAACATTTCCAAATCAAGTGCAAAGACAGAACAAGTTGTAGTTGCAACAATTCAAAAAAGAAGGAGCGCTCAAAGAAATTCTCAGGATCGAGTTTTTTCGAATTGTTCAAATAAAAAGGGAAGGCTCCCCGAACTATCCAGCAGTCAGAAGAAAGTGGAAGTTCATAAAGAAGAGATCTCAACGTGGCAGGATGCTTGATAAATGTTATGTTTGTCAAAATATAGGACATTTTGCAAGAGATTGCCCAGATAAACGAAAGTCCCAAGCTTTGATCCAAGCACTCAACCTAGTCGAGCCAGTTGACCTCTCTGACCTAGGATCTTTTACTCTTTGGATGATGAACAAGGTGATTCTGCTATCTGCACAATTGCTTATCCTGACTCCTCATCAGAACAAGAAGATTCCGACTCAGATTCATCTTATGAGCACCCTGACTTCCAAGTTCTCATGATGAGTCATGTTGCTCATCTTCCACAAGTTTTACCAGTCCAAGAGAGCCAGCGTGTTCCACTGGCCAAAATCCATATTCTCACGTCTACTTATGCTAAGCTCATTCAGGTGGTCGCTTTCTTTGATATGGGATCCACAGTTTCTATACTAAATCCCAAAATTCTTTCTCCAAGCTTTTGGAAACCACACCACCAAACATTTCTTGCACCCAATGGAGAAATTTTTGTGATTGGTAAGATAAGTGTCCCAATTCACATTCGCCTGTTTCCCAAGTGTGTCATAAAGCATAGGTTGCTTGGCTAAAGTTCTCATGGTGAAGATCTCCTCATTAGTTTTGACATCCTTCATAAATTACCAAACTTAAGATAGACAAAAAACGGTATTTGTTACAAAAGTTTTTTTAAACCCTTGGAGCCCAGTCCCACGTCTCTTCATGTCATCTTCTAATACCATTGAGTCAATGAAACACCAGTTTATCCAAACCTCATGTGATTCCCCTCATACTGACTTTCTCTCCAAGCACCCCTCATCTTATTGGCTAAACTCCTCCTTCTTTGTTTCATTTCCATTTAAACAAAAAGGTGTCAACCCTACCAGAGCTAGCTATCCTAGTATGAACCCAGACCATTATCAACTTGCCCTCCGAGAGTGTAATGAACTGGTTGACCAAGGTATTATTGAACCCATATCATCCACGTGGGCTTGTGAGGCTTTCTATGTCAACAAGAGGAGTGAACAAATTCGCGAAAAGTTAACATTAATTATTAATTATCAGCCACTAAATCATTTTTTAGTTGATGATAAATTTCTTCTTCCACAAAAAAAGTCCTTGTTCTAATCCCTCACTGATGCAAAAATTCTTTCTAAATTTGATCTCAAGTCAGGCTTTTGGTAATTAGGAATCGCTCCTGAAGATAGGCCAAAAACAGCTTTTTGCATCCCCGACCATCACTACCAGTGGAAAGTCATGCCGTTCGATTTAAAAAATGCACCCTCTACTTTTCAAAAAGCCATGGTTACCATTTTTGAACCCATATTTTCTAATGCACTGGTTTACATTGATGACATTTTGCTATTCTCAGCTGATGAAGAGTCTCACATAGGCTTACTCTCAAAATTCTCTGGTCACGAAATATGGAATCATGCTCTCGGAAAAGAAAATGGAAATTGGAGTGTCTTCGATCAATTTCCTTGGCATGGATATATCCGACGACAAATCAGCTGCAGCCCCACATAGCTTAAGAATTGCATAATTTCCTGATGAGCTATCCTTTCCAAAGGCAGTCCAACAATTCCTTGGGTTAGTCAATTATATGGCTGATTTCTTACCCAAGTTGTCAAGTCATACAGTCTATTGTTCCCCATGCTAAAAAAGAATCCTCCTCCCTGGATAACAAAACAAACAGAAGCAGTCAAAGCAATCAAACAACTAATTAACTGATGGGATGCCTCCTTTAAAGATTCCCAATTCATCATAGCAGCGGATACTCCAAACGGACGCTAGTGATGAATGCTGGGGAGCAGTGTTATTTGTCCAAACCAAAGATAAAGTAAGGTCGATATGTGGATATAAGAGCGGCACATTTAAACAATCAGAACAGCACTACCACTCCACATTTTAAGAGATTCTGGCAGTCAAAAGAGGAATTGAGAAGGTACAGTTCCATCTGATTGGACACGAATTCCAAGTTGAAATGGACATGTCCTCCTTTTCACGTATGCTAGAATTCAAGAGAAGGGCACTTCCCCAACCACAACTTTTACGGTGGTCAAATTGGTTTTTCCCAATGGAAGTTTACTGTGAAGCATATCAAAGGTACGACAAACATTCTTGCTGACTTCCTTTCAAGGCCAAATGACTATAAAAAGACAAGCAATACCTCCATGATTTCACACCATCCACCACAAATCTTTCCCATGGTGTTCCCTGTCACTACAGCCCCATTCTCTCCTGTCCCTGCCAGCCAAACTTCCTCTTCATCCGGCCTAAACACTTCTTCCACAAAACCCAATGAGATTTTTCTTGTTCTAAACCTCCCCGAAGAAGTCTCTAAAGCCATAGCTGATTTAACTCTCAACCAAAGGGCAATTGAAAGCTATCAAACCCTATACACTGTTTTCCTTAAAAACCATGGCGTAGCCTTTGGCGGCTACAAGTTTCATCCAGATTATCCTTACCTGAACATATTTCGTATAGAAGATTTGTATAATTTCCCAAAAGAAGCACTTTGCATTTTCTGGTATTTATTCGAGTCATATACTATTGCCATCACCTTTGATGTGATCAAACTGCAATCTTACCTACTTCAGTTCAGTGTCAGTTTGATAATGTACCACATAAATCCAAGAACTTGTTCAACATGCTTCAGTGGTTCCTCCCATATCACCAATGGATGCAAATGTTTTCATCTCGTAAGCGTATAAATCACTTGGTAATAATGTTCCGAAGGCCGTGCTCATATCTCCCTCCGACAATGATCAAAAACCAAAATCAGACGTTTGTTTACCATGCTCCAATTGTCTTTATCCATGACTGGTTCAATATGTCTAGTAAGAAAGATCTCCAACGCAGTATGAAACATACTGATAATCATTACGGCATGCGAGTAGAAATGGCGAAAGCAAATATGGTGTACCCAAAATCAATCCCGGAACATATCCTTGTGGGAATGTTTGTTTGGAATCCAGATCACCCGGTAGTGGCAAAGTGGATATCAGCTCTAGAGTCTTGGCGTGCATCACACCTCGATAAGAGAGCAAGTACTAACTATCTCATTGATAGGTTTTTCATAGATTAAAGTATCTTCCATCTCCCTCCATTTGACGAAGCCTTGACTCATGAACCATATGAAGGTGAACCGACCCATGATCCATATGAAGATGACCCGTCCCATCCAAATTCTCATTGAAAATAAATTCAGCATTTATTTGATGACAAGCACCATCCATCATGATTATGTCATTATTTTCACAAGTTGATCATAATGTTGTAAGCACTTAGGTCATCAATTATTCCATGTCTGATTTTTATCTTCAAGTAAAGTAGATGCCCTATTTTAAGCTTTATGTTTGTGTGGTTGTAAAATAAAAGATAAGAATTCCTCTTATCTCCTTGTTTATAAGTTTGTTGTTTGTATCCTCCCCCTATGTACTATAAATAGGGAGTAAGGTTTTCATTTGTAAGACATCATTTGAAAAAAATATAAATCTTCTTTTTTATATATCTCTCTCCTTTCCCATACCTCTCTAGAGTCTCTTTAATATTGTTCTTGTTCAGTTCTTCATATTTTAGTTATCTCCTTCAGTTATAATTAATATTTTAATTAAGCCATCTCCGTCCCTTATTATATAATGTCTAGTAGGTCTTCTTACATGTTTTCTATAGATCTGCCATACACCCCCCACCCTTTTACAAGTTGATCATAATGATGTAAGAACTTACGTCATCAATTATTCCATGGATGATTTTTATCTTCACGTAAAGTAGATGCCGTCTTTTAAGCTTTATGTTTGTGTGGTTGTAAAATAAAAGATAAGTTATCTCCTTGTTTAAAGTTTGTTGTTTGTATCCTAGTTACACTCGTTTATTTTTAACAGGGGAAGCAGAAGACGGAGTGTATGGCTTTCGATACATTGGATAATCGGAACAGGAGTCTCTCTGCTAGGGATCATCAACATATATACAGGGTTACAAGCCTACCATAAAAAGACATCTAAAAGTATAAGGCTATGGACTATTTTTCTAACAGCAGAGATCTCATGCATTGCTTTCTTCTACTTGTTCCAAGAGAAATGGGATTACATACAACAGCAAGGAGTGGTTCTCGGAAATGAATCGATCCGACCAACTGATCAAGAGTTGTCTCCAAGAGACAAGAAAGACGTATCCGGTGAATCCACAAAAGAGATAAGTGTAACGGTTTAAATGGAAAACAGATCAAAGTAAACAAATTACACCTTTGCTTTCTGACATCATTTTTTCACCATTTTCATCTCCGACCATGTATGGGGATGATTTACGGGTGGTCAAGAAATATTGGAGCTACAAAGACATGGTTGGTTGATTGTAGTACGAAATGATCCTATATAGTATGAGATGTTTAGAGTTTTGATGCGTGTTGAGGTTGTGGAAAGTCTACTATTGAATCATTCGTGATACACATTGTGTGACACATATAAAGGGTAAAAAAAAAAATGAAAACAAAAAACTGTGTACATATATTGATAGCAATGCTTGTATTAACCAATTGACTAGCAAGATATTTGAACCTAAGATTTTTATATATTGATAGCAATGTTTGTATTAGCCATACCTGGATTATTATAGCCTGGGAAGATGGTTTGATCATTTCCTCTGATTTTACTTCTTGATAAATTCAGAAGATGTATTAAACTTTTGTGGATTTGGATTTGTAATGAAGATTCCTACTTTGAGGGCTAATCTAATTTGACAATATACTCCCTATCCGCCCCATAATGTTAGTCCCCTCTTCTTTCTCTTTCATACTCCCCTCACCCTCTCTCTTTCTCACCTCCCATATCCTTAGTTATTACACGGGCAATTATGAAAGTCCAATGAATTTGTCCCCTCAATTATGGAAATAATACTCACTATGGGACAAAAAAAAAATGATAAGTAGGACAATTTTTCCGGGACGGAGGGTGTATATGAAAACTACTGACAGCAAATTTTAAGTTATTTCTGCAAGCGGGATTATATCCGTCAGCATCTTCTATTCACATGTCCAATCTAGAACAGTTCAACGAAACAAGCGGTTTCAGATTACTATAGGAAACTGGGATTTCGGTAACTAAAATTCCAAATTTTCCAAGAATTTATATTTGTCAAGGAAAAAGTTGTACAGTACCATTTGCAATAGCAATTCCTAAAATAATTATTGGTGGAAATATGACAAAAGCTCCAATGGTGGCAAAGAAAACAGAGTCATTTCTCTTTGATACTTCATTCAAGTAAGACTGTCTTTTGATGTTCCTCTTCTGTGCAACAGTTAAGAACTTGGGACTGACCTTTTTTAGATTTTTGCCCAGTGGAATGCTGAAATTGTCATCCCGGTCCCCAACTAACTGAGCTAACTGATCTCGGATTGTAACTCCTCCATAGTTAACATCACTTTCAACACCTTCATCGATGAATAAAAATGTCATGAACATTTACTTCCTGCTATTTCTAGTCAAAAGTCAATTCGACCCTTCTTTCGTATCCATTCCCAATATGCTTGTATTAGGTTGTAAGGAATAAAACTACGACCTTTGCATAAACTACACTAAAGGTACCACAAATCTAATGTTTTCTAAATTTTAAAAACCACGTGTATTAACAAATTTTCATTTGAGAAATGGTCAAGTCAACTTGACTTTAACTATACCCAGTGACGAAGCCAAGCCAGGAACTTTGTGAAAGGGGGTCACGATTGTTTTTGGGATAAATATTATAGTTGAGGTATCGAAATTTAGCAAAAAGGGGGGGGGGGGGGCATAATAATGTAATGCTAAATTTACTCAATTTAAGGGGGCAAAATGTATAAATTGTCAGTTTTAGTAGTAAAATGACATTTTTTAGGCGGTAAAATTAACACATTCCAGTATTGAAGGGGGTCGACCCCTTCTCATTAACGTGGCTTGGGTATAGTCTATATCCAACCCAACCCACAACAAAGCCTCAGACCCCATGGAACCTGGGATCTCAGCTACATGAATTTGTGTCTCTTTTGGGGATAAAGGGAGTTTGTAAAAGTTTGTGAGAAGCTATTTTACAAGTTCTCATCAAATATGGAGGCATAGATTACATACCTCCAACAGGTGATTCGGGTGATCTGAGCTGCTCCAAGAGATCAAGACGCGACCGAGCAGAAGGTGAAGATCCTGTATCGAGGAAAAACATGAATTATGTTCAAAACTACATTTACACCGTCATTTCAATAGGCTGTTGAAATAAAGGTGTCGTAAATTTGCTGGTAAACTGTATGTAATGAACTTCAAAACAAAATCTACCACTTCAAGGAATCATGAAGGCAACTTGCAATGTGTTTTAACAGGGAAAACTTAAACAACTTTTTGCTGAATGTGGGCCAAATAAGAACACCGAACCGCTTACATAGTAGAATTCTCCGTACTTGGATATAGTTATTTGCAACTTCATATCATCTTCACTTATGTGAAATGTATGCTATGTTGAGTATTTTCATATAGCAATCTTTAATCAAATAAGAGCTTGTGGATAGATCATATTATCCCATCCATAAAATGAAAAGTTGATTGGATCCATGCATCATAACTTTGTTCCCTAGTGATATTTGGTTTAAAAGTTAGAGAGATGTTTAAACCAAGAAGTACAATAAAAAAGAAAATGAAATTTATATTTCTTACTACAAGTAGGGCTATAAACAGTTCGAGAGATTTCGAGCGAGCATCTATTTTCCTAATCGAGTTCCCAAATAGGGTGATCAAATTCGACTTGGTTCATAAAACGAGTTTTCGCGGTGCTGGTGGAATCTCATTGAGTCATCCATGTCAGTGCTCCTGAGAGCACGGTGTGTCCCTGTAGGAGGATCATATACAGTTTTCCCTAAAGATGATGGATAGGCCATATGTCTCCATCATAGTTTTTAAAGGCGCGCCTAGGCGCGGGCCTAAGCTCCGGGCACAGAGGGCTCAGTTTTGGAGCCTGGGTGCGCCTAGCTCCGGGCAGAACAATTGACCATCAATTAAATAGTAATTAAACCTAATGCGTGACTATTACTCTTCCTCTCCCATGACTCTCTCATGTACATGCACCATAACTTTGTATAAGAGTAGCAATCACCAGGAACTCCTTCAAACTAACAACTGCTTATCATTTTATAGGATTTAGACTTAGAGTCCTTCTGTTTGAACTTCTCTTTATGCTTGTTTGAACATCTATTTATGTTTGTTTCTTTTATGACTTATAACGTATGTTTGATTTATTACTTGCATTTGATTTATTGCTTATCTTGATGTTGTATAATGTATACTATACTTTTAGTATTTTAAGGCATTTTTGCAGGCATCGTCACCCAGGCGCGCGCCCGCCTTGAGCCTTGGGCCTAGGCTCCGGACACACCTTTTGCGCCTTGGTGCGCCTAGGGCCTTTAATAACTATGGTCTCCATACCATTGGACCATGTGGCTGAATCTGCATTCCAGCATCTAAAGACTTATTACTCATTTTCCTAATTATAGAGGACCGTCTTCAGTTTTATACTTTTCCCTTTGTCAGATATACATGTCCGGCAAATATAGTACACGTGCCACCCTTTTCTCATAAATATTTATTGCAAGTATGCATTTCAGTTATTTGGATGAATCTTGAGGAAAAATCTCGTTTCCCGCATACGCTCTCATTTGTTGAGGACACCACAGTAAGTTGGTTGCTCTAGTCCCGCAATACTTGTTCTCTCCTTGGCCCTAGTTGGCCCCTATTCTTGCACCTCTCCATTTCTCTTTGGTGGTTCATGTAACGCCTGTTATAGACCCGTGACACAATTATCATATGAAAACCTACATACACCCTTCAATACAGAGTATCCTCTCTATTTAGGACATTCCAAGCTTATGTTTCACAAACTTAACATTGTTTGTGTTTCAAACTTCACTTTTGTTACATAAAACATAAATCTCATTTACTAGACAAAATACATTTGCAGAACTAATTTGCCTTTTGAAAAAATCAGACCGCCATAGAAAGTTACTAGTGCTGCTAAGGGGTCATATATTGCTCTGGTTAACGCTTTGTATGCTTACAAGTTACAAGCTCAATAAAAGTAAGCACCTTATGATTCTGCTCTTTTTTTCTTGCAACTCCACATATCTCTATCCAGACCACCATATACAATGAACTCCAATGAAAATGCAATAGCTGATGCAGAAGGGTCCTCTTCAGTAATAACTAAAAGTTCAAAAGACTTCCGAATCACGACCATCTCCAACAGTTTAGTGCAAAAATTGCACTATTCTTTATAATAGTGCAATTTTTACACTAAATATTTCCAACAGTTTGTGCTTCAAATCTTATACTAAATAAGAATATGATAAAAATATTCATTATTGTTTCACATATATAAATAATAGTAGGTTATATAATTTTATATTGTAAAATATTTTCATATATATCAAAAAGAAAAACAAAAAACGGATATTTAAAAAGAAAAAGAAGAAGAAAAATGGGATAGCGCAGCACTATCCCTTGCACCAAATTTGAAGCAAGTGATAAAGTTGCTCTATTAATAGAGCAATGTTTAGAGTTCCGTTGGAGTAAAACAATACTCAATTTTTGGAGTTTTAGAGTACCATTGGAGAAGCATCTAAATGATTATGTAAAGAATAAGTAGTTTGCATTGAATGCTTAGGTCATACTGTCCTGATCTTATATTGTTATTTAAATATTCACCGCATCACCTAGCTGTGTCCTGTTCCATAATCTAGTATGCCTGTTTTGGATTATAAGGTATTATGAATTTCTAAAGCGTATATCGGGAAATGTCTCATCTGTAAAAGTTTTACTCGTGAACCATAACCCTTGAGTGTAACCAAGTGTTATTTGTTGATTGAAAATAAAAAAAAGTAACCTTCGTATTAGGAAACTTAATTAAATCTGCATACTTGTGTAGCTAACTAAAAAAGTTTACTTCAATACATTCACTTTCCTATGTAAGATAGATAGAGAGGAGCTGTGAATTGGTACTAGTTACGGTAAGAAACAGCTTTCTCCCTAGTCCCTACAGGGTAATGCCTTTGATAATTGCTAGCTGGATGCAATTGGGACTATCCTTTGTCATTCTCCCTCCGTTCCAAAACAAGATTTATGTATTTCTTTCTTTCTTTGAGCCGGTTCAAGTAATCAACTATCAACCACTGATTTAAGTGATCTGTTCCAACAACCATCGCTTATTTATCAAGAGTAAATGGACATTCATTTTGGAACGTAAATTTTGTTTCGGACACTCATTTTGGGATGCAATACAGTGTTTACTTTTTGGGCAAATTGCAATTTAGTTACCTGAGTTTTACACGATGTTTCAATTGGTTCCTGAATCCGTTTTTCAGCAAATCGGTTACTCGAGTTTGTCATTTAGTTGCAATGTGGTATAAAAATGGATGGATTGTTAGTTTTTTAATGAAATGGATGGAAAATCTAACAAGTTTCTTTTATAATTGCAAAGTGGACCCTCCAACTCAACTTATTCACATTTTTACCCCATAATAAAAAATTTGTAACATCTAAAGACATTAATTAATAAACCTACAAATTCTAATTGTTCGTTTTAGAAAAACTTGAGCAAAATAATAATAATAATAATAATAAAAAAAAAAATCTTCTCGCCCTCACTTAAAAAACATTGGGCATTTTCTTAAGTATATTATGCATTGTCCGGAAACAGTAAATTGACAAAAATTGCGCCGACAAGCCACAATTTCTTGTGCAAAAACGTTTCTCCAGCCATCAATTTTTTGATTAGAAATGACAAAGAGATCATGAAGGCAAGCACTACCAAACCCACTTGGATGGAGCAGAGAGAAAACAGTGGTCGCGAGAAGGGGGAGAAGGAACGTGGGTGGACAGATCGCCATTTTTTTTTGTGGTTTCCTTTGTTTTTTGACGGGCCAAAACACTGTTCCGCTCTGGATATCATATTTTATAATTTTAGTTAAATAAAATTAGTATTTTTATGAATGATATGTATTTGTCATAAGTTAAATAAAATTATTATTTTTATGATAGATATCATAATTTTTATAATTTTGATGTAATAAATAAAATGAAAATGACTGAAACGCTAATCTTTGGACATATGCATGCAAATTATGTTAGTTTTTAAACATTCGTTAGGAGTTAGGGGGTGAAGTGGGAAAATTTAAATTGTAGGGTTAACCATTGCAATTTTGAAAGAAGCTCGTTAGGTTTTTCATCCACTTTTGTTAGTTTTTAAACGATCCATCCATTTTTATACCACATTGCAACTAAATGACAAACTGGAGTAACCAATTTGCTAAAAAACGGATTCAGGAACCAATTGAAACATTGTGTAAAACTCAGGTAACTAAATTGCAATTTGCCCTTACTTTTTCATTTCTGCTCTTTAGTTAAAGGTATTGAAAATAAATCAAGGTATTTATATATATATATATATATATATATATATATATATATATATATATATATATATATATATATATACACACACATATATAGATATATATATATATATGCATATGTGTGTATATATATGTGTGTATATATATATATGTATATGTGTATATATATACTCCCTCCGTCCCAGCACAAGTATGACTTCTTTCCCTTTTAGGCTGTCCCAAAACAATTGAAACTGCCTAAAATGGAAATAGTAGGACTTCTTTCCCTTTTAGGCCGTCCCAAAACAATTGAGACAGCCCAAAATGAAAATATTTTAATATATTTATATTCAACCAACCCCACTATTTAACCCCACTCATTCTCTCTCCTCATTTTCCACAACTCAATTTATTCAATCAACACTACTATTTACCTCACTCATTCCCTCTCTTCATTTTTTTACCACACATACACTACTTTTCTCTTCATTATTGTGCCCACTCCTCTAGTCCTACTTGTGCTGGGACGGAGGGAGTATATATGTGTATATATATATATATATATATATATATATATGTAGAGAAAATTTTGGGGGAAACTAGTTCCTCCATAAGTTATAAAAAGTCATGTTTTTATAGGGGTTAAAGTTTAGGGTTTAAGTTTTAGGTTTTAGGTCTTTTAGGGTTTAAGAAGGGTTAAAAAACAGGACTTTTTATAACTTATGGAGGAACTAGTTTCCCCCAAAACCAACTCGTATATGTATATGTAGGTGCTCAAACGAGAACCACAATTGCGTGAGAACCGTGAGAACCAAGCATAACCATTAGATTAGAATCAAAATCAAGGGTCCAGATTATAGATACATTTGATACACTTGGATACAATACGTAAATTTTGATATTGCACTTAGATACAATAGCTAAACAAGTAATGTATCCAAGTGTTGCACTTGGATACAGTAGGTTTGTATCCAATTGTATTTTTGAAAATTAGCTACTGTATCCAATGTATCTATAATATGGACCCCAAATTTTGTATTTAATCAAACGGTTATGATTGGTTCTCACAGTTCTAATTTAAAATGGTTCTCACACGAGCGCGACCCTGTATATGTATATATATATATATATATATATATATATATGTATATGTATATATATATATATGTATATGTATATATATATATATGTATATGTATATATATACTCCCTCCGTCCCAGCTCACTTGAGACTTTTTGACCAAAACTGGTCAACTTAAGGTCGGTTTGACCAACACTTTATAGAAATATTTATGATCCGAACAAAAATTAAAAAAATGTAAAATGACCACCATTAAAAATCCTCTCAATAACAATTTTTAAAAAAAAAATTGGAACATAAATGTTTCTATAAAGTGTTGGTCAAACTGACCTTAAGTTGACCAGTTTTGGTCAAAAAGTCTCAAGTGAGCTGGGACGGAGGGAGTATATATGTATGTATGTATATATATATATATGTATGTATATATTCCTCAGTCGGAAAAGATATTCCCATATGACTTTTTTTATGGTCAATTGAACTTTAACAAAATATTAATTTCAATCCAATTATTCTTGTAAAATTATAAAAATTGCAACCGATAAACCTAAGTAATTTATCGATTAACAATATTTAGAACTTTATTGAGATTCAAAATTAATACTAATGTTTGGTCAAAATTTACTTATTAGACAAAAAAAAAATTGTCAAATTGAACTATCTTTGTGGACGGATGGAGTATATAGCCTAATGTCATAATTGAGGAAACGCCAGTACCAAATATTCACCAGTGATTACAGTAAGAAAGAAGGTTAAGAACGGAGGCTTACCGGAGTAGGAAGGCCGATCGTCTTCCGTAACTTGTCCACTGTCCGACGACGCCGCCGCTACCGCCGTCGACGACGTTCCATTAATAGTAGAAGAAGAAGAAGAAGACCAAGTTGGAGATTGTTTAAGCTTCTTCTTTGGTATCAGGAATGATGGGCCTGGCCTAACAACCGCACCGCAGCTGAAGACGGACATAGATTGAGTTGAGATTTTTTAATAATTGCTGTTATTTCTATACTTTATTCACAAATTTCATGCTCTACTTCTGTTCTTCATTTGAGTTTTTTTTTTCTTTTTTTTTTGTTAAATTGAGGAAGATATTTTATTATTATTTGGAGGAAAAATGTAATCCACATGAGTTTATTTATTTGTTTCCTCTTGTCTTTCCGTTTCTGCGGCCTAATTTTTCTAGTTTCTCTCCGTTTGCCACGTGGTTCACAAAAGAGAGTTGGGATCCATCTCTCTACCTAATGTAGGGAGAGCCGGTCTCCGCAACCGCCGCACGGCCTGAGACGGCGCCAGATGAGTTGAGCTTTTTTTTTTTTGTCACCCCCAATATTTTTTCCTCCTAACAAAAGTAACTCTTATTATAACGAAATTTATCACTTTTTTCTTTCAAATGTAACACTTTTTTAAAAAAAAATATACCACGTTTTTGCTGAAATAGATTAAAGATAACATAAAGATTGATAATTAATCTAATGTCACACTTTTTATAAAGGAATGTAACACTCTTTTTTTCAAATGTCACACTTTTTTTTTTCAAAATTAACATAAGATTGACAAACTAAACTAATGTTACATTTTATAAAAAATTAATGTAACATTTTTTTTCTCAATTGTAACAGTTTATATTCTTAAATGTAACATTATATCTGAAATGTAACAATTTTTTATTGAGAAAATAACAATTGAAATACAACTCGATTATATATATGAATTTTTACTCTTTTTTTAAAGAAGAAAAGTAACATTTACTAAATAAAAATGTTACATTCATCTATATAGAAAATTATAATTATATATTCACTTTGTTACCCTTCAAATATTACTTTTTCTAACCACAAAAACTATCAAACAATTTAAATTTTCTTGTAAAATTGCTGTTACATTTTACTGTAAAAAATGTTACTTTTTTAATATTAAATTGTTACTTTTATCAGAACAGAGTGTTACATCTCAACTGACAAAGCAACTCAAATTTTTTGTGTGTAAAAAATATGTTTTTTAAAAAAAAAAAAACCATATCATGACCTATGTAGTTTTATTCGTCTCGTCGAGACGAACACAACGGTATTTTTTTTAAAAAAAAAATCTGAGTTATAAATATTAAGATATAGCATTTTAAAGTTAATGGGGTTTTTTTTTAACTTGCCACGTGTCGCGCTGGGAGTGGAGGAGCGCTGGCGGGCGGGTAGAAGAGGCGGGTCGGGCGGGTTTGACCAGCGGGGCATGCCCGTCGCACGGCGTACAACCGCCGCATACAAGACTTTGTCATGTAGGGATGGAAACGGGCCGAGTACGATCCGAGTTTGAGCTTTATCAAACACGACTTGTAGGGATGGCAATTTGACCGAACCCGAATGCGATCCGCCCCGAAAAAGTAGGGTTCGGGTTGTAATTTTCATGACCCGAGCGGGTTCGGGTCGGGTTCGGGTTTTGATATTGATCTGCCGTAATCCGACCCGACCCGCACCCTCATGTACAAAGTCAAGATATTATGTTAGTTAATCATATCATATGTTGTTCAATTTATTTTTATAGTTGTTTTTAGTGAAGTTTGATGATTTTAAACTAATTAAAATTTAAGCTTATACATAGATTGAGCCTAAGCAAATACTCCCTCCGTTTCATGTGAATTGAGACAAAAAAAAAATGGCACAATAATTAAGAAAAATTAGTAAATGTGTGGTGGAAAATGAAGAGAGATAATGAGTTGGGTAAATAGTAGTGTTGGTTAGATAAAATGAGTGGTGGAAAATGAAGAGAGAGAATTAGTGGGGTTAAATGGGTGGGGTTGAGTGAATACAAAATATTAAAAAGTTTGCCATTTTGGGCAGTCTCAATTGAGGTGAAACGAACGAAAAGGGAAATATGTCTCAATTTACATGAAACGGAGGGAATATTAGTTTAAAAAATTATAATTTTGTACGCTTCGGGTAGGGTCAGGTTCGGGTTTCCTTGTCTTCGGGCCGGGTCGGTTTCGGGTCACGCTTTTTGACATTAGGGGGTTCGGTTTTGACGAAACCCGCCCCGAACCCGACCCGTTGCCATCCCTAACGACTTGCCTGTAAAGAGTTTCAAACCAAATCCGGCCATCCCATCCCAGTCCATTATGGTGAAAACCCGAATTCGACCTGATCCGACCCACTACAAGTTGCCAAAACCAGTTAATCCTAGAATCCCTTGGTCACTATGCCAACTCAAAAGATAAAATGGGGCTGTAGAACTCATAGTTATAAATCCCGTCCCGGCCGGTACAGACCGGTATGCACCGTAACGGTCAAAAACCGGTGCGGAACAGGATCTATTTCGTCCCAGTTTAAATACCGCCTTGAACCGGACGGAACCGGCCGAGATGGTCGTTCCGGGCGGTGCACAAAAAAAAAGAGGCTTTAAACCAATTTTAAAGATGACGGACCCAACTCAAATTACATTCAAACTTCAAGGGTTTATTTGAAAATTTATGCCCTAGTTCTATACTTCAAGGGTAAACAGACTTTCACACAACGCATTTGACGATTTGAAGCTCCTGTTTGCTACGCAAAAACAAGGTCAGTCCATGAAATCAAAATCAACATTGCAGCCTTTAACTTGTAAGAAATCTTTTACTCTCTTATTCTATGATGCACTAGTATAGTTAATTGTTCAAATTCTTTATTTTTTCTCAAGAAATCCATGGAAAGTGTTAACAAAATATTTAACATTTTTTCAAGATTATTTCTTAAAACATCCAAAATTGTTATTGTTTGGTATAATCACTTGGTAATAGTTAGTAATGTTCTTCTTTTATGTGTTAATTTTAGTAGTTGCCTTAGTCAAATTTATGTGGATAAGAGTGCATGCTTGGTGTTTGGTAAAATGCTTGAATGAATAAAATCATTAAAGCAATGAATTAATTTGTTTTTATTTTGTTTTTCTCTTATTGTGAGCTGTATAGAAGGAATTAATTTTAAATTTAGTTTTTGGTTAAGATGTAAGTGACTTCTGTTAAGATGTTATTTGTTATTTTAACTTATGGTACTAGATTTTAAATCTTGTTTTTGTTTAAGTAGTTTAATTGTTGTTATGTCAATGATGCCTACAATGTTGTTTCATGAAGTCTGTCTATTAATTTTATGTATAATGTCAGTGTTTTATGAAATATACTGAAAAAGTGTGGTAAACCCGGTACGGTACGCCGGTACGTTCTGATACCCGATACATCCCGTTCCAGTGACAAAACTGGTGCGTTCGCCGTGACGGGATTTATAATTATGGTAGACCTTGAATTTAGGAGCAAGAGCGATTAAAAAAAAAAAAAAAAAAAAAAAACAGGTTGCAACTTCTGTATCCATAAAAAACATGAACTCTCGTCCCCCGGGGCATAGCTCAGTGGTTAAGGAGGAGGACATAAGTTGTTGTGCTGGAGGCATAGAGTGTGGGTTCGATTCCTGGTGGGAGCAATTAGTGCCAGGGCCGAGCAACCGTAAGTCCTGGCACAACGGAGCTCTCCGGGCTCTTTTCCGGGGTCAGACCTTCTATTGTGTTATCAGTTGACATGTGCTCAAACCCTGGCTACTGAGGCACATCCCGCGATTTAACGGGTGGTAGGGAAGAGGGACCAGAACTACTACCCCCAGGAGTAGTTGGCGGAGCTAGGCCGAGCAACCGTAAGTCTGGCGAAGTTGGTGAACCTGGGCATCAAAAAAAAAAAAAAAAAAAAAAAAAAAAACATGAACTCTCTCTCTCTCTCTCTCTCTCTCTCTTTCTCTCTCTCGTCAATTTCCGAATTCTCCCCAATTAAAAGTCCCATCATACAAGCATAAAACAGAAGAATTGATTTTAATAACCCCCTAATACCTCTACCACACCTCACGCTTGACCTAGAACTTCAAATAAAGAAAGACAAAGGGAAAGAAAGATAGGAGAGGTGAATTCAGAAATTTAGTGAAATGGGTCGAAATTATGATATATTGTAATTTTTCATAAATTTAAGGGGGTAAAATACCAAATATAATATTTTTAATAGTAAAAATGATATTTTTAAAAAAAATTAAAAGGGGTAAAATTGACACAACTCTAAATTTATGCTGGAGAGCGCATTACTGGAGTGAGAGATAGATTGAATTGGAGTGATTTTAGAAATTTCCATGACAAGGTCAAACGGGGCACGGGCCATGCGTAGCAGGTTTACACATTTTATATTGTAATAAATGTCAATCAAATGTGTTAGTAAATCAGACCCAAGAGATAGATGATAATAATGAACGCAAATCAACAAGTAAGAACACAGATTTTACGTGGTTCACCAACAACCTATTGGCTACGTTCACGGGCAAAGGGAAACATATATTATTATGTCGGAGAAACAATTACAAGAAGATGATCAAACTAATCTATGTTTACATGAATTTTGATCACAAAGCTCCTAGCTATGCAAATCCCTAGATCTAGAATTATTGATCTCTTTCTCAATGTCAATTGAATCACGCACAGAAAAATACTAGTTTATGGCTAGTATTTATAGCGCTAGAGACCTAAACCAGAAGACAAAAAGAGTCCTTAATTAAATCCCAAAATGATTTAATTACTTTCCTTTTTCTTCTCAAATTTGACTTCTTTTTCAAAGTCATACTCTAACAATCTCCACCTTGACTTTAAATCTCCCCTAATAATTCAGATGCACGAGCTACCGACATAGACTCCACCTTGAGCCACATCCCTCGTACCAGAAACGTAATTTGCCACCTTAGCCTCAGTTTATCTGTCGTCAAAGAGACAAGATTTGTCCTCCGGACAACTAGATTTTTCGCGCGCCATGTATCTTCAAGACACTCAGAATTAGCCTCACCAGACAAACAACTTTGTTCTCTGGACAATCAGATATTCTGCATGCATGTATCCCACTGGACACCCAGACGTGCGCCTACGGGTACTCAGAATCACTCCAACGGGCGACTAACAGTCATTCAGATGTGGCCCATCCAGTCGACATTGGATCTTGCCAACCATAACTGATAAAACTGGTATGTGTTGATCTTCTAGCCGTAGCTTGCCCAGTTCACTCCCGCCTAGAGTAAAGCGCTACTCCACCTGCTTGTCAACACCCTCACCAATCTCAGAACCTTGGAGGATAAACAAGGAACCTTTTCTTTCGCCCTTCAGAATCACATCTGAACCTTTGTAGACACCCAGAACTCCACCTTCACCTTTGAAACTGTATCCCTTCTTATCCAACCGACTAAGCGATATCAGATTCTTTGCTACTTATGGAACATGTCTCACCTTGTTTAATGTGAGATATTTATCACCAGAAGTTCTCACCTTTATGGAGCCCATGCCAACTACCTCGCAGACTGATCCATTAGCCATATATAAATACGGTCTCAATCTTTCTACTTGTATGCTGTAAACTGCTCCTTGCACGAATACATGCGATAAAAAACTCCCGAATCTAGAACCCATGCAACTTCCTTGCACGCATCTTCTTCAGTCACTAGGGCATAATCACCATCCTTATTCAGATTGTCACTGCTCGCCATCGCTGCAGCCGACTCAGGATTCTTCAGATGCGGAGTCAGATGTACAACTCTGAAATCTAACCAAATTATTGCCTCAGGCAATACAAATTTTGTATCTACGTCCAGATCACTAGAATAGACTACACCAGATGTTAGATCTTCAGATTATACCAGATATCTAACTTCTGATCACAGAACCCTAGCTTTAGATCTCCGACTTCAGATGCAGAAACCAGACACCGAAATGTTCCAGATGCGTTCTTGGATCACCAACGAACACCAGACGAACTTTCGGATTCAGATCTACCAGATTTGCTATTGATAGCACAGATGAGCAATCAGTGACTGCTCTCATACTTATTGATTCTGGATCCTCTACAGTGAAGAGCTTCAGAATAACTAGGAAAATTTCAAACTCAAATATGTCAGAGGCAACAGAATACGATACCAGATGTGTCCAACCTAGACACCCAGATTTCTGCACGGACACTACACGCGGATTGCACGAAAACTGCACTTGATCTGCACCAAAAATGCACGCGAACTGCACCAAGACTGCACGCGAACTGCACGTTTTCTGCCCGCGATCTGCACTTTTTCTGTCCGCGATCTGCACGCCCAATGCATAATCTTCTACCACAAAATAAATTTGTTCTTCCCGTCAAACTTTTCAATCTTCTAGTCCATCCCGGAATCTATCTCTTCTTCTGCAGTAGAATGCCTTGATCTTTCTCAACTAACCAGACTCTGGTGCCACTTGTTAGTAAATCAGACCCAAGAGATAGCAGATAATAATGAACGCAAATCAACAAGTAAGAACACATATTTTACGTGGTTCACCAACAACCTATTGGCTACGTCCACGGGCAAAGGGAAACAAATATTATTATGGAGGAGAAACAATTACAAGAAGATGATCACATTAATCTATGTTTGCATGAACTTTGATCACAAAGTTCCTAGCTATGCAAATCCTTAAATCTAGAATTACTGATCTCTCTCTCAATGTCAATTGAATCACGCACAGAAAAATACTAGTTTATGGCTAGTATTTATAGCGCTAGAGACCTAAACCAGATGACAGAAGGAGTCCTTAATTAAATCCCAAAAGAATTTAATTACTTTCCTTTTTCTTCTCAAATTTGATTTATTTTTCAAAGTCATGCTCTAACAAAATGAGAATTCCATTTTGTGTTTAGTCTTTTTTTCCGTCTCATGTCCATAGACATGGGCTGCGAATTTAAGGTTGTATTATGTTAGGATGTGCAGTGATGTATTGTAGACATGTCTCGCGCCATACTATTGATCGGTACAGTCTCCCGTTTGCAATAATAATTAAAGAAGAAAGACACACAATTCGTAAAAATATTGCATAAAAGTCAAAAAAAAAAAAATGATGCAAGAAGAAAGTCCAATTAAGATATTTTATATATAAAAAAAAAGTACACGCATATCAAACCCTAATAATAATCTAAAGACATATTCCAATAATAAGTAAACAAGAAAAACATAAAACTCTAATAAATATTACTCCCTCCGTCCCAAATTAATGTTCTTAGTTAGTTTGACTTTACACAGAGATTAAGAAAAAGTGTTGTGAGTATGAAAAGTAAAGTAGGAAAGAGAAAGTGGGTAGAGAGTTTTTGTTGTGAGAATGACAAGTGAGTCTCATTTCTATTTTAGGCAATAAAGTAAAGTAAGAACTTAAATTGGGACAGACTAAAAAAGAAAGTATGAACCTTAAAACGGGACACGGAGTGGGACAGAGGGAGTACATGAATAAAGCCCAAATATTTAAATAAATGAGGTCAAAAGAAAGTTCAATAAAGAATTCAAAATAATTAGCAATAGGAAAGTTCAAACAAGATCTCAAATAAGTGGTAAAGCTGAAAATTAAGCTCTGAAAATGTAGAGCTGAAAATGTAGAGCTGAAATCATTAAGTTGCTGAATTTTGTAAGACTTCAATTTGTTTGGTATAGACAAACTACATACATCTGAATGTAATCAAAATTATAAATAAACACTCAAAAATTAGTCTCATCTCTTTTCACTTGATTTTTTTTTGTTTATCCTCAAACAAAAATAGTCACATTTCTTAAAATAAATTATTATAATTCAAAAATATTATTAGTCAAATTATCTTTTATTTAGACCGATAACAATAATATTTGAACAGATTTTTATTGATACTTTCATTTGTCCCACATTAATGAAGTTCGTTTCACTATTTTGATCAATTTTACTAAACTTTGACAAAAAAAAATTTGATACAATTTAATTATCATACTCAATTAAAATATTATCAAAATTTATAACATAAAAATGATTTCATTTTAATTTTATCTTATTTAATACTCCCTCTGTCCCAAAAAGATAATCTCATTTTGACTTTTTATGGTTAACAAAAATAAACTTTGACCAAACATTAGTGTCAATTCAATGATCAAAATGGAATTCTAAAAATTGTTATTGATAATCACTTAATGATTTATCAATTACAAATTTTGGAATCTCACTAGAATGATTAGATCGTCGCCAACGGTTGGTCAAAGTTCATTTTTGTTGACCATTAAAAGTCAAAATGTGACTATCTTTCTGGGAGAGAGGGAGTATGTATGAAAAAATAAAATATTTCAACAAAAGAAAGTAACATTAAATAAACAAAAAAAATGTTGAATAGTGGGCTTGAACCCATTCCCATTCTTTATCTTACCTCCTCATACCTTGTTAAGACTTGTCATACTAGCTTAAAAGTAATAGCTTATTTTAAGATAAAATTAACAATTTAAGTGATTGAAATTTCTCTAACCAAACAAGCTTAATTTTTTAATCTCTTAAAGTGTTCCAAATTAAAAGCTTAATTGGGTCACAAAACAGGAAAGAAAAAAAATGATAGTAGGGTTCGAACTCGCGTGGAATAAAAAAGAAGGAAATCAGCGACACCTGAGGTCTTCCAGTTGCTACTGGTACAAATCATATTTTAGTTTAACATACACATACAGGGTTTTTTTATATACAAAAATAAGAAAATTGGGGCCCTAAACGACGACTTTTCCGGCATAACCTTAGGGCCAGCCCTAATTACGATGATGGTAGGTAGATTACTGTCATTAGTTAAAATTTAATGAGGAAGTTTTGTGTGAGACGGTCTCACACATGAGACGGATCTTGACAAGAGTGGAAATGGGCTTGCCGCCCCACCCTTAGGGGGGCAAACCATTTAATCTCTCAAGGAGATCCGTCTCACGTGTGAGACCGTCTCATACAAGTTTTTGTCAAATTTAATTATGTGTGTAAAAAGTGAGATGAGATCACCTGTACCACTTCTATGTACCACTGGTGATCCAACGGCTATTATCATTGACGATGAAATCTTAATGGCAACTTAATTAACTCATAATCGTTGGATCACTAGTGGTACACCAAATGGTACACAAATGTGGTACATGTGATTTCGTCTCGTAAAAAGTAGGATTTTTAGGTTGCATATTTAGTCATGTGTAATTACTACTCATGCATAAAATACTGGTAATAATTCATACTTAATCTGAGTAAGATGCATGCAATTTAAGCTATAAACTTTGTTGAAAAACCAAAGAATTTACTCCCTCAGTCTCAATTTTTTTTGCCACATTTGAATTTTGATGGTAAACACTAGTATATTTTGATCAAACATTATTATCAATCTAATCATCCGAATTTAAATTTAAAAATTATTATTGATAAATCACTAAGTGCTTTAATAATAACAATTTTTATAATTTCGTTATAATGATTAGATTGACGTTAGTGATTGGTTAAAGTTTACTTGTGTTGACCATTAAAAGTAGAAATTGGCCAAAATAAATGAGGCGGAAGAAGTAATCATTATTCTCGTAGTATCTATATACTATTCTGCTTCCAGTTTTCCACTTTATACTCGAAGTTTATTTTATATTCTTGAAATATTGCAGTAAATTAAAATATTATCAATCCATTTTGGTCTCTTTTAGAAAGAGTGAACTACCTCCAACTCCCGAACATGCATATATCTATTAGAAAATTGCACACACCTACCGTAAATCAACTGTTTTTTCATGGCTTCTCGCTATCTGTTGGTCCGAAACCAAGAATTCGTTCTAAGACTCCAAATTAAGAAACTTAATTTCACTACCAAAAACCAAATTGATTATTCATATGTATGAATATGTGATTAGTTAGACTTAAATAGAAAATAGTTTGCAAGAAAAGTTTCATGTCTATTTTATTTCTAGTTCTTATTTTCATCACATTTCCTATTTTCATTCTAAGATTATGTTTTTATTATGCCAATTATATTGAAATAGAAAATAATATACGGTCACATAAAAAACTTAGAATTTCTCAATTATTGTCAATTTTACAATGAACAAAGAACATTGAACAGCTAATTTCTATGATTTTAAATGAAGGAGCACATAACAATATCAACATCATTCCCTTCACCAACGAAGAAAGACAAAGTGACATCAACTACCACCACGACAGATAGAGCATCAACAAGAACTACGGTGACCTGAGCCTCTTAACTAGAGGAACGTACGCAACCTTCGGGTCCGGTCCCATGCAACAAGGAAGACGTGTTTAGCCCAAGTCCGTTTAGGTGATCGGCTTTCTTCTCGAACGTGTCAAGACATCTTTGTATGAATCATTTTTCAAAGGATAAATCACAAAAAATTGAACAATATTCTTAGAATTTGAGTCATTTTGCGCTCCTTCACTATAGAAAAAATGATTTCTCGCTATACCGAAAAAAGTGCCGGAAATGGGAAAAAAAAATGCCGGGAAAACTATTTCAGCACATTTTCCTGCACTTTTGTAAGTGCCGGAAAAAGTGGTGTCGCGGAAATTTAAAGAGCCGGAATTTTTCGGCACTTTTTAAAGTGCCATATTTTTTAATAAAAATACTTTTAAACTTACCCAGATTCAAACACAAGACATTTTTATAAAATATAAACTTATATTAATTCATTTTTGTGATTGTAGTCCATAAAATGTGCCGCTAATTTCCGGCACTATTTTATAAAGTGCCGAAAATAAGAGAGAAATTTAGCGGCACTTTATAATAAGTGCCGGAAATATACTAGCACTTGTTAAACCGCCGGAAATTTGTGACACTTATTTAAAAGTCCCGGAAATTAGCGTCATTTTTTTTTTTGCAAAATTGCCACAAATATACGGCATTTATGAAAGTGTCAGTAAATAAGTGCCGGGAAAGACCATTTTTGTTATAGTGCTTGTGGAGTCTAAGGCCTTCCTTTCGTTCAGCTACACTCCCAAGTTCTCGCAATTAAACTGGAGCTTTTCTTATCTTCTCACTAAATGACTCATCATTCCTTCGTGGGTCATTAAAAATAGAGTCAAATACTATGGGCTACTTCCCTTGTAACGCCCCGAAACTCGGGTCCCGACTTTGCGGGCCTAAAATCTGGTTACATCACCAATCACACATTCTAAACCACAAAAATAACCTTTAATAATACTTACAACAGTTATTCACATGATAAATACCTATACATAACTTTCAAAATTCTCGATCTCAACTTCCAACTAAAATTCATGTCAAAGACAAAGAACCTGAACAGCTCTGAAAGCGCACGTTCGAGCTATCTCAAACATATCTTACTTATAACCTGTAAAGAAAAGAGAGTGAAAGGGGTGAGCGAACAAAAGCTCAGTTTGTTCATATACAACCCCTCCGGTTACTAAGGAGGAGTTGACTTGAAGGAATATCAATGAGTACAAAATCAAAGAGGAATTTCAAACGCTTTTCAAAATCTCAAAGGTTTTACAAATTTAACAAAACAAACTCGAGTAATTTAATTACCTACAACCGTCCCATACCGTTTGTAGATAACTAAATTACTCATATATATTGTAGAATTTCAAACGATGACAAATTGAACAAGCTAACTCGAATGGTTTAATTATCTATAACGGTCCTATACCAGTTATACATAATTAAACCACTCACAGATTTAAGAATTTTAAGAGGACTAATAACTGATTCCTGTCTTTGTCATTTTGGTTGTCGTGTTTGTATTTCTTACAACCCGATTCATGTCCTTGTCATTTTGTTGCAAATTGGTGTAAAACCTAATGAAGTGTTAGTTTTTTGACAGGATGACAGTCATGTGCCATGCACATGACCTTTTTCAGGGGTACTTTTGGTATATCAAACATCTCTTGAAATTTTAATAGTAATATAAGAGCATATAAGAATTTAAAACTACCAATAAATCAATATGTAATATCTTGAATTGAAGGACAAATCAAAAACCAAGGGAAATGACGAAAAATTGCAAACGTCTCTTGAACCCTCGTTTCGAAGACAAATCAGCCTTCGATAGTCGGCGTCTATGGAGTGTGGGCGACGGAACTGGGATATGGTTGCAGTTGGTCGACGTTATAGATGAGTAGTAGCCTTTTGGGCGACGGAAGAGATGAATAGTTGCTAGATTTTGATGGCCGGAATCTGCAGATCTCGAATGGACTCGGCCGGAGATGTGAGAGAGATGGCCGGAGGGAGGTTAGTTGAAGAAGAAGATAGGGACTGGCGACAAAGGGATGTTGAAGACGTTAGAATAGAACTCGTCGGAATCTGCAAAATCCCTAACCCTCAACCTCTCCATATTTTCAAGAAACCTCCATTTCCCACCTCCCAATTGAGTACTTTTAGTATTCGAGAATGAAGCATTTGGGTTTGTGATTTAGCGTAAGGGTTGTTAAAGGTTTAGAGGTTGAAGATGAGGTTAAAAGGGTCATTTGCCATATCAAAAACCAAGGGAAATGACAAAAATGTCCTTTAAAAAACCATGTGTTGTGTACATCTTATAAATCGTCAAACTAGTTTAGTTTTTACACCAATTTGCAACAAAATGACAAACACATGAATCAAGTTGCAAGAAATACAAACACGGGAACCAAATTGCAAAAGTAATACAAACACATGTTACAAAATTGCAATTTGCCCATCTTTTTAAGACAGAGGAAGTATTGTAAAATATAGTTACAAGGATAATTGATTCAAAATAATCATTAAATGAAACATGTACATCTACATATCTATCTATATATAGATATATAATATACATGCGCACACACAACAACAACAACAACAACAAAGCTTTTAACCCTATATTAACATAGAAAAAACCGTTCACAAAGGCCGGAACTTGGGTCGCACCGTGATCACCCCAGGCCTTGGTTCATCATAATGGTACCTGTAACAAATAACACATTTCAATTAACAACATAATCATAGAACTTAAGGTTGTGTTTGCAACTCCATTCAAAATTTTGTATTTGGAATTCGAAGAGCAACCAGTCTGGAATTCGTGCTCTCCTCCCACTACCAAATCCAATACTTGGAATTTTAGTTGCCAAACAAACCCTAGACATTTCCTGAGGTGACGGTGTCCCCATGATCAGGCCCGGTTTTGAGCATGTGCAATCAGCCCAAAATATTTAATATTAGTATGTATATATTAAATTGCAAGCCATTGCAAAGGTAGAAAAGTGTTTCACTGGATAAGGATCTTGTAAAAATGCCTTTGGACGCGGCTTACCTGCATTCGATTCCCATACTGAACATTGCATTTTTTTTTTCACTTGGGCCTTTCTTCTCATTCTTTGGGCTTCCTTCCATTCCTTCCTATCCTTTTCTTACTTTGAGCTTTCATTTCATTTTTCAGCCTTAATATCATTTCATTTTAGACCTTAATTAGAAAGTTTTTTATTTACATTTTTATAATATCTTTCAAATGTTTTTTTTTTATTTTTTTAAAATGTTCAATATTATTAGTGCATTCATTCCGTAGTGTACATTTTTTAATATTAAGGGCCCAATATTTACATTTCGCACAGGGACCCCATAAATAATGAGGCGGGCTTGTCAATGATTTTTTTTCCTCAAGTGATATTCTATTTTCTTTAGAGGTTACAAAATCTACCCCAATCAACTATCATGTTCTGATTTGCAGTTGCAATTGTTTCTATGGTGTTATCAAGGGCATTTATGCACATAGGCTAGTAAAAGTGCTGATCAACTTGCTTAATTTGCACAAGAATTATTTAAGGATGAAGAGAGTCGTTCCGAAAGATATAGTACAACTTAAATTTTTGGGGGTTAACTTGATTGGGCGTTGACTAATACACCCCCGTTCTCAAATATAAGTCATTTCAGATTTTTAAATTTGTTCAAAAATATAAGTCATTTTAGCAATTTTTCTCTTTTATCAATACACATTAACCGCATTAATTACTCATTTCATTCTCTCGTGTTGATCTATTTTATGTCCGATAGAAAATGAGGTAAAAATGTACTTCAAAAGGCACAACTTCATATAAAAAGTCTAAAAAAAAATAATTAGAAAGCTAAAAGATTTAAGATAATTAGGGTTATCATCACACATCACTACAATTACACTTGTCTTATTCTGTGTGAAAATACCTCAAATGACTTATATTTGGGACACGTGAAATTCAAAAAGTTGATATTGATGGTATTTTTCATGGTATATCAGAAAAAAAAAAAAAAAAAAAAAACACAATTCAGTAGAATAATTAAAATTTCACAAATTATTGATCAAATTTCAGTTAATTTGACCATCAAAGTCAAAGTGATAATATCTTCATATGACAGAGGGAGTATGTACCTTTTTTCAATAAGAAAACTTCTAATAGCTGATGGAAGGGCAGCCTCCCCTCGACTATGATTCCCTATTCCTGTTAGGGGAGCAGAACAAGGAAAAAAAAATTAGACTCGACAGTCCAAAAATGTGTTGCAGAAACATAATATAAAATTGTTCGAGTCTAACCTGTGATGACTTCTAATAATGGCACTCTCTGTCTGGATAATTTATTGTGCTTTTCAGGCTTATCAAATTCCATGCGAGTTAATGACTCAAAAGATGTGCTACTCCTGATACCGATTTTTTTCTTCTCTTGGTTAGGATCTGCATAAGGGTTCATGAGCTTCCGGGACTCAATCTTGTTCAAGTGTGCTTGCAAGGCTTGTACTGCTTCTGTAGAATGAAGACCATGCAAGTCCAATTTCCATTCATCGTTATCAAGATTACGGATATTTAAAATCTCCTTGGCTGCTTTAGCGTTGAGCTTTTCAGCAATATTCCATTCTTCTCGAGCTTTTATTGACAATTCTTGGGCGGATAAGTGATCGCCTCTTAAATAGGCGTCGTTTGCTGCTTTAGAATACCGAGCGGCCGACCTTTTCACCAAAATATGACGCATCATTTATGTTAGAGCAATGATATAAAGAACAATGTCAAGCGAAATAATCAACACGAACACAAAATTTACGTGGTTCACCAACTTGGCTACGTCCATGGGCGGAGGGAGAATATATTACTTTAATGGTGATTACAAAAGACAATCTCTCTAATTTAGTTGCACGAATTATTTAGGAAAATAATTCCGTCAACCTAAATCCTAGATCTCTACTTGTAACTCTCAAAGATGAAGAACTAAAAAATATTCTAGGAGAGGGGTTAGTATTTATAGGCATAAATACCAAAACCCTAGGGAAAAAAGGAGTCATATTTCTTGTGTACAAAGTAACTTGTGACATCCCGAAATTAAGCACGACATTTTAGACGGATGAAAAAATAAAAAAAAAATTAAAAATTAAAATTATCAAGGGGGACGTTTTAGGCAATGAGATAAGTTTTAGTGGGACCCATTATTTCGGGTGATCATGCTTTGTTGACAGAATGTAAAAATGTAAGCAGGAGGTGTAGAAAAATAAATTGCTTTCTTTTGATGACTCATCTTGATATTAGCTAGTATAAATAAAGCACTCGATTTTTATCAACCTATCTTTTCCTAATGAAATGTTCTCTGAGCGAATATAACAATAAGCATGCAATATTGAGCCAAGGAAATTACAGATGCTCTATTGGGTTGGTTATGTCCGTTTGTAATTTTGAGTTGATAGTTCGATTCATATTTATTTTGAGGTAAGAGAGACTACGCAGTATTGATTCTGTGTTATTCTTTTATATCCGTCTTATCGTAGTACTCCATTTTATTGATACGTCTATCGTTTGATCGGTTCCATTTGATAATTGCTTTGGTATTGAAATTGGTTCGTAAATATTATGGTTATCCCGATAGCATGCTATATGTGTTATTGTGCTCAAATATGAGATTTATTATATGGAACAGTTGCGATGTAGCTAATTATGTGACGGTCGCAGTGGACTCGGTTATTGTGTTTGTGTTGGGTTCGGCTCCATGGGGGCGGCCAACATTTCGGTTATTATGGTTAAGCCACTGGGCCCGAATATAATTAGTACATCGGACTGTAAAGTATGATTGATCAGTTATTCGGTTTATGAAACGGGTCTTATTGGCATGTCCATATTTATAATTTCATGGACAAAGTTATTTGGTGTTTGTGTTCCATTGGCTTCTGTGGTACTGTGTATCCCCTTTCTTACTGAGCCCCCCATCTCACCCCCCTCCAGTTTGACTTTTGCAGTTGACTGTTGACCGAAGTTCGGGACGGGAGATTTGATTCGGAGTAGTTTATAGAGCATTGAGATTTTCAGTGAGGCTTTGTATAATATTTTGGAGATGTAAATTGTGATATTTTAATATTTATGTAAGTGCAAAATTTTCGGGGCGTTACATAACTCTATTCTCATTAGAAAACTATTTTCCTAATTTTTTAATAAGTCCTTGTACTAAAAAGATACTAGTTAAATTTCCGAGACTGAAGGAGAACAAACCTTGTCTAACTAAAACTAATTAGCTCTAATTAATACGGAAGGTGTTACTCCTTATTCCATAAGGACTTCACACACACACGCCTAAGCAAGCAAAGAAGTCAACTGCCAAAAACAGCTTCTTGGCCCAATAGCATTCTAAAGCCACTTCACCTCAACTTGGCGTGCTCTGTAGAACAAACCTTGAAAAGGAAGTAACCACTGCTTAAGCATTAAGCTCTCTATTGCTATTTTTTTTCTCTATTCTGTTCTTTTTCCAAATTTTCTTCCTGCCTATTTCTTCTTTGAATTTCTTAGCTTTCATTTTTTTCTTTTCTTTTTTCCTCACCTTTTTTCATTGACGATTCTATATGATAATTCATACTTAGCTGACACCAAATCAGATTGGGACTAAGGCATTGTTGTTGTTATTGTAAGCAGCAGAACTGGGGTCGCAAGAAACTAGCCCTCAGTCCCATTCACACTCCACAGAGAGACAAACAGCATCGATTCATCATATCAAGGCAAGAAGCTTCGGACTGCCAATGAAATTCCTTCAACGCGACCTATGACAAGACTTCTTCTGCCTGAATAGGCCTCTGTTTACTTCACAAAACAGAGTGTATTTTCGTCTTTTTTTTTCTGATTTTACTTTTGATTCCATACAAATTATTAATTTCATTGGTTAATTAAACCTCTTGAGATTATTAATTTCATTGGTTAATTTCATTGTTTTTACCAGTTGGAGCCTTCTTGGAAACCAGTAGCTTCCTAATGGCCTCAAGTTCCTTCTCTGTCAAGATTACAGATTTATCCAGGCCCATAGCACTATTGACTCCACTAGGATTCAGATTCAAACTGAAAACAACTTCCAATAAACTTCCTGTATACTCCCTATGTCCCAAAACAAATGTTACTCCATCCCCTTTTGGGCGTCCCATGATAAATGTTACTATCCCAAAACTTGATAAAACTTCCTTATTCAATAGGACCCACTTGCCACACTCACAATAACAATCCATTTACTATTCTCAACCCCCACTTTCTCTCTCCTACTTTGCTTTTCATACTCACAACACCTACTTTTCTTTATTTCCAGCGCATTCAATTTGGGTGACATTTGTAATGCGATGGGGGAGTATTCTGCTAATACTGACCCAAAAACTAAAAACGTGCATACATGATCTGCAGGGTCAAAACTAAAGATAAACAATTTTCAAATAAGCCTGGACACTAAACATCAAATATAGCATGAATACAAACAACGACGAGAAAAACAAGATTATACTAGTTAAGAATCTATAAGTATCCTGTGAATAAGAATAAGCTAATCACTAATTTGAGTATCAGGTCCCAAACAGGCTTCACAGCTAGATGAGCTTCTCCAACCCAACGATCCTCCCAAACCTATACAAAAGAACACATCAGTTGATATGCTTAATTTTCTATTTCTTTCTTGCCTTCTCCTTTTCTTATTTTTCTCCATACTCTCCACATTTGAAAAGGTCTTCTCAAAGCATAACCATTGGTAATTAACAAACCTATGCAAGTTCCAGTTCCACAGAGCTATTAAACCACAAAGTTTCTTCTCCACAATTAATAAAGCAACATTGATCCCCAGCCCAAATAACGTAAGTTAAACACAACTTGGTCAAGTTACTGGTCTCGAGTCTCGAACACTGTAATTGTCAGGAACACTGCTGACATCTTGTTCTTCTGCAAGCCTCTGACTTAGTCCTTACATGGCTTAATTGAACCATAAGCACTGATACCGAAATGTTGCAAGAAGAAATCTCCTAAAAGCACCGACACGCCACATTAAGGTGAAAGTAATTAAATTAGACGTAATTACAGTCCGTATCTCATGGTCATCTTTTCTTAACATGTCCTGCGACTTGGCGGATATTGTATGGGGCGTTTAGAAGTTTTGGAGGAGAGCTATGCATCTCCTTAGATTGAAGTTTTTTTCATTTTATAGCTTCCTTGATCAGTGAAAGGATTGGAGTTAACTCCTTCATTGATTGAGTTGGTGGTTGCTGTAGCTTGTACTGATCTTCTAATTATAATGTAATCAACTTGGCTGTACTCGGCGGTTTTCTTTTTCCTTGTTTCATTTTTGGTGAACATTATGTTATCGAACAACAATTTTATCTTTTTCTATCATCTAACAATACACACGTTCCTTTTTTTGATAAGCAAATGTAATGCATACAGACAAAAACAAATATGCATACTGAGGGACCATTTCCACTACAACAATTACTTATCCACTACTTACATTAAATATTTTGGTAAATTGATCATTTGCTTTGAAAATATTGGCCTTACGGAGGAGAAACTATTTATAATACAATAGTTTGCTTATCATTGACGTCCATTATTATTCATTAAATTATTTTTTTGGTAATGTTCTAAAAAAATCTTTATTGCTCTCCAACGTAATTCATTTCAATCATGTTAAGATAAATAAATGATTTACATACAAGAAGTTACAACTGGATATTATTTCCATGGGAAAGAAAATTTATTTGTTTTTACTTAATTCTTTTATAATAAGGAATTTGCGTGTAAAAGACACTTTGCATGTATCTTGGTTACAGATCGCTTTCTTCTCTCAGACATGTGTGAAATATTTGCTTCAATGAAACAGATCAGTAATGTAGATTTATAGGCAATGACAAAATATATTACTGAAAATAAATAATGACTAGCACAAAAGACCTCGAATTTTAAGCATACCTCATCATCCTGATCGCATCTTTCCGGTGTATAAGGTAAATGTCATCCTCTTCCCATTCAGGCTCAACAGGTATAAACCTCAAACTATCCAAAATAATCTTCATGTTGTTGTCATAAGTATCAGGGATCCTTTGGCCACAAGAAACATGATCTTCTAGATTTATGTTCTTGACAATAAGACCATTGTCAGTCAGTTCTGCAGATTCTATGGGCTTCTCCAAAGCTGAATCAGCACTCTCCATCAAAGCATTCTTATTCGAGCGGACTTCCTCAAACTTATGATCACAATCTTCATACTGAGCTTCTCTTTTTTCCTCCAACATATCAGGGGCAACCATCCCTTTGAGTATAGTTGACGCCTTATCAATATCGTTGTTGACAGCTACCATAATATCATCAATCAAATTTTTGTCAGCCCAGCTGTGAAGTTCTTGGAGCTTCTTTTGTGATTCAAGAACATTATTTTTTATAGTTGTGTCAATTTGGATATGATTGGTGCTAGAATTGCCAATCTGCAGCATTTTTATACTATCCTTATTGGGCATTAGAGTTGGAAAATTTACAGCGGGTAGAAGCACTGATGAGAAAGATTTTAAAGAAAGGTCGTCATCTTTCAAAGGTATTTGAATGTTGCGTGAAGAAGTAACATTGGTTGAGATAGGTGGGTATGGATCATTCTGGAACCCCTGTTCAGTTCCTCCTTTGTTTTGTTGTTTAAGGTCATATGCAGCCCACCCAGATGATTTACCCCTCCTCCAGGACATCTGCATGTATGAATACTAGCACTATCAGCAACTAGTTTGCATTATTGATTAGAAGACAGAAAACCCTAATTATGCATGCATATATATATATTCATACACACACACACACACACACACACACACACACACACACATATATATATATATATATATATTTATTTATTTATGCTCTGGTACTTATATTAAGAAATCAATTTGCTCATCAATCTGTGCACAAGCTGATAAGTACTGAAGCAGTTATTTGAAATCAAGAAGGACCTATCTATAACTAAGGGAGATTTTAGTAAGAACTTTCTTTGGTCCACTGCAGTTGCTATTTAACAAGTAAGTCTAAAATATTTAGTACTCCCTCCGTCCCATTTTAAACTTCAAAAATTTCCATTTTGGTTGTCCCATTTTAAACTTCAAAACCCAAAAAGGAAAGATTTTTATACTTCTTTATTTGTGGGTCCCACATGTCATACTCACAATAATAACCCACTAACTATTCCCTACCCCACTTTCTCTTTCCTACCAAACCATCTACACTCACAACACATCACCTTTTTCTTAATTCTTGAACCCAAAATTTTTTTGAAGTTTAAAATGGGACGGAGGGAGTATATGGTACTGTTAGGAAGGGGGGGGGGGGGAGAAAGAGAGAGACTTGGTTTGTTTCTTCTTAGACAACCCTTATCTAGCACTACACGCTCGTTTGATTTCATTAGTATGGTATATAAATTATTTTCATAAAGTAAGAGGTATTTGATTTCGTTTTACTTTATGGACCATAGATCCTTTTGGGGTACAAGACCCATAAAACTTGGATAAACCATAAACCATTAACACTCGACTTTGTGCCTATTGGGTTATGAAAAATAAGGATGAATGGTGGATTTTAATTGAAACTTCCATAATACCCATTATAACCTTATTAATTACCAAAACAAGGATGAATAATGTTTTTAGATGAAACTTCCATGATACCAAATGCACACTACTATTACTTATTCATCAAAAACTCTTCTAATAAACAGAAATCAAAAAACATTTCAGAAAACCATAAACTATCAGTTGAAATCAAGCAAGCCCTTAAATACATAATCCTCTCAAATCCCAGTTTCATGAAGTTGACATCATCAACGCATATCAAGCTCCTGTTCCTCTTAATAATCTATACTATTAAGGGCTTGCTTGATTTCAATATTGATATCAATGACTATATTTTAACAAATTTAGTTGCTGAGAATTTTGTGTGCCTCTGAGTTGTTGATTTTTCCATGATAACCTCATGATAACTTAGATTCTCACTGCAGAAAGGACGATTGGTGGCAAAAGTCGGCAATGAAACATTTAAACTACAACAGTGCTGACAAGACATGTAAGAGTATACTGCTAAGAGCTATATTTGTGCAGGATATCATCCATAAAACTAGTATGGGGGTCAAGGAGCATATTAGCAATGCTGCGCAGTAGCGGATTTAAGATGTTGTCTGGGTTAGTTACGTCTGAACGAACTCTCTCTACACATACAGAATAATCTTGCACAATCCTAATAAAGGCGGGAAATTCAAAAAGAAACAAACAACAAAAATACCTCAAGGAAAGGAGAATAACCAAAAATACAACATGATGTGTACAACTTGCAGTATTATACACCCATCTATTCAACATGCAGTTGATTGGCTAGAGGAAGTCTCCTATCAATCATACAAAAGTGAGGACTGAGATATCATGAAGATAGCAATTCCCTATTCTCTACGCAACTTGTTTGGTATATATTTTGGGAGGTGGGTGACTACTCACCAACTTCGACTTTGTCCGCGAAACATATTTTTCCAAATAAACGCTGGTGATGTGAGATTTCTGTTGCACAAAGCTTAAAAACCAAAACAAAGTGACACATTGGACATGCATGTTTCTAAGGGTGTATTTTTACTTACTTGCGTCGCGTCGTGATGAAATTGGAATAACATTATTTCTTCCTTGGAAATGCGAGTCTTTTTTGTCTATGGGTAAACGAAAGATGCTTGTAGCCTAGTACTATGCTTTGGGGACAGATGGAGCTGTTATCGGAGTAACTCAGTAGCTCAAGAATGTAAGTGAATCTGTAAACTTAATACTTAAAAAGAAGACATGTTGAATGAACATCTAGGTTTATTTGAATGGATTATTTCCAGATAACATCTATAAATAAATAACAAAAAAAAAAAAAAAAAAAAAAACATAAACAGTAGAAAAAAGTACAACCTCCCCCAAGAAAAAATAATGGTCAACTTGATTAAAGGTTGACTCAATAATCATATGAAATAAATTTCTTATACTGATATGAAATTCAAGAAAATTATAACACTTGAAATACCAAGAGTATCAATAATTATTTTAGAATTTAACGAATATAATTAAATTTTCACAAATACTTTGCCAAAGTTTTTTTCTTTTTGGAAAGTGCAACAGAAAAATAATCAAAGAAAAATGATGAACACATAACAGAAAAAGAGAAGTCAGAGAATTCACCTCGAATTACTGAAATTGGAGAAGGCCGTTTAACTTAATTGATGATAAATAAAATCACGCCGATTATAATAAAAAAAAATCCCAGAACTGATTTGTGAGCTACCGGAGGTAAGGTATCCAGGGTGTAACTCTCGTCGTCGGAAGAGAAAAGAAGAGACGGGAGGTTTTAAAGACCGGCGGCAGAATTGGACGAACGGACGACGGCGAAAATAATGATGATGGTGATGATTTTCTGCATTTGAAATCCATAAAATATTTCCGATGTGTATGTTCGTCGTTCGTCGTTCGTCGATCGGATTACGGCGGCGTTTGGGAGAGAGACTCGACCAAAAGGGGTTGACAATTTTCGTCAAATCCTTACCGGATGAGGGAAATACTGGGACGGCAACAAGAAATGAGAAGGATGAGTTGACCGGATAGGGTTCAAATTACAGTTACGTCCCTTTAAATTTTCCATTATTACTGATATTACCCCTTTTTTTAAGAGGGGAAAAAGATAGAATTACATACTCCCTCCGTCCCTGACTAAGTTTCTTGTGAAAATCTAGTAAAAAACTTGTTTTACACTAGCGTTAGTGTAAAACTTGTTTTCATCTCTTGAAACCTTGTTTTATATTGTGAGATGAAAACAAGTTTTACATTAACACAAGTGTAAAACAAGTTTTTCCTAAGACTAACTCAAGTTTCTTAGTTTGACTTTACACGGAGATTAAGAAAAATAAATGTTGTGAGTATGAAAAAGTAAATAAGAAAAAGTAGGAGACATAAAGTGGGTAGAGAGTTTTTGTTGTGAGAATAATAAGTGGGTCTCATGGTCCATTTTAGGTAATAAAGTAACTAAAAAGTTAAACCTTTTGGAAAGTAATAACCTTAGTCTGGGACGGAAGGAGTAACTAATTTATGCAAATAAGTCTAATGAAGTTATTCATTAGTTGTTTCAAAAAAAAAAAAAAAAAACTTCATTAGTTTTTTTTTCTTTTTTCCATTAGTTGATTCTAAATCCTAAAATCTTTGTTACAACCCTCATTGTAATACTCATAAATTAACATACTCCCTCCGTCCCACCTCACTTGAGACTTATTGTCATTTTGGTCTGTCCCATTTCACTTGAGACTCCCTAAAATGCTACTACCTCCATCCCTTTGCTGTTAGCATAAAGGTATTTGAGCAATAATTTTGGGTTAATTCAATTATCTTAATAAACATCTAAATATTGTTATTGGTAGTACATATAATGGAGTATCAATAACAAGTTTAAAATATCCATCAAGATAATTGAATAAACCTAAAATTATTGCTCAAAATACTTTCGTGCTAACAGCAAAAAAAATAGGACTCTTACTCTGGGACGGAGGGAGTAATTTTTTTATAGTTTTATATTCAATCTACCCCATCCACTCATTCTCTCTCTTCGTTTTCCACCACACAATTCATTCAACCAACCTACTATTAACCCCACTCATTCTCTTTCTTCATTTTCTACCACATATTTTCTTTATTTTATTCATTTTCCTTAATTACTGTGCCCACCTCTTAGGTCTCAAGTGATGTGGGACGGAGGGAGTATAAAATTGTCTGCTGGAGTTTTAATTTTTAATATACTCCCTCTGTTTCAATTTAAGGTTTTTACTTTCCTTTTTAGTATGTCCCAGTTTAAGGTTCTTAGTTGTTTTATTCCTTATATGGCTAATAATGAATACTAGTAGTGTTTTGGACATTCTTGTCCTCATAAAATTCATATATTACAAAAAGCTCAACACTTACCCATCTACTTTTCACCCACTTGCTTTATGAATGGACAATTATATCCTCTACCCATTACTATTTTTGACTCAAGTTTGTCTTGATTACTTAATAAGCGTGCAAAATCAAACTAAAAACTTTAAACCGGGACGGAGGGAGTATTTTTATTTCGTAATTTTAAAGACAATAGTTAAACATAACAAAAATGATGATATGGTAGTCCACCTATGATAATGAAGTTATAAAAACTTAATCTCATTATGCTTAAAAAGAAGGGCAATGCTACGCTTACAAAAGAAGGTTACAAAATGAAGGATACAAGATGTGGTGACGATATTTTATTTGCTACATCGATAGTGGACCCGGCACAATCTAATTAAAAACACCAATACAATTATGAACACCTCATTTTGTAAGCACATTTTGTAGCCATTTTTTGTAACTTTCTTATTTTCCTAAAAAGAGAAAAATATAGAAATATGCCTTTGTACTTAGGTTAAGGATGCAGATATACCCTTATACAAATTAATTACCATATTAACCCCCGTACTTAAGAAAAATGTGTGAAAATTTGGACACCGTTAACATTCCATCCAAAACATAACAGAAATACTGCCTCATCAGCTTATTTGGATTTTCGACAATTACACGTGCAAAAAAATTGCTGATGTGGAAATTTTTTGGTATAAGATAAAGTTTGTTAAAATGAAAGGGTTAGTATGAAAACTTTAAACCCTAAAATTATTTATCAGCCGCCACCCACTAAAAAAAACATGAAAGATTTTACTTCCCTCCTCCCCAACCTCCCTTCCCATCCACCATCCCCCACCCTTTCTCCTCCGACCACCACCAACTATAACCACCGGTCAAAATCTCTACAATCATCTTCCTCGATATCTCCTCCCCTCCCCTCTTTTCCGATCTCCCCTTCCTTCTGTTTTTCCCCATTTACCCAGTCGAACATGCTAAATTCCAGCGAACTCATAGATGTCGGTCAAGGTCTTTATAATCCGGCGAAACCCCATTTCCCCTTCCTTTTGTTCTTCCCTTGCTCCGCGTCCCCAATATTTGATTTCACGTCAATCTCTCCTCCGACGCCCACCAGCTCTTAATTTTCTCTCCCTCCACATCCCTCTTTCTCCATCTCTAACCTCGACTGTCCAATCGGCATTTTCCAGATCTGAGAATTCATTTTTGAGATTTGATTTAGTTTTTATTCTGATTTATGTTTTTCTAAATAGGGATTTGGTTGATTTAATTTCTGCAGATTTTGAAATTGCGATTTTTTTTATTTTGGAAATGGTGGTTTCAGTGTTTTGTATGGTGGTGTTGCTTTTAGTGATGATGGTGGGTGACGGTGGTGTTAGTGTTGGAGATGAAGAGGATGAGGATGATTAAGAAAATTTGAGAATTTTTAACGGACTTGCTAACTGAAGTGGGTTAAGAATATGTTATTTCATCAATTATTTAACAGATACATTAACTATTTAACGAACATCGACTTTACTTATCGAAACGACGTAGTTTCAAGCCTCGTCATACTCAACAAATTCCACTTGGGCAAAAAAAAAATCCACGTAGCTAATTTTGCTTGACAACTAGGACGCCTAGTCTGCAATTCTGTTATGTTTTGGATGGAATGTTAATGGTGTCCAAATTTCCACACATTTTTCTTAAGTACGGTGGCTAATATGGCAATTAATTTGTATAAAGGTATATCTGCATCCTTAACCTAAGTACAATGGCATATTTCATATTCCCCCCCCTAAAAAGAATACACTTAATCCCATTATATTATATAACATATTGAACGTATAATTTAATGAATTTAACTAATATCCATTTAATTGCTAACAACTTACGTAAATTCACCTTCGCCAACAAATCTACAATGGTGGCTTCAAATCTAAACTTCATATTAAAAGGAGAAAAAAAATGACACTCCAAGATTCAAAATCATCAATATCATTAGTTTAAATACAAACCATTCTTAATGGATGAGCAATCTCGTCCTCTCACTTTCCATTCCCAGAAGTTCATTAGTTTTCCAAACAAAAGACCCTAATCATGTCAAACCACCATTGGTGTTTATCCAAACTCCAAAAAGATTTAAAATCACAGTTCCAAAATCAAGTATTGAGGTCTGAAATTGATGGGTATAGAGTTAGAGCTTGTGTGTCAAAGACTTTCACTCCAACATGCAATAAGAAACATTATTTACACGAGGGTGTATAATTTTGTGTTATGAAGTTTGGATTTGAAGTCACCATTGTAGATTCTTGGGTGAAAGATGAAATTAATTAATTTGTTGGCCTTGAAATGAGTTTTAACAACATTCGTTATATTATGTTGTCAATTCATCAAATCATATGTTTGATTCATTAAATCCAAATTATGTTTATCTCCATAAAGTATCCATCAAATCGCACTTTGCACTCCAGTTTCAAAAGTGGCTTTGTTTGGTACTTTAATTTTGAAATCGTCTCATTTGGCCCCCTTACATTAAATGCACTTGACCAGGGGTAAAGTGGGATGATTAGGAAAGTGTCAGAAGTAAAGTGAGATGGTTTAGAAATTAAAGTACCAAGCAAACTCATTTTTGAAATTAGAGTATAAAAGTGGGATTTAATGAATACTTTAAGGGTTAATTACAATTTAGGGCCTGAACCCAATAGGGTGTTCCCCAAGCAGAGACCCAATTTTTTTTTTGGCGAAATAGGGCTCAATGCGCTTTTTTTCATCAATCTAGCGCTTTTTGACGGAAATCCTCAAGAAACCCAGTTAACTACCCATGTGCCTTTCTCGTGCCATTTTAATGGGGGTAATTTCATCTCTCTAGATTGGAAACAGATTGGATATGGCGCGAAAATGTATTGCCGTTCCCTCCAAACACAATCGACGAGTTATATATATACTCTTCATAGAAATTAGGAATAAGTTTGGGGATTTCATCATGGACACGAACTTGATTTGCAGGTGCGGTACGATTGCTCGAATGCAAACTTCATGGACCGAGAGGAACCCAGGCCGAAGATTTCTACAATGCCCAAACAAAAAAGTAAATTCTTTCACGAGAATGAACCCTTATATTTGTTGTTAAATTTTTTAACTTGATTCATCTCAAATTTCAGTTTCGAGATTGTGGGTATTTTGTTGGTATGACACAGAGATGTGTGCAAGATCTAATATTGTGATTCCTGGTTTGATCCGAAAGAGAAATGAAATGGAGGCTGAAATTCGAAGTTTGAAAAGAAGACAGAAATTCTGGGTGTTGCTGTTGATATTCTCATGGATTGTATATGTGATTTGGTAATGTTGATATTTTAGGGGGTTTAGTAATGGTCTGTGATGGAGGTTGTGGCTTTGTTGAATGCAATACATGTTGGGACTTTGTTTTCTAATTAATGCTAGTAATGGTGTGTAATGGTGATAAGTTGTTGTATTTTGGGATTTTGTTTTGTTGAGACTAAAAAGAAATGTAATTGAAACATGTATTAGGTATTAATTCAATGAAATGCATTAGATTTTGGTATGTAACATTGAATTACCTTACTCTGTTTCACTGTTGGAATGAATTTATGCCCTATAATTCATATACATACACAACTACACAAGTGACATACACATAAGTTAAAACTCAAAAGCTGATATATTTCATCAAAAGTGGTTTAAAGTTTTGTTGCCAAAACACTAGTCAACAAGCATAGCAATAAAGGCCCTACAAGGGCATTTAAGTATCAACCTAACAAGTCCCATGAAAAATAAAATGACAAAAAGTAATAATGTGTCCAGAAGAGAATCAAATTCTCTTTAAAAGCAAAATCCTGCATTTCCAACCTAACAAGTGACATGAATGATGGTTCTTCACTTTTTACTTTCTAAATTTTCTTTTGCACACATTTTCTTTGCAGTCTCCCTTAAATATTTTCAGGTCACATACTTCCTCCCACCTCTTTGAATATATGGTTGTGAAGTGATTTGAGTGGTACTCCTGCTTGATTCATCTTGTCCACTAACCGCTATGCTTGTAAACCTCTAATCAGCATTCCTCATCTTTATTCCGGTAGTGGATTGCATTACACCAGGTGGAGGTTGAGACAAGCTTACTTGAATTGATTGAGTTTCTGGAGAAGAAAATAATGAATGTTGAGACATTGTCATTTCAGGTACCATTTCATCTTCTTCATCTCCTAAGTAAATTATGTTGGAGATTATTCCATACGCCCTTGAGAAAGGCCTTACGTTACATCATGTTATCATTTGTTATAGAGATAACAACTATGATTATTATATATTTTGCATGTTTCGTATAATAATCCCCGTCCCTAGTACTTATGAAGAACTAGTATAAGTTTAATCGATGATCATGTGATGATTATTTGTATGTGATACAAATCAAACTTATGGGTACTTGTTGGTGAACAAGTACTGGACATGACCCACTATGAGATTTATGTCATGGTCAAATGTCATAATTAAATCTCATTTAGTTATATCATTGGAATCCTTAGACCTGAGATTATCATCGTCTTCCACATGATGAACGTTGTATTTGACGTACTCAAACGCTACCCTTAACCAAGTGGTTATAAAGGCTACGATTGGCACAGTCAGATTCTTGTAGGGAAGAATGATAAGTCAAGATGTGATGTTGTATCTCTTTATTTCCAAGAGATATATCTGCTTGGCCACTCGAGCATGAGATTGATGATAGTGTATGGTCATACCCAAATGAATTGATGTGTTCAATGTTATTTGCTCATATCAATCTACTCGGGATCGAGAAAGCATTGGACACTTAAGTTGACTTAGACTGTGGCTTATGTTCAATATGATATCGCGTGAGAAAGGATCATGATATGTTCTATGAGGATAAACGAACTTCGTTAAGTTATATTAATTGGGTAGTCATGATGTCTTGCTAGAGTCCGCTCATGATTTATGGGTTTGACCTTGGTTGGACTCATTTCTAACTTAATATAATCCTATGGGGTCACACACAAAAGAACGAATTTACAAAAAGGCTAAAATTGGAATTTCAGAAAAGAGCGTAAAATCGAATTTAAGGAAAAATTGGAAATTTGTTCCAGCATCAAAGATCCGTCTGGACCCTCCCTAAGACCCGGTCGGACCTCTGTTGGAGATTATGCTCTAGGCCCTTGAGAAAGGCCTTACGTTACATCATGTTCTCATTTGTTATGGAGATAACAACCCTGGACTATTATATGTTTTACATGTTTATTATAATAATCTCCGTCCCTAGTACTTATGAAGGACTAGTATAAGTTTAATTGATGATCATATGATGATCATGTGTATGTGATACAAATTAAGCTTATGGGTACTTGTTGGAGAACAAACACTGGACTTGACCCACCTATGAGATTTATGTCATGGTCAAATGTCATAATTAAATCTCATAATAGTCATATCATTTGATATCCTTAGACCTGAGATTATCATGGTCTTCCACATGATGAACATTATGTTTGACGTACTCAAACGCTACCCCTAACCGGGTGATTAAAAAGGCTACGATTGGCATAATCAGATTCTTGTAGGGAAGAATGATAAATCAAGATGGAATTTGTCTCTCCTCAAGAGATATATCTGCTTAGGCCACTCGTAGAGTGAGATTGATGAAATGCGTGGCCGCGCTCAGATGAATTGATATGATCAATGTCATTTTCTCATAATCAATCTACTCAAGATCGAGAAAGCATTGAAAAATATAAGTTTACGTGGACCATGACTTATGTTCAATATGATATCGTGTGACAAAAGGATTGTAATATGTTCTATGAGGATAACGAACTTCGTTAAGTTATATTAATTGGGTAGTCATGATGGCTTGCTAGAGTCCACTCATGACTTATGGGTTTGACCTTGGTTTGACTCATTACCAACTTAATATAATCCTATGGGGTCACACACAAAAGAACGAATCAAAGAAAAGGCTAAAATTGGAATTGCGTAAAAGAGCGTAAAATCGGAATTAAGGAAATCTGAGAAAATAAGGTTTCTAGAGGGTTGGTCCGGGCGGACCTATATGGTGACCCGGGCGGACCTCTGTTGGCCCGGGCGGACCACCCCTCCAGAAAGTCTGTTTTTCCTGATTCGAATTTTGACGGGATTTGGACTAAATTTCTTAAATAGTTTAGGACTTTTGAGTTTAAATACACCTCTCTTTACAAGGTATTAACCTAATCAGAATATATCATTATTGGTAGCCTCCATGTGTTTGTGAAATATATTCTTGAGTTTAGATTATGAATCAAAAGCTCAAGAACACCAATAAATTCATATAGCCTTTGAAGATTAGAAAAGCGTGTTTTCTAATGGGTCTAGCAATCCAGATCTAGAATGGTTCAAGATATTCGTTCGCGTGTGGATACACATAGAGGATGTTTGCTTTAACATCTCAAGTTCGTGTTCCTGTGATCCTGATTCAAAGAACGAGGAGATCAAATCTTAAAGCTTGAAGATTTGAAGATCCGAAAATTTTAAAGCACCGTCATGGTTAGTATTCTGAATTGATCTTGCTATTAATTTAATCATCATGAATGGATCTTGGGGCTTAGGGTTTTGTTGATTGTTATCGATTTCTTCCGCTGCGCATGTTGCCTCAAAACCCAACAACCTAAAGGTTCAAAGGAGGGATCCGGTCGGACCACTTGGTATACCCGGCCGGACCTGGCTGGTTTCGGGCCTGGTTTTTCCTGATTCGATTTTGACGGGTTTTTGACCTATTTCTCCTAAAGTGTTTAGTTTAATAAGTATAAATACCCCTCTCTTAACACCAGTCCACATGGTATTAATGGAATGATATTGTATCATTATTGGTAGCCTCCATGTGTTTGAGAAACACATTCTTGAGTTTCGATTGAGAATCAAAAGCTCAAGAACACCTATAAATTCATATAGCCTTTGAAGATTAGAAAAGCGTGTTTTTTAATGATTGGATCAAGCAGTCCGGATCTAGAATTGTTCTAGATATTCGTTCGTATGTGGATACACATAGAGGGTGCTTGCTTTAGCATCTCAAGTTCGTGTTCCTGAGATCATGATTCGAAGAACATGGAAAAGATCAAATCATAAAGCTTGAAGACTTAAAGATTTGAAGATCCGAAAATTGTAAACGCACAACAACGGTTAGTATTCTAAATTCATCTTCCTATTAATTTAATCATCATGAATGGATCCATGGGCTCTAGGGTTTTGTTGATTTTCTGTTGCCGTTTCCGCTGCGCTTGGTGCCTCAAAATCCAACAGTGGTATCCGAGCCCCATTCATGTATGATTATTTTAATTTTATCATGTTAAATATATGATTTGATTATATGATCTAGCATGATGTGAATTTAGAATAAGGGATTTATGTGAATTGATTGGTGAAACAATTATATATATGGTATAGAATGATTATGAACAAGGTTTTCAAGATGTATGATTAATATGATTAATCTATTTATCGCATCATCAATCTCTTTAATATGATTATTGAATTGATGATTCTTGATCTTGAAGAACAAATTGTTTGTTCTTAGGGTTTGATGTTTATGATAATTTGATTATCATAAATAGTTGAATACTTAAAGGATCAAGATTTGATAAATTGCGTTCGTGCAGTTCGCATGCAATACACGTTTTCATGCATAATTTTTGTCCAAAATTTTCGTGCAGATTACGTGCATCGCACGTGTAGTCCAAAATTTTCGTGCAGAATTTCGTGCAGTTCGCGTGCAGTGCAGATTTCGGAATTCATGTTTTCCAGACTTGGAGATGCATTGTAGAATATGTATTGTTCATAGAATTGGATTCTATGAAGTAATGTATTCTTAATAGAGTTGGACTCTATAAAAGAATTCATTATTCAATATGTATTATACTTAGAGTAGAATTCTAAGAAAACCTCAAATTCATAATTATATTCACATAATATCCATTTATTAATTAATTTGATTAATTATACTTTTGTAATGCGCGTTGCTATATGAAAGAACTTTCATAAAATTTAAGTCTTGTGTCAATCTATTATTAAAACAATTGTGAGTACACCGGGTAGTTTTATGTGGGCTATGCCAAAGCGAGGTGCATTAATTCTATTAGTGTATGAGCAAGATGAGTGAATGAGAGTTTCCTATACGTTTAACGTTGTTTGACTTAATTAGGCTATCATAAGGGTTATGGGCCTAAAGCACAAGATGAGATTAAAACATGTTTGACATAAGATGTCTAACAATCTCATAAAGAATCTAAGAGTCACATATTGATGTGATTGATAAAAGTTATCTACTTAATTAATTTAATTTTGAGCAGTATCGCCTAAGCGGACTTGAAATTAAATTAAAGTTGGATTATACAATTGCTGTATATGAAGGTTATATAATTTAGTGGGAGTATTTATGAAATACAATTATTTATCTCTTAAATGATTGGTATGAAATATAGGTGTATATTTATTTGCATATTTGCGTAGAATGTTAAATTAAAATATTAATTGTGTTTATTACTGCAATCTGTTCTTTAAAAGGACAAAGTTAAAAGAGAATGAAATTAATTTCTTTGATTGGATCATGAGCTTAAGAATTGTTCTAAAGAAAGAACGGGAAAATTATACCTATCAATTTTTCTTTGGGCAATGCTAGGGGCACAAAAGAAGTTTACAAAATGAGGTGGCGATATTTTATTGGTTGCATCGATTGTGGACCCGACACACTCTAATTAAAAGCACCAACAAAATATTGACATATCATTTTGTGAGCCAAGTTTTGTGAGATTTTTTTGTGACAAACTAGTCCATTCGTTACCTATTCTGTTAAATTTTTTCTAAAAATCATAGTTTTTCTAGTTTAACAATGTATTTATGTTTTTTAAAATTTAAAATTAAAAAAATTGTAAACTTCAAACGACAATAAGCAATTTTTTTTAAAAAAATAAAAAATATTTTAAATTGGTATTTTTTATGATTTTAAATTGTATTTGTAAAATTCAAAACTAAATATTGGTGTTTAAAAATTGTTGTGTATAAAAATCATAAGATATAAATTTCATATTGATTTTTCTAGTGTGATTCTCTTGAACATGTTTTTATTTCAAAAATTATAATATTATGTTGCACTTATATAATTTAAAAATAAAAAAGTTTTAACCAACAATTTATAATTCAAAAGTGTAATATTTACCTTATCAGATGTATAAAGGAGATTTTAGAAATATTTAACGGAAAAACAATTAACGGTCATCCATTTTTTTTTTAGTTTAGTTTGCTTAACCTTAGTTAATTAAGTGGCGAGGTTGAATATTTCGGGACTTTATTGGCCTACGTAAATGATGTTGCAAAATTGAGTGGCAAAGATGAATATTTTAAGATTTGGGTGGCCTATATGAATTATATGTTAAAGTTGGGCTGCCCAAATAGTAGTTTAGTTATCTTGTTAAGTGTGAGTGTATGTTTATCTATGTGCTGCCTGTGTAAGAAAAGAAAGAATAATACTATGGGCACAAAAAAGTTACAAAATCTTGCTCACAAAATTCCAGTTGTAATGATTTTATTGGTGTTTTTAAGTAGAATGTGGCGGGTCCATTATCAATACAACCAATAAAATATCGTCACATCATTTTATGAGCAATATTTTGTGACCTTATTTTGTGGCTCTAGCATTATTGCTCAAAAAGAAAATATCCATGCACTGGTGGGGTAGTCGTAAGGTGGGGTTAGTGGTAACACTTGACTGGTGAACAGTGGCGTATCTAGGATTCTAGGTCAGGGTGTGCACTTTCTTTGGGGAAAAAATTTGGGGTCCGGTCATCATAAATTATAACAACAATTGCTAAATAAATCCCCAAATCATCAATTTTCAATTTTTAAAACCCTAAAATTGAATTACAAAAAAAATACCTTTTTGAGATTGAGACATTGCCGGAGAAGCGGAGCTCCAGAGGAAGGAGAAGCCATCCACTGTTGGAACCGAAGCCGATGGCTCACATCGAGGGCGTTTGGAGAAGAATCCATCAAGCTTATATTGCTTACCTATCAAAAATAATAACAACAATTGCTCAATAAATCCTCAAATCATCAATTTCCGATTTTAGCTCAATAAATTCTCAAATCATCAATTTCAGAACCCTAAAAATGAATTTTAAAAAAAAAATAAAAATACCTTTTTGAGATTGAGACATTGTGGAGGAAGGAAAACAGGGGCAGATCACGGAAGAGGCGACTTACCGCCGTGGCCGGTGGTCTTCTATACGACTGTGCCGGCGTCGCGTCGTCTCCATCGATTTGCGATTTGCAGAGCGAAGAAATGGAATGCGGATTCACGGAGACAGGCGACTTGCCGCCGTGGCCGGTGGTCTTCTGTGCCACTGTGCCGGGCTGCCGGCGTCTTCTCCGACGTCGATTGGCGATTTGCGATTTGCATAGCAAAATAATTGGAATGCGGCATACAAAAAAAAACTAGATGGTCTCTTATGCATTTCCCGTTTAAGTAGTGTTTAGTCTTTTAGGAATAGTTTTATTTTTAACACTCTGCACCCCTCTTCTTTCAAAAATCTCAATTTACCCTTTAAAAATATGTGCATTGGTGCACTCTGGTCATATACTACATCCGCCCCTGCTGGTGAATGTCAAACTTTTTGGGTGGAGGAGTGATTGGGTGGGGTTGGAGATCGTTGTATTTTCGAGTGGGGAGAATTTTGAATAAACGTTATGTTGAATGTCATCTTTACCCTTTAAAAATATGTGAAAGGCATGTGACTTGTTTTTTAACGAAGATTAACTTTTTAAACATCTTTGTATGAAAGGCATGTGACTTGTTTTTTTTTAACGAAGATTAAATTGCAATTAAACCTACCGGGCAATGCTAGGCTTACAAAAGATGGCTACAAAATGAAGGATACAAGATGTGGTGGCGATATTTCATTAGCTACATCGATAGTGGACCCGGCACACTCTAATTAAAAACACCAATACAATTATGACACCTCATTTTGTAAGCCACATTTTGTAGCCATCTTTTGTAACTTTATTATTTCCCAAACCTATATACTCCCTCTGTCTCAAAATAGATATCGTTTTGAAGTGTTTCACACATATTAAGAAATGTCATTAATGCATGTGAAGAAGTCTCAAATACCCCTAAAATAATTCAACTACCTAAGTAATTAAATGGTTAGGTAAGAGATAGTTCACTATCATTATTAAGGATATAATTGGTATAGAGCAATAAAAAAGCTGTGAAAATAGTGAAACGACAAGTATTTTGAGACAAAATTTAACTCCCAAAACGACATCTATTTTGAGACGAATGGAGTATCAATTTTTCTTTCGTTTCCTTAGGTTACATACTTAGCGTGGAATCGAACGCGGAGGCCGAAATATGACCGTTGGAGGAGATAGGAAAACCAGGTGCTTTTTGAAAAAAAAATAAAAATAAAACAAAAATAGGATAACTATTAATCCAGCAAAATATACCTAAAATAAGTGCGCAGCGAATCCAATACCAAAGGCATTGTTATCCCCCATCCATTTCAAAGCAAGAAAGCCGAAAAATTCTTCTTTCTCTTTCTATAAAATTATCATGGCGGATCAGAAATTAGGAGAGGAAAGAGGAGGAGAATTGAGGACAATGGTGGATGATCATCATCATCCCTACGCATTCCATGTATCTGGACCTCGCAATGTTTCTTCTCCCAATTGGAGAGATCTTCTCAACTCTAGTTGGTTAGTTTCCATTGATTTAGTAAACCCTTTTTATCTATCTTTTTTCTTGATTTAATTTTGGTAATGATATTTTCGCTCAATTGTGAGATTTGGTATTTAGGGTTTTGTAGATCTGATTTCGTAACAATTTGGGTTTTCTTCTGTTTTAGTTTTAGCAAGTTTGTTCTTGATTGATCTGAATTTGTTTAGCCTCGGCCATTTTCTTTTCCACGGTAAGTTCGTTCTTGAAGTGAAATTGCCTTTTTGAAGTTAATTTGAGGTTTCTTAAGGCAAAAAATAATATTTTTTCCATGAATTAATTTTATCTGGAAAATGTTTAGTAAGTTTGTTCTTGACGGGACTTGACTTTTTAATGATTTTGAGTTTAGAATTTGAGAATTTCTATTTCAATTTTTGATATTTTTTTTGTCTAATTTTAGGATATCATAATTATAGTTTAAACCCTAGCTTACTAGCTGAAACCCTAAATCGCTACTTATAGCACCCAGATGGCCGCGTGCAAAAGGCGGGATCTATATAAGTTACTCAAATGGGATGCAAGTGCACCCAATACTTCCCCTATTCAATAGGAATAATTTTCCTTTTAGCTAAATTTGAATAAGTCCCCCCCCCCCCCTTCTTCTTAAATTTTGTAAACAGTTAGGGAAGTTGACTTTAGTCACTTAACTAGATTTTCATCTTTCTTTGATTATGGACACTCATTTATGACGGATCCATTGAACTAACAATCTACTAGCAATTTGATCACTAGGTTGTTTCTTTGGCTTGACTTATCTTGATACTACCAGTTTTTTCTTAACTGTCTTCCGTGTTTGTGGCCTTTGCTTATTTCAACCCGTGGAATTAGTACAATTACACATATTGAGTATGGAATTTTTGTTTTATTATTATTACTATTGATTTATGTTAAGAAGTCTGATGATTCATCAGTACAATTCCTCTTGAGAGGTGGAATTCGTCTGTTGATTTTCAATCTCGTATATATGCAGTTTGTTGATACCTTAACTGGACTCTGATTAGAGATACTAACCAATATGAGGCATCTAACATGTAGGTGTGGTATCTATTAAGGTGTTAAATACTACTCCCTCCGTTCCCAAAAGAATAGTCTTGATTTTATTTTATTGGTCAATCTGAGTATATTTGTAAACATTGATATGGATATTATCCAAGTTTACTATCTAACATATTTAGAAGCTTACAATCTGCTGAAGGAAAAACAGGGTAGCACCTGAACCATTTGCGCGGATGAATTGCAGTAGGAAAAGAAATCAAAATTAAATCAAAATTCGTATATAATCATGTTTCGCAGCACAGGACTTGCACATTATTTCCTTCCATTGTTTATGCAAAGGGAGATTCAGGCCACCACTATACTTTTACTTTCTTAAACTATACAACTGATGTTTATTTATTTTACTTGATTTACACGGAGAGGAATGATTTGTTTCGACAATGAGCTTTGCCTTTGTGTGATCAAGGTTTAATAATCACGGGGGAGTGATACTTTTAATCCAACATTCAAAATGGGCATTGATACTAATTAGGAGACTTTTTATCAGCTTCTGTCTATGATTCTTTGCACTCCCCCCCCCTCCACTTCAAAAAGATTGTCCCATTTGACAAGTCAAACTTTTTATGCTCGATGTTGTTTACCTTCTTGAAATGGCAGTATAATGACTTGAAATTGCAGTATAAAGACCGTTTTTTTCTAGAAATGGAACAAACTATGAGGAACAAACCAAAACTAACTCTTCAATTTTCTCACTTTTCTTCTTATACAATAAAATTAAATAACTTACATTTTGCAGGAAAAATGGGAATTACAAGAGAACTGTAATTGCGTGCTTTATACAAGCAGTTTACCTGCTCGAGCTTGACAGACAAGAGCAGAGAGGGGAAGAAAACGCTTTATCTCCAAAATGGTGGACACCCTTTAAATACAAGCTCTCCAAGACATTGATCGATGAAAGAGACGGATCCATTTACGGGGCAATACTAGAATGGGATCGTTCTGCAGCCTTAGCTGACTTCATAGTTATCAGACCAAGTGGTGCGCCAAGGGCAGTTTTAGCACTCAGAGGGACACTTCTTAAAAGCCCAACTATCAGACGTGACATAGAAGATGACCTTCGTTTTCTTGCTTGGGAAAGCCTAAAAGGGTCCGTCAGATTCAACGGTGCTTTGGAAACTCTTAAATTATTAGTCAACTCTTATGGGAGTAGTAATGTAGCGATTGCAGGTCATTCTTTAGGGGCTGGTTTTGCCCTCCAAGTGGGAAAAGCTTTAGCTAAGCAAGGGGTATTTGTGGAAACGCACTTATTTAACCCACCTTCGGTTTCACTTGCTATGAGTCTGAAAAATATTGGGGAGAAAGCTGGATTCGCGTGGAAGAGGCTAAAGTCAATGCTTCCAGTTTCGGTTACCGAGTCAACTCGGTCAAGCAGTGATGAAACGGGAGCGGGAGCAGTTATTACGAGTGGTCAAGTGGGACTGAAGCAATGGGTACCTCATTTATACGTAAATAATAGCGACTATATTTGTTGTTATTATACAGAGGAGGGTAACAACAACGCGGAAAAGGAGAATATGGGTCCCGATATCGCAAAACGCCAAGCTGGTGCTGCGAAATTGTTTGTTTTGTCAAAGGGTAAACAAAAGTTTCTCGAGGCGCACGGATTAGAGCAATGGTGGGGTGATGATTTGGAACTCCAATTGGCTGTGAATAACAGTAAGCTCATAACTAAGCAGCTCAAGTCTTTGTACAGCCTCCCACCACCTCTAACTCAAGGAAGGAATTCATAACAACAGGTGTGCTCTCCAAGTACTACTAAGTGCTAAATACTCCCTCCGTACCAAGATGAATGTCCAAAAAAATAAAATCAAGTTTGCTCTTGATCAAGACCGAATTTGAGTGTTTTTTGGACATTTATATTTGGACGGAGGTAGTAACTTGTTTTCGATTGTCAGAATATAAAACACAGTGTACGTATCAGTTCTTGACTTGTTTGATTTATCTCAAGTGTTCATTGCCATATCCCCTGTTTTTCTGATGATTTCTCTGAGCATTTTCTTTCCAAATGTATGTTCATGATAATAAAAATAATTATAAAGAAAACAAGTAAGAATCTTGTTTGAATGATTGGGTGAAAGAAACATGAATGGAAATGAGAACATAATAATTTAACAATATACATATACAAAAAAATGAATAATAAAAATTCACCTCATCTTTATACAAATGATATATACAAGTGAACAAAATATCAAAAAAAAAAATGGAAAAACCTTGGGTCGAGGAACTTTTATCACATGATCATCCCGGTCAAGTCGTAGTCATACATGCAGCTAGGCTCGGGTGCAATATTCACTGGAACATAGCCATGTTCATAACTTGAGTTAACTAACGGATCCATCTCTAGTAGCCATGACTCAACGTTTCTGTACTGTGTAAAATGATCAATATTTTCCATTAAACTACCAAACTCACTGAATGTATTTGTTGTTATTGTTGTTGTTGTTGTTGTTGTTGGTTGATAATAGCCTAGTTCTTCGGGCGAGCAATAATATTCCAAGGAAGGATCAGCAGTACTGAAAGAATTAGCCTGAACACTAAGTTCAGATGATGAAAAATCTGGGCTGCTTTGTTGATAACTATTATAAACAATATTAGTAGCTATATCATCTTCGATTTCAATAACTGGAGGTGGGTTGAAATGATCATCGTGTGGTAGTGGTGGAGAAGAAGAAACTAACGGAATATTTCCATTTCCCGTTAGTTCTTGAACAAGGTTCTTGAAACTGGCAGAGTCGATTATGTAAACTTTGGGACGGAGAACTTTTATGAGGCTGTTGAGTTGTTTTTTCTTGTCGTCGTTGTTGTTGTTGTTCTTCTTCGTTATTTTCGTGGAAGCTTGACTTAGTTTCTTTCCCATAGTTTTTTTTTTTTTTTTTTTCAAGATTGATTTTTTCTGGCTTTGGAATAATCAAAAATTTGAACTTTGAAGGTGTAAGCAAGGTTTGTTCTTGCTCAAATCGCAGGATCCAAGAGGTATTAATATTAGGGGGGGGGGGGGAATTGTATGTTTAAGAGGGAGAAGGGTGGTGTGGATAGAAGACAAAATGAAAGATAATTTAAAGATGCTGAAAATGATGTTCATTCTACACTAATAAGGTTTGTATTTTATTATTCTTTTTATATAGTATATATATATATATAAAATACCTAATTTACCCACCAACTTAAATCTCTTTGTGTTGTGTAATTTTGTTTATTTTCATTTTTCCTATTAACAAATCCAGATAGTTATGACACATAGAATGTAATTTCTTATAATAAAATTAATTATTACTTTTGAAATATGTTTTAAAATGGTAAGCATGGTTCAAAACATTCAAAAGATATCAATTTTTTGGTGTAATTTATTTGGTTCATGGAAGCATCACTAACCATGAAATTGCACATGAATAGTACTTAAAACAGAATTACTGAGATTTGCAATCCATTTTTTTTTTAATTACTATGGGAAAATCCACAGTTAAAAAGTGGTAAAATGACATAATAATACTCTGTATGCACGTATATAGTTTTAGCAACGCTTAAATGATCAAAATTGTAACTATTATCAAGTTTAACGCAATATTCATAAGAGACATGTACTATAATAAATCAGCAATTTTTTTTAATTACAACAGCAAATATTTCGCTGCAACAGTTTTAATCCGTAATTGTGTGTGAGACTACTATTGACCAGAAATGTGGGAAATGCCCGGACTTGTACGTACATGGACATTGGTCAATTATAACCCCCCCCCCCTTTTTTTTGTTTCTTTATATTAATAAATAAAAGTTGTATATATTGGTCAAATTGTTGAGAGTGATTGAAAGATAAAATAAGGGATGATTGATTAGACTTATAACTAAGTAATTAAATAATGTGGAATGAATGATAATAAACATAATTAAGGGATCAAAAGTGTTGAATAACATTAAGGGCACGCAGTCAACTATTCATTCATTTGTATTTTTCACTTACATCCATATTATTTCCCTTTCTTAATTAGATGAACATGAAATAAAGAAAAAAAGTTCTAGATAGTTACGTATTTGTGTCTTGGATCCTACAAATTAAAAGCATACTTACAATAATAGATAAGTATGGGTAATTAGCCCAACCAACAAAACTTCTTTAAAAAATAATTTTCAATAAGAATTTATTATTTTGAAAGATATTCAAGAATTAATTGTTTTTAAAGCATATACAAGTAATAGATAAGTATGGGTAATTTTTGGTTTTGGGATATCGATTATAATATTTGGGTGTTTGATTTTTATTTCAAGATTTCGGTTGGGATTGTTGGGATAAATGCTTTTTAAAGTTGAGACGCCGCTTATACAACGAGAATTTCGTAATTCTGGGACAGTTGGAGTACAATGAGACGAAGATAAAAGTTGAGCTAAGGGCCACAAAAGCTGAGGGGAGCCAGATTTTATGGCTGGCGCTTTAAGCTGCTGCCATCAAAGTGAACGGGTTTTAATTGGGCCGAGGTGTATCCGTTGCGTGGTCGGCTACTTTGTGCAATTAGCAGCACAAACAAGGGGCGGAGCCAGAAAAATTTGTCAACGGGGAAAAGTTACACAACAAAAAAAAAAAAAAAAATTCAATTGTATTTTTATCAATGGGGGCAAAAAAAAATTCTAGTGTATTATTACTTTCATCTCAAAGGGGGCAAATTTCAGAAAATTGCACTAAACCCCTATTTTTTTGTAAATTTTTGCACTAGTAAATTTTTATTTTTTAAAAACTAATGGGGGCAATTGCCCCCTTTGCGTTGTGGGTAGCTCCGCCTCTACAAACAAGAATACTCATTTTTCAGTTGAGCAATGATAGGGTCACAAAATAAGGTCACAAAATCTTGCTCACAAAATGAGGTGGCGATATTTTATTGGTTACATCGATAATGGAACCGCCACACTCTAATTAAAAACACCAATAAAATCATTACACCTAGGATTTTGTGAGCAAGATTTTGTGACTTTTTTGTGCCCCTAGTATTATTCTTTTCACTTTGACTATTATTAGGATTTCTTCATGTCTTTGAAATTAGTTAGGCTATTAAGAGTTAAAGTATTTTATACTTTCATCCGTCCAAATTTAATTCAGTTTGCTCAGTTTTACTTAGAATAGAGAGATCAATAATTTTAGATCTAGGGTTTGCACAGTCAAGAATTTTGTGATCAAAATTCGTGCAAAATATATTAGTGTGATCTTTTGTAATTATTTCTCCAGTGATAATAATATTCCCTCCCCTCCCCTCCCCGTGGACGTAGCCAAGTTGGTGAACCACGTATATCCGTGTTCTTGTGATTGCTTTATTTACTCATCAAGTCTTGTTTAATTGCTCTAACAGGGACAATTTTGAAGAACCCTTTAAATTTATCACATACGCCCTTTGTTTGGGAAAGTTGTCTCAATTTAATTTTGTGATCAACACAAATGAACTTTGACTAAACATTGACGTTGATATAATCATCTTAGTGAAATTTTAAAAATTGTAATTAATTGATAAGTCATTGAGTGATTTATCATTAAAAAAATTGAGAATTTCATTGTGATAATTAGATTGACACTAATGTATTGTTTTTTTTTTTCGAAATGAAACTGCCATTATTGACACTAATGTATTGTTAAATTTTATTTGTATTGACAATAAAAAAATCAAATTAAGACGAAATTCCGAAACAGTGGAAGTATAAGGAAATAATTTTCAACTCTGTTAGTTTTCATTAAAGGGCGCTGAAGACAAGTTTGCCCCTATAACGTTGATTTCGTTTACTCCCTCCGTCTCAAAATAGATGTCGTTTCAACCACTTTACACATATTAAGAAATGCAATTAATGTATGTGAAAAAGTCTTATATACCCCTAAAGTAATGCAATTACCTAGGCAATTAAATAACTGTTTAAGAGATAGTCCACTATCATTAATAAGGGTATAGTTGGTATACAACAACAAAATAGCCTTGAAAATAGTAAAACGACATGTATTTTGAGACAAAAATTAACTCTCAAAACGACATCTATTTTGAGACGGAGGGAGTAGCTTTTTAACGGTTCATTCATTTTTGTACCACATTACACCTGTTCTACAAATGTAATAATCGAGGTGTAACGAAGACATGTTAGATAACCGTGAAACATAATGTCTGTAGGAAAAACCTTAACTTATCGAAAAGTATAAGTAGGCCCCTCAAGATTGTCAATCAGTCTCAAAATAAAATGAAAATCACTATATTCACACAGAACCATAACATTTGGTAAGAGATAAGCAATATTATTGCATTAGGTCTCTTTTAAGTCTAGAAATTCTAAACATCAATTTAGAGAAATCCTCCAGTCTCATCTGTAGTTATTGGCTTATCGAACAACAATTTTAAAATGCGACGCATCTTACCATATTTAATTGAAATCTCCCGGTAGGCCCGTCTCCATAATTATAGAGGTTTTGTGTTATATATGAATATTAGGCCTTTAATATACAAAAATTGACACAAAATATTTATAATAGTTTTTTATATAACAATTAAATCCGGTGGGATGTAGATTGTAACAGAAAGCTATAAGATCGCCGGAGCTTTGCCCGCGTTTGATTGTCCGAGCTTCGATATATTCACAGGATTTCATCTCTGATTCAAGAAGTGACTAAAGCAACACTTCACATACTCCCTCCGTCTCAAAATGATGTTTTCACATCAGAAAATTTTGGGGGAAACTAGTTCCTCCCTAAGTTATAAAAAATCATGTTTTTATAGGGTTTAAGGTTTAGCGTATAAGGTTTAAGGTTTAGGATATAGGGTTTAAAGTTGGGCAAATTGCAACTTAGTTACCCATGTTTTGCCAATAGTTGCAATGTGGTTCCCAACAGTGTAAATTTTGCAATCGCATAGCCAGCATTGTTAATTTGTTGCAATCCAATGTAAAATCAGTTAAAAACTGACTTTTGGTTAAAAAAAAAATGATTTATGTGCCTCGCACACGAATTAAAAGGGCAAAATAGACATTTAGTAGAATGAAAATATTAAAACCCTATAATTATGAATAATACCCATTTTATTTTTATATCCTAATTCTAGATCTGGGAAACTTCCCACCCCTTCCTTCCCTATTTCGTTATCTTCACCCTCCCTCCCATTACCCTCGCCGGAAAACTTTAAAATTTCTGTCCTCCCTCCTAAACCTCGCCTGAAGATATCTTCTTCAACCCAAGTCGTGTAAGTTTAATCGTCTTCCCCTCACCACTCGATCGGCTCCGCCTGTGCCCGTTTCTCAGTCCACCGCCCCTTGCCCGCGCTTCTCTTAGTTGTTGTTTCTTCCATCGATCGTTCCTCTGCTAGAGACTTTTCATGTAGTTGTCGGATCTTCCAGATCTTAATCTCGATTTTGATGGTTTGTTTTGGTTTTTAGGTTTTGAGGTTGGATTCAGATCTGTCGGTATTGTTGGTGGTGGTTGCCGGAGTTTTAGAAGAATGATGGTGGTGGTAGAGTTTTGAAATCGCCGGAAATAATGGTTTCGCCACTGATGTTTAAGAAAGGAGGTGGTGGGGTGGGATGGGAAGGGCTTTTGGAATCGTGGAATGGGTGAGATTTTGTGTTTGGGATTGACGAGAGAGAGAGAGAGAGAGATGAGAGATGATGAAGGGGTTATCATCTTTTTATTTTTCTCCACTTTCCTCTCATTTTCATTAATATCTCATGTAAGAAGATTTTCTTATAATAAATTTCAACCTATTAAGCATAGAAATTTCAACACATTTATTTAATCCTTTTTTATTTTTGTTTTTCATTAAAAATGTATAAAAATTATTATAAATAAATAGTATTTGCGTTTTTTTTAATCAGAAATGTCCATTTTGCCCCTTTAAAAACCATGTGCGCCCCACGTGTCTTAGTTTTTAACGAGAGTTACATTTTTAATGAAATTTATATCAACTTGCAACAAAATGACAAACATGGTTATGAGTTTGCAACTTTTACACTGTTGGGAACCCAATTGCAACTATTGGCAAAACATGGGTAACCAAATTGCAATTTGCCAAGTTTAAGGTTTAAGGGTTAAAAATTGAATTTTTTTTATAACTTATAGAGGAACTAGTTTCTACCAAAACCTATTATATTAGGACGACATAACTTTGAACAATAATTTAAATTTAATTTAAGTGTCCTAACAAAAATAAAACATTATTTTAGAATAAAATTAGTAGTACACTGTGATCCACCCACTATAGAAGAAGCCCCTAAATCTTGAGGCCCTGACAGGGCCGCCCTGTGCAAGGAACCTCTTGACAGGGACTTGTCTCCCGGTCCCATTTTCCCTTGCACCCGGAATACTGTATGGTGGAGTCTATACTCCCTTCATCTTTCAATTTTTTTTTTTTGGTAGATGACAAATAAGGGTTTGAAGTATGGGGGTCGTTCGTAAAAAAAGGTCTGATGTTTTAAAACTCGCAGATCAGAGTCTAAAGTTGATGAAAACTAGCAATTAAGGGATTTTTAATGGAAAAATTAGATTTTTCAGTTAAATGGACCTAACTGGAATAAAAGTTAATTTGTAAGGGGTAAAATGACTATATTAAACTTTAAATGACTAAATGTAAATTTTCACTAGTACTTATAAAGTTCACTAATTTTTTTTTTTTTTTGTAAATATATTCCACTAAATCATTTTTTAAAACGATACTAATTTCACTAAATTTTATATTATTTTTGAAAATACTTTACTAAATTAGTATTTTTGATAAAATATTTAAATAATTTTTTATTTGGGGTACTATATTAATCTAGCATAAAATAAAAAACTATAAAATTATATCTCCCCTTCTTTCTTTAACTAAAGTTATTTACCCTCAAATTTAGTTATACATCACATTTTCTTTTGCTTATGATGCATGAGATGGTGGGTGACGTGGGTTTACATAAGAGAAAGAGGAGAGATATAAATTTCAAAATAGAAAAAAAAATATAGGCAAAAAAAAGTTAAGTGAAATTCACTTCCAAAAAAACTAATTTCACTAATTTAATGCACTATGTTCAAAATTTTGAATTATAATAGATTAATTTAGTGAATTAGTTTCTCAAAAATAAATTTAGTGAATTTTTTCTTAGAAAAACTAATTTTGTGAAATAATGTTTCAAAAGAAAAATAAAAAATTGTGAAGTTAATATTTTTTACAAAAAAATAATTTAGCGAATTCAAAAAATATTAATTTCATGAATCATATATATATATATATTAGTAAAAAATTTACTTTTAGTCCCTAAAACTTTAAAATATTCGTTTTACCCTTTTACTAGTAAATTTTATTTCAGTTTAGTCCACGTGTGTATGGCACATGTGGATTTAATTGAAATTTTTAACTTTTCCATCAAAAAGCCCTTAATTGCTAGTTTTTATCAACTTTAGACCCTGATCTGTGAGTTTTAGAATATCGGACCCCTTTCTACGAACAACCCCCAAACTTCAGACCCTTATTTGTCATTTGCCCTTTTTTTTCCTATTACTACGAATAAACTTTAATTAATAATTTAAAGTTGATTTATTAGTTTTAATAAAAATCTAAAACTTGCTATTGATAGTATTATTGATAATGTATCAATTACAAGTTTTAGATTTTCATTAATATAACTAAACCAACATATAAGTATAGTTCAAAGTTAATTCGTAATAAAAAAAAAGTTTGAAGATTACTTTGGGACGAAATGAGTATGGATGGCAAAAAAAAAAAAATCCGCACCAACCAACTCGTGTACCAACCGTACCAATTATCATTGGTACATGGAAATTGGAATACCGAAATGTTGGTACGGTAGTACCGTACCAATTCTGTATAATTGATTGGTGCACGGCACATAAACTTATAAACTTAATGTTGGTTGGTATACTGAGTACCAATTAAAATTCCTAAAAAATATTTATTTTCATATAAATCTTAAATACATATACATATATAAATAAAATTTGGGTTAATTGCAATTTAGACCCTGAAGTACCATACCACCCTTCCAAGCGAACACTGACTGTCTTTTTTCGCCAGATCAGGCCTTGGGGTAATTTATTTTCGCCAGTTAGGGCCTTTTTGACAGAATTCGTTAAAAACTCAGTAAAAAGCATGTGCCATGCACGTGACTAATGGAATTGGGTAGTTTGAATTGCGATTAAGTTTGAAGGGGTTATAAATGACATCTTCAAAAAACAAGGGATGGAAAAAAAAAACTATATCCCACCTTCTTCCTCCTCCGTCACACACACACACACACACTCGCACACACACACGCGCACACACACATTCTCTCTCTCTCTCCTCTCTTACTCTCTCGCCGGAAAATTAACCCTTCCACTCCCTCCGACAATCGGTTAATTGAACAATGTGGAATCTCTCTGTTACCCATTTCCGATTCTTGACGTAAACAGCTAATTCTTGATCTCTTTACAAGTGAATTTAATTTCTCAATGGAGGTGCTAATCGGGTTCCTGAGTTTTACCCACAATGCAAGGTAAGAGCTCCTTCTGTAATTTTCCCTAATGATGGTGGCTGCTATTTCTTCGACAACACCAAACCCCAGAACTAAAAACCCATCAACAACGAGACCGCCATTGTTGGCATCCGAGAAGGACAATGGAATCGCCGGCGCCAACAACCCCAAAAGACCTAAATCAAGACAAGTTTCTTCCCTGTACTTGTCTCCTTCTCCTTCCCCCTCACCTTGTACTTCCAATTCTTCCTCTGGCTCGGCGACCTCCACCCCTACCTCTTCACAACCCTCGTCCGTTCTCTCATCCAAATCGACGGCGAAGAAACCGACGAGACCGATTCCAGTCCTGAAACCGAAATCGGTAAGTCTTGCGATTTCTTGAAGGATTAGCCCAATTTCTTGTTGGGATTCGAGAAAAGGATTTGTTGAAGGAATTTGATCATTGCAAAATTGATGTTAATAAAGTGATTTGATCTGGGGTTTTGATTGGATTATGTGTAAAATTGTGTAAAATTGAGTAAATTTTGATTCAAGATGAATGTTCTTGGACAGTTTTGAATTTCATTAATTTCATTAACAAATAAAAATTATTTTGGGAAGGAGAGAGTAATTAAGAAGTAATAAAAAGGAAATTATTATTTATATAATATAAAATATATAAATAGTGAATGCTCGAAAAGAAAATTTATTGGTTTAACAAAATCAATAAATAGTTTTTTAAAACAAAAAATTCAAAATTTGGTAAATTTAAAAAATTGATGAAAGTAATGATAACAAAGTTATATTGTATGGTTTTATTTAATATTTTGATAATTGTTTTTTGCTCAAATAAAAATTTTGATAATTGTTTTGATTTCAGCCCTATTAAGTTTGAAATTTTCATTAAGCCCCTTAAATGAAATATCAACTTCAAACTACCCATGACACATGCTTTTTAACTGATTTTTTAACGAATTCCGTCAAAAAGGCCCTATTTGGCGAGTTTTTAAATCATCAAGACCTGATTTGACAAAAAAAAAAAAACATATCAGGATTCGCTTGGAAGGGTGGTATGGTACTTTAGGGTCTAAATTGCAATTAACCCATAAAATTTCCTCCTAAAAATTAGTCTGACTTGGATTGTACTCCCTCCGTCCCATTTGAAATTGCAAAATGTTGACCAAAATGGTCAACTAAATTGTATGTTGACCGAGAATATGCGAAAATTTAATAGTCCTAAATTTAAAAATTGTTATTAATACTATTCTTAATGGTGAATCAATAACAATTTTTGAATTTTCATTTGGATTATTAAATTTTCTAGAATTTCTTGGTCAAATAAAATTAAGTTGACAAATTTTATCAACATTTTGCAATTTCAAATGGGACGGAGTATATCATTTCCCAGCCCATTAACACATTGTTTTGTTATTTGTCATATATTTAAATAGGGTATGGAATCTGTCAAGACGATGAATCAAGCTCAACTCCATCGGTTTCTTCTTCTCAATCAATTCCTCCATTTTTGTGAATTCCAAAAGGTTAATCTCATTTTTTAAATTTCACTTTTAACTTGCTATAAAATAAACTGATCAGAACAAATAATGCTCCCCATAGCATCATTTTTGTTTTTAGAGGAACCTTAGTGCTGGTGTGATTCTTGAACATCAAGAAAGATTATTATAAAATATTGGAATAATCAAATCATTTGGTGCCAAAAATATGGAAATTAGAAAAAAGGGGAACTTGATCAGATGAAATAACTGCCTCAACATCAAACAAATAATCATTCAAAATCCATATAAGTTTTATCTAAATATACAAATATAAACCTACAAAACATAATCAAAATACCTGAGGGCTTATTTTCTCTGGGAAACAGGAGGTTTTTCTGAAAGAGATGAACCAAGTTGAATCATGAGAGGATAAACAGGACTAAACTCCTTATCTCCCCTTCCCCTTACATTTACTGCATAATCATCAAGCGTAGCTTTAATACCCTTCCATATTTGATCCTCCCCTTGCGAATCAAGCCACAACGAGTACTGAAGTGGTGTCAGCTTGTTCCTCTGCATAGGCGACTGCAGCTCATCCGGGCCCCTCGAATAAAGATGGTGGAGTATAACACTTAATGGCAGATCTTGCAAAAGCGGGGATGACCCAAGTTGAGAAGTTTCCAAGAATATTATTGGTCGTAATGCACGTAGGGCCCGGTACGGTGGGCCCAGCTGCTCTACCGGGAACAAGTTCTGGCCCACAGCCAGTTCCAGCTCAGCCATATCTCGGGCCATTCTTAACTTGCCTGATTCTGACAAGGGTCTGACGAGTGAAGCGTGTCGGATGAAGAATATTAGAACTCGAGAGGCCATGCTTCTGACGAGACGGGTACTTATTGTTTCCATCCCGGCTGAGATTGCATTTGATGAGGATGGTAATAATCTTGATAAGAATTCTCTACGGAAGTGAGTTATGGACTTTTGAAGGTCTTCCATGTATGGGGATGCGTTATTGTCCATGGTAGCGTCCGTGCCGAGTGCACTGAAATTTTGGTCGTGGATTTCCAAGATGCATGATTCTAGACGGTCGAGCATGGCTTGGAATAAGGATGTGATGGAATCACAGGCGACACCGTATATTGTACCTAGTGAAGAAGACAAGAGTTCTGAGGCGATAGGAGGGAGTCCTTTAATCATGGATGATACTCGTATATGAATTTCTTGCAGATGCTGGCATAAGGTGAAGTTTTTAATCTGTGCTGCTGTTGCGGGACCTGTTATTTGACGTGCTTCAGGACCCGTAGATATCTGCCACACACAAAAAATAGAAAATAAAAAAGAATGAATAAGTATGCAGTGTGAACATACAAACTGATCTGAAATAAGATTTCAACAGATAATATTGCTCATCCAAAAGCTTCAGCAGTCTCAAAAAGAGGCACCTAATAGGTACTCCCTCTCTCCAAAAATGTATGTCCCAATTTTGTCAAAATTTGTGAACAGCTTTCGCTCTCTTGCTTTCCAGCGCCCCTCACCCGTTCTTGATCGAGATTTAATTGTTTACAAAGTTTTGAGAAGGAGGGAGTTAATGTTTTTAGTAACCCCACCCCCCTAGGCTTGAACAAATGGACAGATGAAGTGATAGTGTGTAACATGGTGCATCACGATAGTGTGTAACATGGTGCATCACAAAGCCCCAAAAAAGAACATGTGCCAACAAATGCACTTGGAATAGTAGCAGGGAAAACATATAAACACTAAGGATGGAACACAAGGAAGAGTTTTGACACCACACCAAGTAATTAATACAAAGAAAGAAAAAAAGGTCACACTACTAAAGACGCAGCCCAAAATTATTACTCATGCTTTAGTAAAGAGAGGGTAAAGTACAGAATTAGTCCATTTAATTTGATGTTCTCGAACTTTCTTTGAGCTTAGGCCGTGAGCAACTGGGCCGTTTAGCTGTGATCAAACACATGCCAGTCTTTGAGGGTAAAAGCGGAAGCCAAAATCAATGTTCAAACAAAGGAAATTAAGGGATGGAAAACATATAAATAAATATCTACGAACACTGAGTCTGAATGTTGGATAAACAATAAACAGATCAAAGAGATCAATCTTGAATCCCACGTTTCTCACTCCAAAGATGGTGATGAAGTAACCAAAGGAAAGAGAAGAGAGTCATAGGATTGACAGATACAAATGTTACGAAATCAGCATCCTCCATCAACCATTGTCTACCTACGGTGACCCCATTTGTTCATTTCCTTGAGCCTCAACCTAAGTGACCTAACTGCCAAACTCCACACTACTCTAAATGAGAGAGAGAGAGAGAGAAATAGTGAATTAGTGTTTCTGAGAAAATGGATTTAGAGAACCAACAGTTCAGATCTAACTTTTGAATATCTGCCAGGTCAAGAAGAATATATCAGATCTATGGATTCTTCTCTGTTGACAAATAGGTTTCAGGCGAAAAGTTATCATTTCAGTTTAGATGAGGAAAGGTAGATGCACTGGGAACATAGGAAAAGACATGCTAAAGAATTTGTGGATTTTAAAAATGTTGCTGGAAGTGACGAGGGAGATGAAGGCTTTGAGGGCAAGGTCACTGGTCAAGCTGCGACTAGATTTCTTGACTATCATTTTTAATTGGGTTAATGACAATTTAGACCCTAAAATGATATACCACCCTTCCAAACGAACCCTGATGTTTTTTTTTTTCGTCAGATCAGACCTTGAAGTGAAAAATACTTGCCAGTTAAGGCCTTTGTGATGGATTCTGTTAAAAATCTTGTTAAATCCACATGTGCCAAACACGATCTTAACATATTGACTAATTTGAATTGCTATTAAGTTTAAAGGGGTTATAAATGACATATTCTAAAGAATAAGGGGATGGAACAAAAAACAAAATAAAATCTATATCCCACTTCTTCTTCCTCCTGTCAAACCCCCCCCCCCACCACACACACACACACACTCTCTCTCTCTCTCTCTCTCTCTCTCTCCTTTACTCTCTCTCTAACTCTGACAAACTACCCCGTCGTCCCCGGCAATCTCCGGCCAGCAGCCCCGATATTCAACCCCTCTCAATCACTCTGGCGCACCTCACCCGTCTCTCCTCTACCCATTCTTCTGCCACGATTCGTCGTCAGAGAGCCTCATTATTGACGATAGACCCAGTTCCAAACTCGTTGGAATCGAAATCCCCTCGCGAATTGCGGTTCAAAGGAGGGGTTTTAATCAGAGGTTGTTGGGGTTGGGGTTGGGGTTGGGATTGAGGTTGAGAACCCACTTTGTTTTCCCCAAATTTCAAGCTGGGTTTTTATTTTTCTTTTTTAGAATGAATTGAGAAGCAAATTTCCACCATTTGTCTCACCTGACTCATTCTTCATCTGTTTTTGAGCTATTGTAGCTCTTAGTTTTGTTGCTAGGTGATTCTTTCCAACATCTGCTACATATGTGTTGTGTTGATTCATATGAATGGAAGATGCAGACCTTGATTCATTTAGTGATTATTTGGAGATGTAAAGAGAATAAATAAAAACCAATTGATGATTAGGGTCTAACAAGGGCTGGATGTTAAATCGAAGAAAACAAAGATTATGATAAACCAAACGGAGGATGAAGCTCTTGATGAGTCAGAGTATATATGAACATGGGAACTTTTTTTATTTCTTTTTTATTTTTTGAGTAAAGAGATTTTTGTTTATACAATTTATTTTTATGTGATGAAACAATAATTTATTTATATTTAATATAAATTAAAAATATTTATTTATTGCTAAAATAGACTCCCTGCGTCCCATTTCAAACTGCATAAACTAGGTTGTGCACGGGAATTAAGGAAAAAGTGAAAAAGGTGATGTGTTGTGAGTATAGATAGTTGGGTGGGAGAGAGAAAATGGAGTTTTGCAATTTTTAGCGGGACACCCAAAATGCTAAATTTTGCAATTTAAAATGGTACGGAGGGAGTATTTATTTATTGATGTTGAATAAAATATTCTTCCAAAAAAACAATTATTTGTTTTTTTTTTTTGTTTCAAACATAAAATTTAAAATAATTTAATATATTAAAGATGCCTAAACAACATAGTAATGGTTTCAAAAATAAATAAGTTGAACATTGTACTATTAAATGCACAACATATTTAATTAATTTTGGAATTGTCATTTTGTAAAAATAAATGGGTTTAACATCGGAGTATTTGAATTTTTGAAGATAATGAATTTATTTTTCTTTTACATTTGTTATTTTTGAAAATAATTTATTTGAGTTTTTTTGTCTAACTCTCCCCTCAGTTTTAGTTATGTCGTTTAACCCCCTTAAAAGAAACATCAACTTCAAATCATCCAATTTGTTAGTCACGTGCAATACATGTGCTACTTAACAGATTTTTCTAACAGAATCCGTCAAAAAGGCCTTAACTGGCGAGTATTTTTCACTTCAAGGTCTGATCTGGCGAAAAAAAAACATCAGGGTTCGTTTGGAAGGGTGGTATATCATTTTAGGGTCTAAATTGTCATTAACCCTTTATAATTTTTACTTTTTGGAGGTCAGATCTGAAGGACCTTTGCTTCATTTTCACCTGTCAGTTGCAACAACGCCTAGCAACCCTATGGAAAAGCATAGAATTTCTATCTCCCTATCCAACCCACGTTACCTAGGATTTTCGCTTCTAGATCATATCCTTTCGCATTAAAATCTCGTCAAGGTTGTTCTATAATTCACTCCTGGTCAGCATAAAGTGGGCCCGACTCCTCCAGAGAACCAATACCAGCAATCTCGTGGAAAAATGCATCCTTGACATGGCTAATATCCGAAAGACCTCCTTATTCAACTCCTTCAACTTCTCTTCAACGAACTTCAATTTTGCATAAAAACGAAGGCATAAACATCCCACCTCTGAACCTGCATTCCACCAACTATCTTGTCATGAAAGCTCAAATGCACCACACATATTCTTAAAACGAAATGGAGAGTGTGCCCTATACACTAGGTATGACTCGAGTATAAAAAGATCTAAAACTGGCCTATAGCAAATTCTGCCAAGATCACATTCTCTCATTCTCATTAAAGTGACCAGATAAATTGACCATTGGAGAGCTCAATCTCTTTTACATCATTCGAACAAATTACTTATCGAAACCTTGCACACTCGCAGTCAACCTAGACCCCCCCCCCCTCTTCTCCCAAGATCACATAATCACATTTAAGTTACCTCAAAGACACCATCTTGAACGACAGAAACTTACTGGATCATTTAACTTCTCCCAAAAAGCATCCCTCAACCTAAGATGGTTGGGACCATAAAATTAAGAGAACCACCAATTTCTTTTCTTTTCTCTTTTATCTCTAACCAAAAAGACAACGAGAAAGATCTACCAATCACATCCTTCTTATAAGCTATTCGATAATCAAACACTACAATAATACACTTTGAAGCACTACTTGAAGGATGAAACTCCCACTCCTGAAATCTTTATCCCCAAATACTCTTAATTAGCATAAATCTACCTTGCCACGTGTTGACTCCTGAACGAGAGTTCTCAACAACACTTCTCTCACTTTCCTCCTCTTTAAGAATCGCCATGACTGAAAGCATTCCAAGATATGATCTTCATAGGACCCTGTTAGAAGAAATTTTTTGCCTCCTCACAAACTCCCCATAGTACACCGAAAAATACAGCCAAACCAATTTTCTAATCTTGGCCCCTCTTATTAAACACAATCAAGCAAATCAGCAATCACTTTCATGTCTTCCATGTCTTCATGGCACAATTCAATTTCAGAACCCACATGGTTATCAAAATGCCCAACCAAACAACACTTTGAAAATGAAAGCCGACTTTCAATACTAGTCCTATCAGCTATGAAGTACACCCCAAAATCCCTAGCTATTACCCGATCCACCCTCCTCCAGGAGGAATGGAAGAAATTGCGCATTTCTGAAGGATTTTTTTTTTTGGGCATGATATCCATACTATCTTCAGAGGAAGTTCAAAAGTATTTAAAAGATCACATGTAATTAATTAAAACAATTAACATGGATATCAGTTCTGTAGATACTTGGCATATAAATCTCTACATCAATGAGGAGTTCTCATCAAGAACTAAACAATGAAGGGGACAATACTCGAAAAGGAAAAACTACGTCAAGTCATTGATAATATTCATCCAAGAAAAACGCTTTAAAAGAGGCATAATTCTCACGAACATAATTTTCATACAAAGTATTGACACTAAATGTACCTGGTATTCAGCTCTTTGAGCAAGCAAAAGTAGAACTTTGCTGATTTCACGTAAGACAAGAATGGTTAAACGTGCGTCCAGTTGAACAGCTTCAATTTCCTCCTGAATGCGCGATATAATTCTTGAGATATGCACTTTGGAGGGAACGCTCCCCCGACTAGACATTGGAAATACATTATTAACGAGATCTGACAAGCGACTCAAGCAGAGACCTAAGAAAGTGTTCTGAAAGATTTCAATGGCAGCAACCATTTGATCTCTTCCTTCTGCAGTCATAGCGGGGAGAACTCCTTTGACATCTGTGTCGCGTGAAATTCTTTCAAGTAGATTTTCGATTACGGAGAATAGCTTTGGGTACCCAACTGTAAAAATCTCTTTAACAAAGCTTGATGCTGTGAATGCAGATTTCATTTGGTTAGCAAAAGCTTTCACAAGGGCCTCCCAAACACGATCTGTCAGCATAGGATCACCCTCCTAAGAATAAAAAAGTATGAGTAAGAACGAAATGGTAATAGGAAAATGGGAAGAACACTATGAACAACAACAATAGCAGTGCTATAAAATGACAAAGAAAGCCCACATCCTATAAAACTTTCCCAAGACACAGAGATAGCAAAATGCAAAAATCAGCTAAAACTGTTGTAATCAAAGCTGCACGAAGAAGATTGAAGGGTAGAAGGGAAGGGGGAAAATAAAAGAACTAAAATGAACCACCTCTACTTTAGAGCCTTGACCCCTAGTTTGTAACTAACCAAAGCATCAATATCTTCATAATATAAATTGATGCGGGATTTTGCTCATCAAGGGCGTAGCACCATATACAAGCCAATTATAATTTTTTTCTTTAAAAGGAGAAAGGCAATGTCGAGTTTAAGTTGAAGAACCAACTAGAGCAGAAGAATCTCTAGGGATCTTGTAAATATTATCCAGCAAGTATTATTATCGATACACTTGAACTTTCCACACATTTTTGTCCCGCAACTGTACACAAACTGGAGAGTTAATACTTTGGTGATCTCTTTCACTTTCCACTTTTACGCTACCATATCACTGGATATGAATTGCATAATTGGAACAAGGGTTAACTGGGAAAAAAAATGCAGCAATTGCAATTCAAATTTTCATCCTAGAGATTCAGCAAATAAAAATGGCAAACATGTGAGATATAAAAATTATTTTTGTGACAGAGGGAATGAGGGATCAACAACCCCAATACAAGTTCAAGAGCAATGTTAATTGTACAAAGATCCTAAGGCCCATAGACAACTGAATCCACTTGGCCATGGTTTTCCACATCTTAATCATTACGCCAGTTTACACAATAAATATGCTTTTTGACAGAATTCATAAAATACTCAATGTAATTCCAGGTTTGAGATTTCTATATTATCATTAAGGATTTCTAAAAGGAACCATGCAAAACCCTACCTATGATATGAGTTCAAAAGCAAGGAATGACAGAAGAACAAAGAACTGGCTACCTTTGTATGATATGGGATCCACCTGCTAGCAGGTCACAACTGCTCAAAGCCTCATTAGTAAAATTAAGGTCAGCGATGTTTAAGTTGATGGGAAAACCCTATCAGAAAGGCCAGCACACAGACTCTTCCACTACTAAATATTAATTCATGATAACTAACTGATGCAAGATAGGCGTGGGTACACTTACAAAGATTGGACCAAACTTAGATGTCGAACAGAGCTTAAAAGGACTTTTACTAGATTACTTAAAGAATTTAAAGGCTGAAACTAATGTATTGGACTTGGGTACTATGGATTCACTTTTTGACTGAATGTGATTTAGGGTTTTGGTATGTTTTAAGGCTTGTCAAACAGATGTTGCAGGGGATGTTGAGGGGGACATAAGCATTAAGCATGACCAGTAATTAGGCCTAAAAGCATCTCATTTATGTGTTGGGCATGGGGGGATTTATATTTTTTTTTAAAAAGGAATTGAAGAATGAAATTGCAGAAAGGACAGAGTCTGGCTTCAAATCAAGGAAACCTTATCCATATGAGCATGACCAAGGACCCTGAGTATCACATGTAACGGAATTGCATCCTAGAATTCTAGAAATAGCACATATAATTACCCGAAAACTTTTTTATGAATCTCTCTTAGTCTGTTAAACTGAAAGTGTTATAGCATATTGATAGTCTACTACTAATCGAAGAATCCACTATTCCTAACTAGAAGCTAAGAAAGACATCTAACGATATAGATCCGGTAAGGACTTTAACTCATAAATATCTGAATATTTAAGCAAGACCCATAGGTTAATAAGAAACCTACTTCCAGCATACTGGAAAATTACTAACATACCATTGACTCCTAAAAAGTAAAACTGTCACGATCTAACAATATAATAAGACCACTAAGTAAATAACTTGGCTGCTGAAGGAATTAACCAAAATTTTCCATGAACTCGAGCAAATACGAGAATTGGGATACTTAAGCTCATTCGAATACAGATGAAAGAATAAGTGACTAATGCGGCATCTGTAGTAGTGTTAGAAGAGGAATCTGCTGTGTAGAGTTCAACTTATGTAGGATAAAACAACGGTGATGGTTTGTGTCCTGATGATATTGGGACTGTTCCACATGATACCTATAAATCCAGCTGGCCTTTTGACTTACATTCGGCTTGGGCAAACTTCAAGTTTCCTCAGAGTAGACATGAAGAAATCTCCAGAGGTCAGGCACGAGCTGAAGCACGAGGTGGATACAAATCCAGGTGAAGGTTACAAGATAATCTGTGATTCTGGGAATCATCGCCTGATTTGCTGGCTAACTTCAGCTATGTAAAATCTTAACATTTAAAATTATCTTAAAATGGGGTAGACGCCAATCATTGTGCCGGGTACGGACTTGGGAACCGTTATTATAGGGACCATAATCGGCACGTGAAGGAATGAAGCGAAACTCATAGATCACAAGATGCAAACGGGCATTAATAAGCAAGGGAACTCAAGTTGGGAGGTGTTTTTAGCATATACGGCAGTAAAACAAAAGGATAGGCTATAAGGAGGTGAGATCTGGTCCTTTTAAGGAGGGGCCTTCCTGAAATTTGGGCTTAAGTGTACGGATAAAGCTCAAAGTATTTCCTCTTGGTGGCTATTTTGAGTCAGTGGGGTGTTTTCAGCATATAGACTCGTTTGATTGGTCCAACATGTTATCCTTTGTATGTAAAATTGAATAGTCAACTTGAGTCAAGTAAGGTTCCACCATTGGGAAGTTTTTACTCAGCACATACGAGAAATTTTCTTGGTTCCTCAGTTGTACTTAATGAACCCTCCCCCTCCTTACAGTTACTACCCAACCACGCTGGTTCACCACTTCACCTACACCTTCACCTTTGAGGTGGCATATAGTATGTTTGCAGATTACCTCATGTTACTTGTGGTAGGTCACAAGCAGAGTAATGAATGAGGGTAATGTTGAGGGTATCTGACTCACCAAAAGCGCAGAGTTTTACAATGTAGGTGTCTAGACTTCATATCAGTGCCATATCCTCTCAGCATTCTCATTTAAATTGAAATGAAGACCCCATGTTAAGTGAATAATTCGTCCAAGGGTGGCAATTGGGTGTATTTGGGTTTGTCCACATTAGTTAAAAAGATCCGGGTACCCGGGTGTTTTTAATTAATGTGGGTAAACACAAATACACCCAATTGCCACCCTTAATTCGTCCCAGAAAGGGACTTACTTGAGTGTATTGTTTTAATATATGTTCATCACGCAAGTGAAAGGTGCTAAACAGAAAAGTGAAGGGGAAAACTCAATTCCAAAGAGCCAGAAGTGGTGATTTCTCGTGTTTGAACGCTTGACAATATACAAGGGGAGAGGAGCTCTTATCTGCTTCCTTGAGCTATTGTAGATTTCTTTGATGTCAAAAGGGTATAAAATTTCAATTGAGATATGTAGTTAATAAAGGTTCATCTGAACATGGAGAAGTTTTTTGTTATGCTTTGGCCTCAACCGCCCCATAGTACATATCTGAGCATATTGTCATGTCCAAAATATTTAAGTACTTTAAACAGCAATAGGGATAAATGAAGTTTAGTCAAGAGAAACAGAACCCAAGGGACACATATACACAGTTTGATGATAGTAACAAATAGTTGTAACATAAGAGATAGTTACACACACCTTGATAACCTCGTCAAGAAGCAAGACATGAGTAAAAGGGTCTCTCTTCTTAGACAAAACCCTCTGCAAATGCCAAACCTCAACAACAATAGAATGCAACTGATCCATACAAGTCGTCATCCTCTGCCATAAGGCATCCTTGGCCTTAGCCCCACCACCAATTTGAGGCGTTCCACTTCTCTGTATCCCTCCCGGACCATAGCCACTGCCGCCACCTGATGCCGAGGAAGCAGAAATGGCCTTCATATCTAGTGCAGCACTGATACTTTTCACACATTGACTCTTGTACTTGTTTATCAGACCATCCACAGTTGTTCTCAGCTCACCCAAATTATAGAAAACCTGCAATCCAGCCCCAACTTCTGCTTGATTAAAGCCCTCAAGCCCCCTCTCCAAAACCCTCATGCCCTCTGTCCGCAATTTCTGTCCTGCTTCATTCACCCATTTCAGTTCCTCATCAATCATGGAAATGCCAGAAAGGTCGTTCTCATTGCACAGACTCAAGACCTCGAAGTGCAATTGAGCGGCCTTAGAGAGATCGAGCGAACCGGAATCAGCGGCAGCCATGACATCCCGAAGCTTCTTCGAGAGACGAAGCACACGAATTGTGAACTGGAGGAGCTCAGCGGTGGAATTTAGGTTAGATAGCTGGACAGTCTTGGACCGGATCTGGCGATTGGGATCGGCGATCTCGGAGCGGATACGGCGGACAGAGGATTGGAGGGTGGAGATGGCGGATCGGATAGTGGAAAGCGATGAATCGGCGTCCTTAACGGAGGATAGCTGAGAGAGGAGGTAGTGATGGCGAGAGAGGACTTCGGAACGGAGCTGCTTCTCGAGGAGACGGATACCGTCTTGGAGCTTCTCGGCACGGGCAGCGGCGGAACCGGAGGAGAGTGCGGCGGAGGAGAAGCGGGTGGAGTCGAAGTCGGAGGAGAGGAATGCGGAGAAAATTGGATCGGTGGCGAAGGAATCGAGTGGGGTTGAGGAGGAGGAGGAGGGAGAAGTGGCTGTGGACGGAGTTAGTAAGGCAGATGATGGGGTGGGGATGGTGGTTCTGTCTTTGAAGGTGGAGAGGCGTTGAAGTGGGGCGGAGGAGGGCGGCATTGGAGATCTCTGGATTGCTGCCGGTGATGCCATTTTCTTTTCCGTTTGCCCGGAGAACCGCCGGGATTTCTCTGGTCAATAAAAGTACTTACTCCGGCCTCAAATGTAAGTATGCCTCATATATAAGCACAGACAAAAATAAAATGAATACTTTTGTTTCTAAATTAGCGTCCATTATTAGGCAACTGACTTTGATAAATAAATGAAAAATGAATAGCTATAAATGTAATTAAAAATTGGTAAACATTAAATTAATAGTATAATTACAAATTTTCAAAAATTTCTTTGTATCGATGAGCCACAATTTTGAATAACCGACCAGCATCTGCAATAATAAGATAAGAGATTATATTCAGTTGTCCCTGATGCAATTTATTTTTAAACTTGATTATCAATTTCGTAGGAACTGTTGCTTGTATTCGTTCTCCATAGAAAAAAAAATATTTAGTAAAAGTATACATATTAAAAACTTCACCAGACAAAATAAATCAAATCACTAATAACTATTTAATGTTTACCTCTGAATCCACATTATTTCCCTCTTCATCGCAAACTAAAATCATCGATTTAGCACACGAGCATTTACTTTAAACAAATAAACATACAACTGAATATGACAAAAAACAGGTCTTTTTAGAAATAAAAAATTATTAAATACAAAATAATTTACAAGTACCATTATAATTAAGTAGTTATTTTAATTTAACAAAATAAATATAGAAATAAACTAATTATTAAAGACAAAATCTAATACATTTTGAAAAGAAAAAAAAAACCCAATATCTGGGTAGAATTTCTAGCACAAATAAATTGCAGCCGGTCCTTAAAAAACATATTGCCCAAATCAATATGGAGTAATATGGTCAGTAGCCCAATAACAAAACTGTCATATAAAAGCATCACAATTACACAAACCCTAAACCTAATACATTCTTAGCGTCTCTCTCTCTCTCTCTCTCTTTTGTCTCTCTCGTTCACAAATCCTAACCCATCCTCACCGCTGATCCGTCTTTCTCTTTCTTTTCATCTCTCGTTCACAAACCCTAACACATCCTCACCGCTGCTCTGTCTTTCTCTTTCTTTTCATCTCTCATTCACAAACCGTAACCATCCTCACCGCCGCTCTATCTTTCTATCTCTCTCTCATATTTTGATGTAGTCCTCCATTGTCGTGGTATCTTAAATTTTAAAGAGCCGACTTCACCACCATCGAAATACCCTTCATCTTCTTAGCATCATAAAACTTTCTTGATGGCGGCTTTTTTAAATGACGGTTTAACTACCGTAAACATTCGAGGTTTCCGAGGAAATCCTTGTTGTAGGAATTCAACTGAGATTAATGAAATTAATCAATGACAATTTCTGTCATTCCGAGCCTTCAACTTGGGTATTTTCTCAATCCTTTTTTTTTTACGAATTTTTATTTAATTTGAAATTCTTAAGATTAGGTCTGTATTTCATGTTACTTATCATTAATTTTAAAAAAGTTAACTCATTTTGAAGATAAATGTATATTTCGAGATCCTAATTAGGGTAATTTGTTCCCCAACCGAAAATTTGTCTAACCTGCTGTCGATATTAATATTCTCAATTTTATGCTACAATTTTTATTTATTTGAATATTTTGGTTTTCTTTTTTTGATTGAGTGAAAAATGCAGATTTCTAATTAAGAACTTCAGTCATTTAATGCAGATCCTCATATTTTGAGATTTAAAATACTCCCCCCGTCCCAAAATGATCTTCTCGTTTGTTATTTTTCGTTGTCCCAAAAAGTTCTTCTTATTTCTACAATTTAGGCTTAACTGTGTATAAACACAACATGGCTAGTGAAGCATGCAAGTGTTTGTATCCTTAAAAAGTTTGAATAATCAAATATGATGATCATTTTGGGACGGAGGGAGTATGATATTTTTAGTTATGAGAGATTAAAAAATATTAGAAATTTAAGCAATTAACTCGTAGATTAAGTCTAACATCTTACTGTTATAAAAGTTATTTTCTCAGTTGTGTATATCTTATTGTTAAATGAATGCTTGAAATTGATTAGATTTAAAATTGGGCCTCCTGCATCCTCAAAAGTTTTATCAATTCTGAAAACGTATTCAATTATTTTTTGTCAGCTTATGCATTATTCATCTCAGCATGAACAAACAGTGCAATAAATGATTTTTCCAACAGTTGGAATTTCAAACATAATTAAAAAGTTGGCCTGCTTGCTCACAAACTTCAGTAGTTAACAAAATCATTTTTAAGCATAATAATATGAATATAGTTCACATAAATTGAATACATTTGTTTAAACAAAATATTTTTTAGGTGTCGAGTTGCCATATTGACATTTTCTGAGGATCTTAATTTGAACTCGTATAATCTAGATGACTACAACAATAAGTCAATTACTCATAGTAGAAATTTAAGCAAAGTGCATTTCTGTTTGAATTTTACGAATATTTAAATATGCTTACTGGTACTAAAGCAATAATTCAAAGCTACACCATACATCTATTAAATTTATGTGATCTGTAGAATAACTATTAAGTAAATGGATAAGTTTTTCACATTAGCGACTTTTACCATATGAAATTTGGATAACTTTAATCCAAAGTAGTCCATAAGCTTCATAGAAATCCGATTCCAGGGCCTTCCTAAGCTCACAAATTGTTTGTGGTTGTGCAGGTTGATAAAGTGAAAGGAAAAGACGTACGTTGATTGCAAGATAAGAAGAATTTTTCAGTACATGTTCGTACTTAGGATGTTTTCAGTTCAAGTTCATAATATACTCCCTCTTTCCCAATATGAATGTCTGAAAACTTTTCAAGACATACATTTTGGGACAGATGTAGTAGTAGTTTAAAAAATCTATTCTTGAAATTATACTTCACAAATGACAAACATGTATAACACTGAAGTTCTCAATATAATTTTTCTAAAAAATAATATTTTAAATCGATTGAAATATAATAACTGAATGTTTAAAGGAGTACTATGTAAACAAAAACTAAATGTTTTTATAAAGGATTACAATATGAATTTTGCCGCCAAATTGTACGAAAATTTATGTCTCTTAATATGAATTTAGCGTCCATTATTAGGAAATTTTCATCCCAAAATGAGTGTCCAATTTTGATCATAATTTTGTCCCTAAATATTTTTTTTAAAAAAAAAATTCACCGTTTTCTTTATACTTGCAAAAACTAAATGTTTTTATAAAGGATTACAAGATTATATATGAATTTTGCCGCCAAATTGTACGAAAAGTTATGTCTCTTAAACTGAAACTAGTGTAACACCCGCGCGTTGAACGCACGGTTAAAATACTTTGATAAATAATGAACAAAATAAATAAGCAAATAAAAAAACCATAAGAGACATTAAATAAGAATATTTATATTGGTATTAGTCACAATGGTTATAAATTCTGATAAACTTCTTTATAAACAACATTAGTCGTTTCATCTACCGGTCTTTCCCTCTTCGTCACATACTATAATCTTCAAACCAGCACGAGTAGTTACTCTAGATAGAGCAACATACAACTGACCATGACTGAACACATATCTTTTAAGAAACAAACCAACGTGCGTCAGTGATTGACCTTGACTTTTATTGATTGTCATTGCATATGAAACAATCAAAAGAAACTGTCTCATTTGTAACTTAAACGGCAAACGTGAACCAGATGGAGTTAATGACATCCTCAGCACGAAAACCTTTTCTCCAGCATTAGTCTCATTTAATATCTTTGCTTCCAGAACATGTTCACCGAGCCTTGTAATAATTAATCTAGTATCATTGCACAAGCCTGCACTATGATCAATATTTCTCAATAACATCACCGGAACACCAACTTTAAGGCTCAACTGATGATTTGGAAAACCAGATGCCTTTATTGTATTCAGAAACTCGGTCGAATGAATGTCGTCGAAAACACTTGAATTATCTGACCTACAAAATACGTCTTGCAATCAGAGTGATTCTGAGAAACCATGTATTCATTTATCTGCTCTACAACATCGAGGGTTGGTGCAAGTATGGCACTTCCTTGTAAATAAGCATCATTATCAAAATTATCGGTAAAAGAAGGATATGTACTTTCAACGATAGCCTCGATCAAATCCCCAGATGTGTGCACAAGTAAATCATCAGGAACTTTTATAGTAGCAACACCATCATTGTCGCCACCGTACGTACCATCCCCAATACTTAAAATCCATTCAAAGAATTTTTTTAGCTCCAATCCACTTGAATCACTCTCCATAGATTTAAGTCGCATATTTTTGGTAAGCGTCAAAACTTTGCAATGCGACTATAAGTGTGATGAATTAATTGTCGCCATAACAATATCTTGCCTGGTGCCTTTAGGAATTATTGGAAGTATCTGACGAAAATCTCCACCCATAACAAAAGTCTTCCCATCAAATGGCTGATTCATGCTATCATAATTCGAAAACCTCATTATATCTCGTAAAGTTTTATCAAGCACTTCAAAACAGTACCTATGAACCATTGGCGCCTCGTCCCAAATGATAAGCTTGGTTCTCACCATTAACTCTGCAAGTGGGGTACCTTGTTTAATATTGCACGTTGAATCTTCATCCAAAACTAATGGAATGCCAAATCTTGAATGACCAGTTCGACCGTTTGGCAGCAAAAGAGATGCTATACCGCTGGATGCCACGTTCAAAACAATTTCACCCTTAGATCTCAAAGCAGCCGAAAGAATTCTCCACAAAAAAGTTTTTCCTGTACCACCAGAACCATAGACGAAAAAAACTCCTCCATTTCCAGACTCGACTTTATTCATAATCGTATCATGAGCATGCTTCTGCTCATCCGTACACAATCTAAGCAACTTCTTGTATTCATCCAATAAGGAATCTCTATCATAGTTCAATTCATCTGATATTAAACGATTGTTAAATATTGATGAATCGAAATTCTCAGGATACGGCATAGTTGGGAAATATTTAAGACTTTTCCCCCTATTGCGCAAAATCTTTTCAATTTCCAACAAAGTGAAATTTTGAACTTCTTCTGCACTGAGTTGTAATCCTAGTAAACAAACAATTTAGTTTATAATAACAATTGGTTGAAAATTTGTATTTAAACAAAGAATTATTTTTTAAAAAAATAAATCATAATTAAATATAAAAAATTTACCTGGATGATCCAAAAGACGTCTACGCATATACAAGATGCCATCTAAAAAATAATCCAAGCAGCTTTCCCATACATACTTTGGTCAAGAAAGTTATCCAGACATTAACAACATGACGAATAATCTCCTCAAAGAATGGCCAGACCCCCAGTGGCTTGCTTCAGATATACCTGTTGGAGTAGAGGAACAACCGGAAACTAGCAAGCAAAGCGAAAGGAAGAAACAAGCAGGAAAACGGACTTCAGCATCCTTGGGCGGTCACATAAATATTCTGGGCAATCGCACAACAGTACTGGACGGTTTTAGGGCTTGTGGAGTTTTGTTCTGGGCGATCGCACAGAATGTCGGGAAACTGGGCTGGACCAAATAAGAGCAGTTTCGGGATTCCTTCTCTGTCTAGGGTTTGTATCTTATTCCTAGGTTGCTATATAAGCAGGGCTCCGCCCCCATACTCATTGTAACTTAGATTTAACATATTATAGTGCAAGATCCTGGCTTGGTAGTGCCCCCACACGTAGTCAAACATATTGACGAATTGGGTAAACAAATTCTTGTGTTCTTTTGTCTTTTGCTTTGCTTTATTATTTCTTGTGCTTGTTTGTGGTGCGGTGATTTCTTGCGATTTGCTTGTGTTGGAGGGCTTATTCCACAATAACTGGTATCAAGAGCTCCGGTTGAACGATCAGGGTTTATCGGGTGATTCGGGTTTATCAAGCAATCAAGAATGGGCAACGATAAACAAGCGGTGGAGAAATTTGATGGGTCTGACTATGGGTTTTGGAAGATGCAAATAGAGGATCTCTTGTACAACAAAGATCTCTATAAGCCCTTAACATGAGTCAAACTGGAAAGCAAAAAGCAGAAAGATTGGGATCTTATGGATCGGAAAGCCCTAGGGGTGGTTCAATCTACTTTGTCAAAGTGGATTGCGAAGACTACCAAGAAGGCGAAAACCACCAAGGAGCTATTAGATTATCTTACTGAGAGATTTGAAACTCCATCTGCTGCAAACAAGGTTGATTTGATACGCAAGATGGGTAATCTCAAGATGCAAGAGGGAGGATCCATAGCCAAACACATCGATGAGTTTATGGATGTTATAGACTCATTGGCGGCGTTGGATATTACGTTTGGGGATGAGGTTCATGCTTGTCAATTGCTAGCATCTTTACCAGGAAGTTAGAGCGGAACGGTGACGGCGTTAAATGCTTCAGCGGGTAAGAATAAATTGAAGTATGATGATGTTAAGGACTTTCTTTTAGGTGAGGAAAATCGTATGAAAAAGTTGGGGACACCATCTACTTCGGGATCGGCTTTAACTACAACTAGCAGTGGAAAGCCGGGTACTAGCAACAAGGGGAAAACTGAACCAAAATAAAACATAGGAGGTGGTGAGTACAGGCCTAGGGAGAACAAGAATGTACCAAGGGTTGCCAAGGGATCGATTCACTGCTGTCATTGTAAGGAGTTATGACACTACAAGAAGGATTGTCCCATGCGAGGGGATAAATCGGCAAATGTGGTTACTGGGGGTGAAGATGTACTGGTTCTAAGTGTTAGTAGTTCGCTAGAATCATGGGTGCTGGATTCGGGGGCATCATTCCACTCATGCGGGCATGCAAAAGATAAGGAAAATTATACTTCTGGTGATTTCGGAAAGGTCTATCTGGTGGATGGCGAGCCTTTGGAAACCAAGGGGAAGGGGGATGTCAGGATAGGAGCATCGGACGGGAAGGTCTTACATCTACACGGGGTCAGAAACATTCCGGGTTTGAAAAAGAACCTGTTATCAGTTGGGCAGCTGGATGAAGAAGGTTACAAGGTAACCTTTGGCTGCAGGAACTGGATTATTACCAAGGAGGATTCAGAGATCGCTCGGGGTAATAAGGAGGGGGCATTATATTTGGCGAATAACACCAAGGATAGTATCGCGGTGGCGTCAGCCAAGGGTGATACGGATTTATGGCACTGACGATTGGGTCACATGAGTGAGAAGGGGATGGAAGTACTTTGCTAAAAGGGATTACTAACGGGTTTGAAGACAGTCAACGTGGGGATTTGCGAAGATTGTGTGTTTGGCAAACAGGCGAGAAGCAACTTCTCGAGGACAGGTAGGGCTTTGAGAGAAGCAAAGTTGGAATTGGTTCACATAGATTTGTGGGGGCCGGCCCCGGTAACTTCTCTAGGTGGTGCGTCATACTACATGTCGTTTATTGATGATTCGACAAGGAAGGTCTGGGTTTATTTCTTGAAACACAAAGATGAGGCATTCGAGGTGTTTAAGAAGTAGAAGGCCTTGGTGGAGAATCATACGGGACTTAAGCTCAAAAGCTTGAGATATGATAATGGTGGGGAGTATGAGCTCGGGGAGTTCAAGGAATATTGTGCAGCGAATGGCATTCGCATGGTGAAGACACCAAAGGGCACACCTCAACATAACGGGGTTGCAGAGAGGATGAACAGGACATTAAACGAGCGGGCTAGAAGTACGAGATTGAAGTGTGAACTTCTGAAGACGTTCTGGGCATATGCGGTTGACACGGCGGCTTTCTTGATCAATAGGGGACCTTCGGTACCATTGGGGAATGAAATTCCAGAGGAAGCATGGAGTGGCAAGCAGGTAAATTTGTCCTTTCTTCGCATATTTGGCTGCATTTCATATGTTCATATAGACTCTGCTGATAGAACTAAATTAGATGCTAAGTCTGTAAAGTGTACGTTTATTGGTTATGGCGGGGATGACTTCGGGTACAAGTTTTGGGATGACCAAAATCATAAGGTTATTCGTAGTCGGGATGTTTATTCAATGAACAGGTTTTGTACAAGGACAGAAAGGTAGCATCTGATGGGATTAGTTCGGAATCAGAGGTTGTTGAGGTGGATATTCCAGAATCGGGTGAGAGCAGGACGGTTCATGATGACCATGATCAAGGGGTCACTGAAGATAAACCACGTACTCCAGGACCGGATATTCTACTGCGCAGATCCAGCAGATTGCGTGGATCTCCTGATAGGTATTATCCTTCAAATTACTATTTGTTGTTAACAGATAGTGGTGAATCGGAGTGTTATGCGGAGGCTGGTCAACAAGTCAACTTGTTTTGTTCAATACTTTCTCGATTCCGAATATGTTGATAATACAAATGACATTGATCTAATCAATTCATTTGAGTCCGGCCGAACATTTTCATCAACATCATTCCTACGAGAGGCCTAATCTTGACATCTCTCCGAAGAGGGACAAATCCATTTAGCTTATTACTCTTCCCTACGTGAATCCGATTATGCCAATCATACCCTTTATAACTACCCAGTTAAAGGTAGCGTTTGAATATGTCAAACATAATGTTCATCAAGTGGAAGACTATAATAACTTCATGTCTAAGGATTCGAATGACATAACTAATATGAGATATATGTACGACATAGACCATGACATAAATCTCATACAGCGGGTCATGTCCAGTCCTTGTTCCAAACAAGTACCCATAAATCTAACATGATCATCTCATGATCATTTAGCCTTTATACTAGTGCTTAACAAGTACTAGGGACGGAGATTATTATAAGTAAACATAAACAACAATAATAATCAAAACATCTCTTTATTGATATGAAATAAATGATAACAATTACAACGTTTATTAAACGTGCCTAGGGCACCACTACCAACATGAGTTCCATCATTTTCCAATCAAAGAATAATGTGGACGTGTGGTAAACCCCGCTTTTGCCACTCATTTAGGGACAGAGGTAGTACTATATACCCTAATAATAAATCCCCACAACTCACTAATATCTTTTTGGTAAAAAAAAAAAAAAAAACTCTCTAAAATCAATAATTGTTTTTTTTTTCCTCAAACAACACATATTGTAGTAATAAAATTCAATAAAACAGCGTTCCACAACTGCCAGAGGCTCATTTAAAAAATAGTGATTTCAATTAAGATTTACACATAAAAAGGTTTGGTAAATTGCAACTTAGTTACCCATACTTTGCCAATAGTTGTAATGTGGTTCCTAACAGTGTAAATTTTGCAATCTTATAGCCAACATTGTCAATTTGTTGCAATCTAATGTAAAATCAGTTAAAAGCTAATTTTTCGTTGAAAAATTGAGTCACGTGCCTCGCACATTAATTAAAAGGGCAAAATAGACATTTAGTGGAATGAAATTATTAAAACCCTACAATTATGAATAATACCCATTTTATTTTTTATATCCTAATTCTATATGGGAAACTTCCCACCCCTTCCTTTCCTATTTCATTATCTTCACCCTCCCTCCCTCCCTTTACCCTCGCCGAAAAACTTAACCTTCGCCGGAAGACTTTAAAATTTCTGTCCTCCCTCCTCAACCTCGCCTGAAGATATCTTCTCCAACCCAAGTCGTGTAAGTTTCATCGTCTTCCCCTCACCACTCGATCAGCTCTGTCTGAGTTGTTATTTCTTCCATTGATCGTTCCTCTGCTAGAGTCTTTTCATGTAGTTGTTGGATCTTCCAGATCTTAATCTCGATTTTGATGGTTTGTTTTGTTTTTTGATTTTGAGGTTGGATTCAGATCTTTAGGTATTGCTGATGGTGGTTGCCGAAGTTTTGGAAGAATGGTGGTGGTGGTGGAGTTTTAAAATCGCCCGGAATAATGGTTTCGCCATTGATGTTTAATAAAGGAGGTGGTAGGGTGGGAAGGGACGGGAAGGGCAGAGCTTTTGGAATCATGGAATGGGTGAGATTTTGGGTTTGGGATTAAAGAGAGAGAGAGAGAGAGAGGAGATGATGAAGGGGTTATTATCTTTTTTCTCTCTCTCCACTTTCCCCTCATTTTCATTAATATCTCATGTAACAAGATTTTCTTATAATAAATTTCAACCTATTAAGCATAGAAATTTCAACACAATTATTTAATCCTTTTTTTTTTGTTTCTCATTAAAAATGTATAAAAATTATTATATATAAACAGTATTTGCGTTTTTTCTAATTAGAAATGTCCGTTTTTCCCCTTTGAAAACCATGTGCGGGGCACGTGTCTTAGTTTTTAACAAGGGTTATATCTTTTAATGGAATTTATATCATTCAAGGGAGATTGAACAAGGGTTCTTCAAAGCCAAGGTTTTCAAGCCTAAAGGATCTAGCAATCGCATCAAGAAGGAGTTCTTGAATCCGTTCGAAGTGTGGATACCAAGAGAGGGTATTTTTCTTAATACCTAAGATCTTAAAGTTTCATTCCGAGCAAACAAGGTTAGAAATGTAGACACTGGAAGCTAGAAATCTCCAAAAGTGAACAAAAGTGTTGCTGCACTGCAAGCTAGCCAACCAAAAGTCCGTCAATTTATTACCTATGCCGTTGGAGTGAAAAGCAAACAGGTGGCTCGGGAGTCAGTGATCCCTGAAGGTAACTTCCAGGTATCAAACATTTGGCAGAGGGTTATTCACAACATTAGGATGGGGCGGTTTCTGGATGACTCTATCGTCGATCATATCTTGCAGAATGTGCTTCAAACCCCAACAATCGTCGGTAGCATGACCAGGTGATACGTGGTATGCACAATACTTGCTAGAATCTCAATACTTAGGCAAAATATTTGGTGGACGGTATCCCTCTATTGGTTTCAATGCTCCTTGGGCGACTGACCCGTTGAATACCGTAGACAGGGGATCATTAAACTTATCAAACTGCCTTTCTGTTTGGATCTTATTCCTTTGTTGATTGTTTATAGAGTTGATTAAACCATCTCAATTGTAGCATGGGGGAGCTTTGTTGTAGCTTCCTTGACTGGGTCTCGCAGTGTTGTTCCAGAATGGTGCGGGAGTCATATCAACATTATTCACGGCCAGTGCATGTGCCTTAGCTGCTGATTGGTATCTGTGGGAGCTAGGAGAAGGATCTAGCTTGATTACCCCAGTTCTGACATCCTCATCAATACGAGCACCCACATCCAAAATGGAAGCAAAGTATGGGAATAGGAGGTATTTCATCTTTTCAACATAGACAGGCTGAAGGTTCTTTTGGAAAATGCGAGTCTGTTCGGCGTTGTCGGGCCTTTCGAAAGACTGAGCGACTTTCTTTCTCCATCTACTAGCAAATTCAAATAAAGTCTCTTTTTCACGCTGGGTGCATGCATCAAGCTCTCGACAACTTTTTCCCCAAGTGGAGTTGTCTTGTACCTCTTTTGGAACTCATCGACAAGCTTACTCCAATTGTCAACCAAATTAGAGTCAACAGTCATGAACCACTGTTTGGCTGGTCCTACCAAAGTCAGATGAAAGTTGGAGGCCATAGCACCAATATTTGCCCCACGGGATTGCATAGCATGTGCATAAGAGAGCATAAGATTTCAGGTGGGCCTTTGGGCAACATGTACCATCAAACTTCTCGACATCGGGCATTTTAAACTTTGGAGGAAGAATAGAAAATGGAGACAGTTTCAAGGATTCAGCAGAAAATTCTCCTTTATTCATAATTTGCTTCATAATTTCTTTCATTTTAATTTCAGCCTTAGTGAGAGGTATATAGGGGACTCCTTTATAAAAACCTTCTATTTGATGGATGAAGTTGGGATCCTGCGTGTAGGAGGTTCATTGATTTGGAGGAATACCATTGGAAAATGCACCGAAAGCATTGCGTGGGTGATTTGGATGGAGAGCTTGCATGTATTGGACGAAGGCATTGTAATTGGGGTGGATACTGAGATGGGTTCACCATGAAGTTTGGGATGCGACCATTGGTGTTGACGTTGTTTCCATTGGTGTTCCCATGACCGTTGTCATTTCTATTACCATTGGGGGTGCCATTGGGATCCCCATTACCATTTCCATTCCCATTGTCATTTCCATTGAGAGGGCCATTGCCGTTGCCGTTACCATTAGGGATGCTGTTGGGATCCCCATTGCCATTGCCGTTACCATTAGGATTGCCATTTGGGGGATCATTGCCATTAGGGATGCCGTTGGGATCCCCATTCCTTTGATTCTGCATCTGAACCAATGTAGCAGGCAACTCATCTTGTTTATTCCTCATCTGACCCAACACATTCTGTTCTAACCAAGCTTGAAGCCCCGGTGGCGGTACGTAGCCCTGATCATTCCCTTCTTCGGCCATGATGCTAAGAGAGAATTCAGAGTAGAGTTTTGATCAAAGTGGCACTTGAAATGTACCTTAAATGTCGCGCTAGAGAACAAGAAGAATTCTCCCTCTACAAGACGGATGAAAAAAGGAAACCTATATTAGATTTTTGAGGAATGAAGCTTTATGTAAAAAAAATGGGGAAAAGTTTAAGAATTAAGGAAACTATATTTTTGAAGCGCAAGCAATGCATAAACCTATGTATGACGGACAAGCACCTTGCTTCGTTTTGACACGTATTTCTATTGAATCCTGGAATAGTGGATACCGTCTCCAAAGTATAGGACCAACGTTTTTCACCTGTACTATTGGCCATCCAATCCCCTAGCGAAGGGCCTATACTCTTTATGGGATCCACCATTCGGTTACGGTCTATGTGAAGGTCTTGGCAATTTCAAGTCAATCCAAGAATTCCGTATGATCCACAATTGAGGTCGTTTATAACCTTTTTGGGAATGCATAGGATTGAAGGGAAATTGCTAGACAAAAACCGACATGAAGTCTAGGATGTGTCATTTTGAAAACATGAACTCGAGGCTTCGAAAGGGAAGGCTAGGCTTACACCCATCGCAACGACAAGTAGGTGCGCTTTGGGGCGGGAATGTCAACCGTGGACCCTATCGAGAAGTCGATGATCTCCCTTATGTCCTCGGGTAACACTCCCTAAGATTTGTAAGGTTCGACATTGCAAGTTTGAAAAATGTGCATGTGTGTGAGGTATCTACACTTTTCAAAATGATTTTTTGAAAGCAAGAAAAAAGAAAATCTTTTTTGTTTTTCCATTTTTTTTGTTTTTTCATTTAAAGGGAACATTCACCATGCATATATATACACATAAGAGGTAAAAGGAACGTCCCTACAAAAAAAAATATGTTACGCATGAATATATACAAATAAGGCAAAGCATATAAAACATGGCATGCATAAAAATTATAATCTAGTCCACTTAGAAAATGTCTCAAGCAGAGTCGCCACTGTGAGAGCCCGCGCTCGGTTTCACACAATGGTTTCCTATCGAAGTTTTAAAGAAATGCAAGAGTCGCCACCTCGCTTTATTTTAGGAACAACGAAGACAAAACCTTTTAATTTGAGAAAGTGGGTTCGGGGGCTAAGTTACGAGAATAGAAGGGGTTAGGCACTCTCCTCGCCCGTGATGGTCTCTAGAATGCATGCCTCTTAAGTTCATTTTATGCCTTCACAAAAATGGTGATTTTATATACAAAGGAGTCTTCCTATTCTAAGTATGTTTGCTTAAACTCACAAATGAGAGCCGGTTTGGGTGGACTCTCACTTGATATTGAAAATGGTTTTGAGCATTCATATAAAGTAAGGAAAACACAAAAATGGGAGAATTATAATGTACACATGATGAATAAAATGGGATACAAATTCCATATCAAAATAAATATCCAAGCATGTCCATGTCCAGTTTATGGACTATTTTCCATTCTCCTTTAATGTACCTGTCTCATAACTCATGAGATCTGGAAAGAAATGGTGAGTAATCCTTTCTAACATGTTAAACATCAACTATGATTTTTGTATTTTTAGGAGCATTTTATGATGTCTAAACAGATTATGCAAGATGAACTCAAAAGCAGTCAGAACAGGAAACATGGTGCACACCCACAAAAGATTTATCATTTGCATCGTGAAAACGTGGGATTTAGGAAAAACAACAACATCAAAACTTGTTCATAACATTTTAAATATTAAGAATGCCAAGTTTCAAGTTCATAAAGCAAGGTTAAATGTATCAAAACACCTCTGACATTTTGGTGTCAGAACAGCAAGTACATCAATCTGAGAGCAAAGAGTTGAAACAAAAAATGGAAAGAGCTACCTATACTCATGGTAAAAATATGATAGTTATATGATCATTTTCCTCATTCTATATGGAACAAAAACTCACTTATGGACAAATGCAAAAAACCACTTTTTGTATGATTAATGGAGGTGATAAGTGATGGATAAAATTCCAAGTAATAAATACCTAGCAAGCGCACTAGTTACCGTAGTAGTAACGCGCGAAAGCGAGGATCGATCCCACAGAGACTTGTTGGATAAACGAGTAAATTTAATTAGTGCAAATAGTAACCAGAGGGGGGTTTTTGATTTGATTTTATTTTACTAACTAAAAACTGAGATTAAATACTAATTAACAAAGCAATGATCAACTAATAACGAAGTAAACAGATTAAAGAGATTCACGGGTTGGATTTCACACTATCATCATTCTATGTTATTTTAAAATAAAGTTATTGATTCATTCCAGGGTTCGTTCACTTCTTGTAAAGATTGGGACGGTGAGGCGGCCGGATTACAATCTTTTTGTCTTTATCTAATCACACTTCACAAATCAAGTCCATGTAATTATTTAAAAAGTTATTAAGTTCTCAAGAACAATTGAACCTATATTCACTTGATTTCTATCACGGCGTCAAATAAATATAATACTCAAAGCATTGGTCTACGCTTTAATCCCCAAATCAATGGCGGAGTTAAAACCCTAAATTGTTAAAAAGGCCAATAATGACTAGTTCAATAATTGAAACCCTCAAAACTTCATTAAAAATACTTTGAACAACTAGAATGAAATCAATATGAAATAAACGTTTATAACATAGAATTAGATAGTGTTTTACATCCAACCCATGAATTAAAAACTTAGCTACTCATACTCAACATAATGAATACAAATAATAAAACTAAAAACATAAAACCTGGATCTTGAATGATGAAAAGAAAAGACTTCTACGTTTTTGGTTCTTCAAAATCTCAGAGAAAAATAAAGCATAAGAAATCCCCATAATGGCTGCTACCGTGTTCTTTTTATACTAGGGTAGGATATCTCAAAATAAGGGAAGGAATTACATTCCTAAATCAACAAGGATAGCTTCACCAAGGCTGAATCGGGGAGGGGGCGCGCGCACCATGAAATAGAGGGCGTGCGCACCCTTGGTAATCTCCCAGTGTAAAAACCTTCTGGACTGAGAGGGCGCGCGCACTAAAGGAGAGGGAGCGTGCGCACCCTATTTATGGCCCGGAGACAAAACCTCCTGATCACTGAGAGCGCGCGCACCAAGAGGAAGAGGGCGTGCGCACCCTTGATCTTTCCTCAGTAATCCTCTTCTTTTCATAATTTCCTGTATAGTCCTTATCTCTTATATTTTCCAAAATTCCTCACAGGTCCTTGCTCCACTTTTACAGCCCAGAATTCCTCCTTTTTCAACACTTTTTCCCTGTACTCAAAGACACACAAGAACAGCCATTAAACGCAAAAATACCCGAAGATTAGCCCCAAGATAAGAACGAATGTATCCAATATTGATGTGTAAAAACACATCCATCAAATACCCCCAAACTTATCTTTTTGCTCGTCCTCGAGTAAAACAAAATACTCAACTAAACATCTACCATTAATCACAACTAAACATACTAAAAACAAAAGAAAATATTTTTGGCTCGTTCTCATCACAAATGGGGGATTGTTAACCACAAGTCTCAAGTTCCTCACACGAGTGTCAATAATGGGTACCAATTGTGAAACCAAATTGCAACACATATACACTACTAACTCGTTTGATTTTCCACCGCAGCATGATAGGATGAGTGATGGGGTGATCAATGCGACCAAAATAAGATTAGTTTATGGGATCACTTAAGTTAATGCTCTTATTCCACAAATGATAACGATGATGCATGTTAACCAAATCAAGGACACTCATACTCATGTATACACAGTTGTCAACCCGGTTACCGATATTGAACGAAAATATGGCATAAAGTTTTAAGCACAACAAACGTGCAAGGCTAGGTTCACGGTTACAAATGAAGGTAAGGACATACGAAGTTAAGGAAGTGGACCAAGAAGTCTTCTACAATATGTATATCCTCACAATATGTTAACACTCTCCGCTCACCCAATTCCCACACTATCTCACCCCCAAACTTGAACTTTATATAATTACCTGGGGTGAGACACAATTCCCTATTTCCTGCGGCCTTTTCCAAAACATCACTTCAATACATTAAAGGGACAAGTTTTTTTTTTTTTTTTTTTTGAATACTTACACAAGACAAATGTGTGCTTATTTTATCACTTTGCACACTCATCAATGATCACTTTTTTTTTTTTTGCCCTTTCTTTTCATTAGATCTACCCATTCCATGACTTTGGCCATAAACCATAATTCCCCAAATCATTCTCCCAATTTCTAACCATAAATTCCCATCATTCCCTAATCCACTTCCTCGTCAAGGTGGGTATAACCTATTCTAAGTGCAAAAGGGTAGGAAATCGGGTATCAAAAGAAGGTGAACGGCGGTCTTTAATGTGCCATTCTTTCATCCATTACTAGGCTCAAACGGGTGTTCTAGCGATGATTTTATTTAAGTGACTAGATAGACAAAATAAGGCCAAGAAAAGGGTTTAGATAGAAATGCCATAAATACCGAATAACCTATTGACTTGTTATTGACAACCATGCAACAATGTTCTAGGGTCCCCGAACATACACCAAGTGATCCCATAAATTATTCTTATTTTGATAACATGATCATGGAAAGAAAATGTAATTGAGAGGTGGTGCAATCATGCCTTTAGTAGTGCTAATGCAGTCCCAACTCTAGGTTAACAATAGCACCCATAATGACTAAAATAAACTCTCGGATCATCATCGACTATGGTCAACATCCCCAAAAATAATAAGAACAAATTTTTAAATTTTTACCTAAAACAACTAAAACTAAAACACTAATTAAATCCTACTAACATGATGACAGATAACCAGAGCAGATGTACCCCATACCCCCAAACTTAAAAAATTGCATTGCCCCTAATGCAACAATTCATACAAAATTAGTTAAAGTGTAGGGGTACCTCAACCATCTCACTGCGGTGGGGGAAAGAAATGATCCCAAGGACCACTTGGACTACCACCTTGAAATTGTGGTGTTTGAGCTGCTTGCTGCCCATCCCATGTACGGCCCGTCCACTGCATGTTTGGCGGTCTCATATAAGGCGGATACTGGGGAGGATGGTATTGTAGGGGGTATGGTTCTTCGGGAAAGAAGTTTGCCATCATCCGCTGTCTGAAGTATTGATTCTCCCCAATTTCTCTGTGGATCACCTCCTCCAAATTATCTAGCCTTTGATCCGTCCTTGCTTGCCACATGCTGTTAGAGTAAGAATCCATAGCATTTTCCCTTCTGGACTCTCTCATCTGCTCCTCATGGCTTTGCACTTGCCCCGCCAAATAATAAGTCGCCTCATAGGGGTTGAGGTTGTGCATCTCCTCCTCTATCTCCTCTCCAGCCTGGCCGCTACTTCCTGCGGCAGAGGAGGATCCCCTCCTCAAGTTAGTGGCCTTCTTCAAAGTAATTGGGGCCCCAGCCTTTAGGTCCTTGATATTGCTTCCAAAAGTAAACCCGGCCAATTCCACCAACTCCGTGACTAAAATGGGAAATTTATAACTCGAGGGTCCCATCCCCTGAACCAACTGTAGCATCTCATGTCTGATAATTAACCCCGTGTTTATCCTTTCCCTGCCCATTACCACGTGCATCAATACAGCTCTCCTCCAATGAACATCTCCCTTGTGAGAAGATGGCATGATCCGCTCACAAATGAAGCGGTGCAGAAACTGCAACTCTGGTACTAGCTCAACTTTAGAGCCCAATCTTTATGGTTCGGACGCACCGTCTTTTCAAGGACCCCTTTTATTTGTCTGTTGCTTACCTCCACTTGTCCCGAGGTTTGAGGATGATAAGCTGTGGCTAATTTATGAACCACCCCATATTTCTTCAACACATTGTTGAACATTCGGTTGGTGAAATGTGTTCCTTGATCACTTATGATTGCTCGTGGCACTCCATACCTGCTAAAAATATTTTCACAAACAAACTTGGAAACCACATTAGCATCATTAGTCCGGGTGGCAATAGCCTCCACCCACTTTGACACATAATCCACCGCAACCAATATATAAACAAAACCATGGGATGGGGGAAACGGACCCATAAAATCAATACCCCACACATCAAATATATCAACAACTAAATTAAAGTGTTGGGGCATCTCATCTCTTTGACCAATGCCACCAGTCTTCTGGCATCTATCACACCTCTTCCTGAACTCACATGCATCTCTAAATATGGTGGGCCAATACAAACCGGCTTGGAAAATTTTTCTAGCGGTCTTTTGACCACTAAAATGCCCACCACATTGAAGCTCATGACAAAAACGCAACACACTCTCTTGTTCATGCTCAGGGACACATCTTCTCAAAAGCTTATCAGGACAAATCTTCCACAAATAAGGATCATCCCAAATGTAATGCTTCACATCCGATTTAAACTTTCGTTTTTGATCATATGTGAAGTGCGGTGGCATAATATTAGAAACAATGAAATTCACAAAATCCGCATACCAAGGCTCATGAACATGTAAAGCAAATAGTTGCTCATCCGGAAAATTTTCATTAACCGGAATCGCACCATCTATCACATTAGTAAAAGTAAAGTCCTCTAGTCTAGATAAGTGATCTGTCACCACATTTTCGGTCCCCTTTTTGTCTTTTATCTCTATGTCAAACTCCTGCAGTAGGAGCATCCACCTAAGGAGTCTAGGTTTAGCATCCTTTTTATTTAACAAGTATTTTAATGCAGCATGATCAGAGTAGATAATCACCTTGGACCCAAGCAAGTAAGAACGAAACTTTTCAAGAGCAAACACAACTGCTAAAAATTCTTTTTCAGTGGTAGTATAATTTAGTTGTGCATCATTTAAAGTTCTACTTGCGTAATGAATCACATGAGGCAATTTATCCACTCTTTGCCCCAAAACAGCCCCAATCGCAAAATCTGATGCATCACACATGATCTCAAATGGTAGAGACCAATTGGGACTGGATAGAATGGGGGCACACGTCAACTTCTCCTTCAGCAGATTGAAGGCCTCTAAACACTCTTGGTCAAAGATGAACTCGGTGTCCTTAGCCAGCAGGTTACATAAAGGCTTACAAATTTTTGAAAAGTCTTTTATGAAACGCCTATAAAAACCTGCATGGCCTAGAAAACTTCGCACACCCTTAACCGATACAGGGGGAGGCAATTTTGAAATCACATCGATTTTAGCCTTGTCTACCTCAATCCCCTTATTTGACACCAAATGCCCTAACACAATGCCATGCCTCACAAGAAAATGACATTTTTCCCAACTAAGGGTCAAATTTGTCTCGCAACAACGTTTTAAGACCAATGTCAAATTCTCAAGGCACCCATCAAAACTGTCACCAAATACCGAGAAGTCATCCATGAAGACTTCGACACATCGCTCGATTAAATCAGAGAAGATGGAGGTCATACACCTTTGAAAGGTCACAGGTGCATTACATAGCCCAAAGGGCATCCTCCTAAATGCGAATGTGCCAAAGGGACACGTGAAAGTGGTCTTGGCTTGGTCCTCTGGTGAAATGGGGATTTGGTTATACCCCGAAAAACCATCCAAGAAACACTAATACTCATGTCCAGCTAACCTCTCAAGAATCTGATCAATAAAGGGCAAAGGGAAGTGATCTTTCTTTGTTGCAGCATTCAGTTTGCGCAAATCTATGCACATTCTCAGACCAGTGGCACTTCTTCTCCTTTTTCATTAGTGGTGACCATGTAGCCCGATTTCTTAGGAACGATTTGAACCGGGCTCACCCACTCACTATCCGCAACGGCATAGATAATGCCTGCATCCAACAATTTTAGGACCTCTTTCCTAACTGCCTCCTCCATGTGAGGATTTAGCCTCCTCTGTCTCTCTCTAGACGGCTTAGCACCATCTATGAGATTAATTTTGTGCATGCACATGGAGGGGCTTATACCCTTAATATCTGCTAAGGTCCACCCTATGGCCTGCTTGTGCTCACAAAGCACTTTGATCAACTTGGCCTCTTGTTCTATGGTCAAATCTGAGGCAATTATCACAAGCAAAGTCTCTCCCTCCCCAAGAAAAATATACTTTAAATTAGAGGGAAGGGCTTTCAGCTCAAGAGCTGGAGGGGTTACAATAGAAGGCACCGACTTCTCATTGAAGTGGCCTAGGGGGTAAAACGGGCCATCACTAGGATGGTGTTCATCGGCCTTTTCCACAGCCATCAGTTGAACATCCGCATTATCCCTATGTTTCTCACCGCCAGTTGACAACAAAGACTCTAACTCCTCACAGTCTCTCTCATGCCACAGAACTTCACTCACACAATCCTCAACAATATCCACACAGTTACAAGACTCATCATCTAAGGGACTTTGCATAACATCAAACACAGATATTTCTATTTTCTCATTAGCCACACACATAGATAGAGTCCCATCACCCACATTAATGATGGTGTTAGTTGTAGCCATAAATGGACGCCCAAGTAGTATGGGAGAATCCTGACTATTCCCAACACCATTCACAGTCTCAAGCACAACAAAATCCACAGGGATAATCAAATTGGCTACCTGCACCAAAACATCCTCCACAATTCCCAATGGCCTCTTGATTGAACGGTCAGCCAATTGCAAGGTCATTGTGGTGGGTTTTAGCTCAGGTAAACCCAACTCAAGATACAAATGATGAGGTAACAAATTAATGCTAGCACCGAGATCTAACATTGCCTTCACCTTTTTAGAATCCCCCATAGATATAGAAATATTAAAACTTTCGGGGTCTTTCAATTTAGGTGGGAGGTTCTGTTGTACCACGGCACTGGCACTTTCACCCATAACCAATTTCTTATCATTCCCATACTTGGGTTTCCTGTAGTTAAGTTCTTTGAAAAACTTTGCATAAGCTGGGATATTTTTAATGACATTTAACAAAGGAAGATTAATGTTCACTTTTGAAAACATGTCATATAAATTAGACATTTGCTTATCCAGCTTATTTCTCATGAATCTACCAGGAAACGGTACAGTAGGTACATATGGCTTGGGGGTGGAAGAATCAGTAACAGGAATTTCCCCCATGCCATTAGTACTCTTACCAACAATATTCTCAACAACAGGTGGTTCGGCAGTTTCAGAAGAAGAGTTAGGACATACCTCATTACTTACCTGTTTGCCATTTCTCAGAGTCATAATGGCCTTGGCTTGCTCCCCTTGACTAGGGAAGGTTCCTGGTTTATGCCCTTGCTGACCCACAGCTAGTTGACCAATTTGGGTCTCCAGCTTTTTGTTGACCGCATCCTGCTGCTTCTCACGCTGTTCCATCATCATCTTTATTTGTTGCTGCTCTTGCATCATGGACCTCATCATATCCTCCAGTGATTGCTTAGGCTGCTGTTCTGGATTCCTTTGTGGGGGAGGAGGATATAGAGGTTTCTGCTGCTGGTACTGAATTCCTGGGTTACCCCTCCAAGAAAAATTGGGGTGGTTTTTCCAATCTGGATTATAAGTATTAGAATACATACCACCTTGATTTTTCCTTGGGGGATACCCTTGCATCGCATTTACCTGTTCAGAATCAAACTGTGCAACAACTGGACAACCATTAGTAGCATGAGTGTTAGATCCACAATTAGCACAGAAATCAGATACCACATTAGCACTTGAGGGAGACATATTCGAATTCATTTTAGCCATGTTTTGGTTTAACAAAGACACCTGCCTAGTGAACTCATCCATACAACTCAACTCATGCACTCCCCTAGGTTTCCCTCTAGAGCCTTTTTCTTGCGAATTGGCCCCTAACATCTCAAATAATTCTTGGGTTTAGTCAACCGTTTTGGCTCCTAGAAAGCCACCTGCTGCGTTGTCGACCATAGCTTGGTCTGCTGCAGTTAACCCACCATAAAATGTTTGATGTAAAATGGCTTCAGGAAAAGCATGATGGGGGCACTGCACTTGCAACATTTTGAACCTATCCCAAGCCTCATGAAATGGCTCACCTACCTCTTGAGTAAACCCTATGATTTCCTGTCTAAAGGTGGCCAAAGTAGCATGCGGGAAAAATTTCTTTAAGAATGCATCATGCATGTCGCGACCCCGAACCCCGCGGGCCCGAGACCGCGAGCTGGACGTCGACTTAAAACCAAAACTATGAAATACCGAAGTTAAAAATTCCATTTTGAACCAAAATATGATAACACAAGGTTTTACAAATCCAAGATTAAATCAACAATGTACATCCAACATAAGCTCCACAGCTTATACCCAAAAGAATAAAATATACAATTCTTAATGACGTCAATAATGGTAAAATTATCCCCAAAAGGTTATACATTTAAATAATGTAAACCGATCCATAACAACCTGCCCCAAAATCTCAATCCTCTCGACGTCCTCCTTGAACCGCGAATCCTAGTCCTTTTCCTCCTGGGGGGGGGTTAAGGAAAAACAAAGATGGAAATAAACGGGGTGAGATAAAATCTCAGTAAGTTACTAATGCAACTACATGACATGCTAATATGCAATGACCAATAGCAATTAACATATGACAGATAGCAGCGGAATAATAAGGGACATGCTGACGAACGGTAACATCCAATAATCAATCATATAAATAAACATATAACAACAAATGAGAGGCTCCCTATCGCCAACCGTCCCATACCGGTTGGAAATAACGACCAGCTCATCATGCAACACATAAAGCTGAAATAAACACTCATAAGTGGATACATAGCCAAGGTTTCACCCAACTGAAGAACCAAATAAAGGTCGCTGCGCAGCTTCAATAAACAACAATTCATCATCTTCATACTAGCATGAAAGCTGAAGAGAAACCCGGTACTGGAACCAATAACAATGAGAGTGTCACAAAGGACAAGAGCCATGCCACAAAGTCATGCTCGGTAGCTAGATACATTCACAAAGGAAGCTAACTTATCCCTTCCAAGGCCAATCTGGAAAAAGGGGGTATAAAAGGGGGCAAAACAATGGTCAACATTATAATGGACTTGGCTTTGCCATTATAATCTTTCCCATCGCCCGATGCAACAAATATGCCAGCTGGGCTTCTAAATAAATGCTAAGTAATAAATACTAGCTTAAATAAACAATTTAAGGTTCCAAAGTAGGGAACCATACCAATTAATCACCATAAAAGACGATTACTCAAGAAGAGTTCAACAACAATAGCACAAGGAGTTTCTCATAAAAGAGTCCAACAACATTGACCATTAAAACATAATGATTCCAAGATAAGGCACGTACCAAATACATCCTAAATATGATACCCACAAGTTAATCATAAAGAGCACAACCCAAACGGTCGCTCACCAATGGCACAATGACTATTACCAAAATGATCATAAACATTTACTCAAAAGATATACTAGGACTATGAACTCAACCATCTCATCACACCTGAAATTCCAAATAAGAAATCCGAATGAATACATCTTAAGGTTAATCAAACCGTAGGTACCCAATTGCCAATTCACGCTTTATCTCCGTTCATAACGAACCCATTCTAAACACCCCAAACAAATCCGAAAGGTTACACTTATTAGAACATGATCACGACAGGACTAAACCCTACACCTTGGTGTTCAATAACAACCCTCTAGGTACTATAGGACATCGCCTAAAACCTAGACCAAGTCTTACTCGAAATTCAATTCGGTTGGAACAAACACGAACACATCATAAGATGCCCAAACAATACTTGATCAAATTACATAACTCTATTGTTCACAAAGGAACCAATTTTAATTACTAAAGTGTTCCACGGTGTTATCTTAAGTTAATTAGAAGAAGGAAACCTAAACTAGGTAAGCCATTAGTCTTAAACCAAGCAAAAAGGTCAAAATCCCAAGCAGGCGGGCGGGCGGGCAGGGGCAGGCGCGCGCTTGTTTCAATAGAAGGTTTGATCGCTGGAAAAAGGGGTGCAGGCGGGCGCCTGGGCAAGGGCAGGCGGGCGCCTGGTCTACGCATTGGCCAAGAACAGAGCTGGGTAATGCCATTTTCGACCAAAACCACAATCCATCATTCAAGTATCAAAATCAAAGCTTCCCAATACATTTCTAAAGCTCCTAAACAACACCCAACCTAAAGAGAACCTAAACAACACCCTTTAATCACCCAAACCAACACCAAATCCCCACATTCAAGATTTCACCATTTTTACCCAAAAACTCAAATAAATTCAAAATAAATTCTATACTCAACCAAACTTCAAATATAACACATCAAGCATTATATAAACATGATATGAACATTTTAGCATAAAAATGGGGGGAAAGTAACTTACTTGAATTTTCTCAAAGGTGTCGGAACTCGAAATTTCTTGGCTTCATACGATCCTATCGACGATCTAAACAAGATTCATGTTTTAAGAAATGAGAAATAATGAGAGGAAGAGAAAGAAAATGAAGAGAGAAGTGAGAGGAAGAAACTTACACAATGGATAGAGAGAGAGAGGGAGAGATTGCTGGGAGAGAGGGAAAAGTGAGGTGAGGGTGAAAGAGAGGGAGGTGAGGGGAAAAGAGGGAGTAAGTAGGATGATTAGAGAATTTACACATAGACCCCCTCCCCTACACACTAACACAATACTTACACTCCCTACTAACCATTAAGACCCAACAATACTACACTAACCCAAATAAAATGCTAGGCATAAATTATTATAACACATACAAAGCACACATAATTCATTAATTAAATAATAATTTAAATGAATAAATGAGCAAATAAATAAATGATAATTATTTATTACTAATAAAATAGAGCCTAGTTTTCGGGTCGTGACAATGCAACCCATCCCATGTAGTGATACTCCTAGCAGGAAGTAACATAAGCCAAGTTTTAGCTGCCTCTTGAAGAGAGAAAGGAAAATACTTAAGTCTTAATTGTTCATCAGTAACCCCCTCTTTTACAGGGAATCCTGATATAATCATCATGTACTCTTCAAGAAGTTCAAAGAGTCTTCAGCGGGAAGACCCTGAAACTTAGGCAACTGACTGAAGTAATGCCCCTTTGCCTTATAAGATTTAGCGGCCTCAGTCAAAACAATGCACGACACCGATGTGTCAACCTTAGGCCTAGCATATTCTTTCATTAAGGGATTAGCCATTACAATTTCAATTTCTTCTCCCCCGGTGGAAGAAGTTTCAAAATCACTTAAAAATGCCTCTGTCTCGGTGACAGAAGCATCAGACTCAGACTCAGAAATAGGGGGAACGCCCCTGTCAAGTCTATCGATATTATCGTCCAAAGGAACCAACTCGGGGTTCAATGAATGCCTACCAAACATACACCGATTAAATTAACTTGTAAATCAAAACAAGTCCCCGGCAGCGGCGCCAAAAACTTGATGGATAAAATTCCAAGTAATAAATACCTAGCAAGCGCACTAGTTACCGTAGTAGTAACGCGCGAAAGCGAGGATCGATCCCACAGAGACTTGTTGGATAAACGAGTAAATTTAATTAGTGCAAATAGTAACCAGAGGGGGGTTTTTGATTTGATTTTATTTTACTAACTAAAAACTGAGATTAAATACTAATTAACAAAGCAATGATCAACTAATAACGAAGTAAACAGATTAAAGAGATTCACGGGTTGGATTTCACACTATCATCATTCTATGTTATTTTAAAATAAAGTTATTGATTCATTCCAGGGTTCGTTCACTTCTTGTAAAGATTGGGACGGTGAGGCGGCCGGATTACAATCTTTTTCTCTTTATCTAATCACACTTCGCAAATCAAGTCCATGTAATTATTTAAAAAGTTATTAAGTTCTCAAGAACAATTGAACCTATATTCACTTGATTTCTATCACGGCGTCAAATAAATATAATACTCAAAGCATTGGTCTACGCTTTAATCCCCAAATCAATGGCGGAGTTAAAACCCTAAATTGTTAAAAAGGCCAATAATGACTAGTTCAATAATTGAAACCCTCAAAACTTCATTAAAAATACTTTGAACAACTAGAATGAAATCAATATGAAATAAACGTTTATAACATAGAATTAGATAGTGTTTTACATCTAACCCATGAATTAAAAACTTAGCTACTCATACTCAACATAATGAATACAAATAATAAAACTAAAAACATAAAACCTGGATCTTGAATGATGAAAAGAAAAGACTTCTGCGTTTTTGGTTCTTCAAAATCTCAGAGAAAAATAAAGCATAAGAAATCCCCATAATGGCTGCTACCGTGTTCTTTTTATACTAGGGTAGGATATCTCAAAATAAGGGAAGGAATTACATTCCTAAATCAACAAGGATAGCTTCACCAAGGCTGAATCGGGGAGGGGGCGCGCGCACCATGAAATAGAGGGCGTGCGCACCCTTGGTAATCTCCCAGTGTAAAAACCTTCTGGACTGAGAGGGCGCGCGCACCAAAGGAGAGGGAGCGTGCGCACCCTATTTATGGCCCGGAGACAAAACCTTCTGATCACTGAGAGCGCGCGCACCAAGAGGAAGAGGGCGTGCGCACCCTTGATCTTTCCTCAGTAATCCTCTTCTTTTCATAATTTCCTGTATAGTCCTTATCTCTTATATTTTCCAAAATTCCTCACAGGTCCTTGCTTCACTTTTACAGCCCAGAATTCCTCATTTTTCAACACTTTTTCCCTGTACTCAAAGACACTCAAGAACAGCCATTAAACGCAAAAATACCCGAAGATTAGCCCCAAGATAAGAACGAATGTATCCAATATTGATGTGTAAAAACACATCCATCAATAAGACAGAGTGGTCTGAACTCAAAACTTGCTGGACAGCCACATTCATCATGAAAACAATCAAAACTGAATCAAATGAAGTGATATGAACATGATCTTGTGTCTGAATAGATATACATGTTAGTGACACAAAAGACATGGCAAGTCACTTATTTAGGCATGACTTGATGATGTTTTACATTAGACAAGACAAACGTGGACAGATTTGGGGTTTTATATGAAAACACATGAAGATATTGGAAAACCTCTCCAAATCAACAAACATGAACCTTAAACATACATAAAATAGACAATATATACAAGATATAAAAACAAATCAAAGCAAAAAAAAACTGAAATATAACATTATGAACATTCATTTAAAAATTACACGGCGAAGAACATCAACACTACATCTTTGGTTTATCAATGGAGGTCTAGCCTAACAATTGGCTAGACCTCTTAACAAATGACATGAATATCTACATTTTACATGTATGAAGATTACAAGAGGAGATCTTTACCTAGGTTGTGCTTCATTTTCTTCCAAGGGAAGACTTTTTTGGTTGCTTTTCTAGAGGTGATTGTGCTTATGTTTTGAGAGAGTTGTTTGGATGAGTTGTTTGTTTGCTTGTTGTTTGTGAGTGTTTAAGAGGTGATATGAGGGTGATATGATGGTGTATTGGTGGTGTATGGACTGAGGTTGGGGAGGTGTAAGGTGAGTGTTTGGATGATGGAAAGGAAGTAAGTGTAGAGTTTATGAGTTGTGTGTTGCTCCTTTTTTGATTGTGTGTGTAAATGGATGAGTTAGGTAGTGTTATGGATGTTGAAGGGTGTCAAATGACTTTAGGTACCCTTGATTAGTCCTAGGGAGTCAATTGGGAGGTAACAACCTGGGTAGGAATGGCTTGAATCACCATTGATGGCCTTGAATGCACAAATGTTTGAAGAGAGCAAGTTGCAGATCTGGCTGGCCTGGGGGAGCCGTACGGATCCTAGGGAGGCTTACTCCTCCTAGGGTGACGTACGGTGCCCTTTAGAAATTTTGGGGGAATCCAAATCCGCCACTTGTCGCGCTCTGATTGGTCTGTTTCTTATCCAATTGCCCAACCACCTTTGGCCACTTGCTGGATGGTGGTTGGCTCAATTAAACCCTTGTCTGAATATCTTCAACGTGAATGAGCCAAAATTCTGCTTCCGGTATTGGTTCCGCAACAGTCCAAGATTTGTCCGAGTGTGCGTACTCCGATATCTCGGTTGTCCGCGGGCCCAACATGAAAGTTGCTTGAAATAATTTTGTGGTCACGTCCCTCTATTTTAAATATGTTTATGAGCAAGGGGTAACAAATATATAATTATAAATGCATGGAATGGACAGTAACGAGCAGTTCTAGGGGTGTGGGCCCCGTTTCGGGTCCCGCAGCTCAAAAATTGAAGTACATGTTTGTTTACTCGTTTTTTCGCTTTGATTATGAATTTAAAGTCCGTTAATCCATCTGATGCACCGATAAGGCCCACGGCACTCCCACGTAGCCAAATCTGGGGTTCTAGGTCTAGGCTTTAGACCGGTCAAAAAGGGTTTGCCGGGGGGTGCGAGACCGGAGTGTCTACACATATTTGAATAGGCATATTTCCGCATATAATTGATTGTTACCCTTTTTTTAAATAATAATTTTATCTATCATTTGGTAACCTTTTTTTCTTTCTATTTTCTATCATTCTTTTCATAATCATGACAAAACTTTTAAAATATCATAATGTCGCGACCCCGACCCCGCGGGCCCGGAGTGCGCGAGCTGGACGTCGACTTAAACAATAAACACTAAAATAATGAAAATAAAAATTTCCTTTTATACCAAAAGATGATAACACAATGTTTTGTAAATCAAAGTTTAATAATAACAAAGTACCACTAATATAAGCTCCACAAGCTTATACCCCAAAATATAACATGTACAATTCTTAACGACGTCATTGTTTGGTGACACTATCCCAAAGTTATACATTTAAATAATGCAAACCAAATAACAACCTTCCCCAAAAATCTATATCCACACTCGACGTCCTGTCTCGTGATCAGCGAGTCTAATCCTTTCCACCTGGGGGGGGGTTAAGGAAAAACAAAGACAAAAGAAAAGGGGGTGAGATAAATCTCAATAAGCTACTAATGCAACTACATGACATGCTAAGATTCAATAGGCAATAAACAATAACAAATATCACTTAGCACATAGCATTTATCAATTAACAGATAGCAGCGGAAATAAACAATTAACAAAGGATATTAGCCAAGGTTTCCCAACTGATATAACCAAATAAAGGTCGCTGCGCAGCTTCAATAATCAACAATCAACATCTTCACCGTAGCATGAAAGCTTGAAGAGAAAACCCCCGGTATCGGAACCAATAATAAGGTAACATGCCACAAAGGGCGGGAGCCATGCCACAAAGTCATGCTCCAAAACGTGTAGCTAGAATACTCACAAAAGGAGCTAGCTAATCCCATCCAAGGCCAATCTGGAAGAGGAAAATATGGGCAAAACAATGGTCAACATTATAATGGACTTGGCTCGTGCCATTATAATCTTTCCCATCGCCCGACACAACCACAAATACCAGCTGGACTTCCAAATAAAGGCTAAGTAATAAAATACTAGCGCAATAAACAACCATTGATTCCAAAGTAGGGAATCCTTCCAATTAATCACCAAAAAGATGAATAAATCAAACACACATCATAAAGGTGCTTCAACATTCCGAAACAAAGATTTATCAAATCCCATAACACCTATATTCACAAAGGAATCATTTTCATTATTAGAGTATTCCAAAATGGCCATTTAAGTCTAAGAGGACAAAGCCCAAAACTAGGGTTAAAGTTATAACCTAAACCAAAATTAACTAAAGAATGAGTTCCAGGAAAAGGGAGCGGGCGGACGCGCGCTAGGGGGCGGGCGGGCGCTCATTTCGCCAGAAGGTTGGCCCAAGAAAAACGGCTAGGCGGGCGGGCGCGCGGGCATGGGCAGGCGGGCGCTTAATTCAACAGAAGTTCTGGCCGCTGGAAAAAGGTAGGCGGGCGGGCGCCTGGTCCAACCCGGGCGGGCGCTCGGCCTGGTTCTTGGCCGGGAAAACAGAGCTGGGTTCTTCATTTTCAACCCAAAATTCACCCATTTCCTAAATGCCCAAAATCAAATCTTTCCACTAGTTCCACAATGAATCACAACAACATCTAGGATGAAAGGGGACCTAGTCAACCTCATAAATAACCCCAAACCAAGAATCAAACCCAACATTCATATCAAGCACCATTTTTGACCAAAAACCAAAATAAATTCCAAATAAATCTCAAACTCAATCAAACATCAAATATAACAACTAAAGCATTATATGAACATAAAATGAACACTTTAGCATAAAAATGGGGGAAAAGCAACTTACTTGGGCTTTCTCAAAGATGACGGAATTCGATTATTTTTGGTTCTCTACGATCCTATCGACGATCTAAACACATTTCATAAAATGAGCACTAAGAAATAGAGGGAGGAAGATGATCAAAATGGAGGAAATAGGGAGAGAGTCCTTACCTTCACAAATGGAGGAGAGAGAGAGAAAAGTGTGTGCTGGGAAAGAGAGGAAGAATGAGGGAGAAGGGGAAGAGTAGGGAGGGAGTAGTTAAAATGATTTAAAAGAGCTTACACTTAGGCCCCCTCCTCTACACTACACAACTCTAATACTCCCTACTAGCCACTAAGACCACATAATACCACAATAGCACAAATAACCCAAATAAAATGCTAGACATAATTTATTATACACATAAAAATGCACACATAAATTATTAATTAAATAATAATTTAAACAATCAACTAATAAACAAATAAATAATTAAATATTTATTATTAGAAAATAGAGACAGGTTTTCGGGCCGTGACATTCACTCCCCCTTAAAGAAAATTCGACCCGAATTTTAACGAGACTTACCCGAACTAAAAAGCCACGGATACTTCCGCTCCATCTCCTCTCGAAGCTCCCAAGTCGATTCCTCAACATTGTGATTCCTCCAAAGAACCCTAACTGTAGTATCCCACATCGGTGGGTAAAGTAAAGTTGGAGTGGTACTTAAGGTACAACCACTTACCTACGAATACCAATACGTCCATGGATTTTTGGGTGGGCCTGTGGTAAGCCAAGTGGACCCAAGATATTTGTATTCACTGGGCCAAGTGCGTGGTCCTTGTGTAACGAGTCTGGCCTGCGGGCTCGGGTCGTTACACTAACCAACGGAATGCTTTTGTTCCTCAACTCTTGGACTTTGGCATCTAAAATCCGAACCGGTCGTTCCTCGTAGGTCATATCAGGCTCTATATCCTCCGGTACCCTCGGTAACACGTGAGATGGATCATGAACATACTTCCGAAGCATAGAAATGTGAAAAAAATTATGTAATTGGTCCAAAGAAGATGGTAACGCAAGACGGTAAGCTAGAAGTCCCACTTTCCCCAAAATCTCAAACGGTCCAACGAACCTCGGAGCCAATTTACCCTTTTTCCCAAACCTTCGGATGCCCACTTTCGGAGATACCTTTAAGAACACAAAATCACTGTCTGAAAACTAAGATCTCGCCTTCGGTGGTCGGCATAGCTCTTCTGTCGACTCTGGGCTGTTTTCAATCGATCCCGACTAATTTTAACCTTTTCCACCGAGTCCTGAACCATGTCAATACCCCAATGTTTTGCTTCGCCAACCTCGTCCCAACAAATAGGTGACCGGCATTTCCTCCCATACAAAGCCTCAAACGGTTCCATCTGAATACTCGACTGATAACTATTATTGTAGGCGAACTCTGCAAGCGGTATATGTGTATCCCACGAATCTGGAAAGTCAACTGTGCAAGCCCGTAACATATCCTCAAGAATCTGGATGGTCCTCTCGGACTGACCGTCAGTCTGAGGATGAAATGCTGTGCTAAACCTCAAATCGGTACCCAAAGCCTTCTGTAACGCTTGCCAAAACTGGGATGTAAACCTGGGATCTCTGTCTGACACAATACTCACTGGAACACCATGTAATCTGACAATCTCATGAATATACAAATTTGCAAGCTTCTCCATCGAATAGGAAATGTCAACGGGTAAGAAGTGAGAAGATTTAGTCAATCTGTCCACGATCACCCAAACTGCATTGAACCTCCTTCGAGTCCTGGGTAGTCCGGTTACAAAATCCATCATAATGTGTTCCCACTTCCACTCGGGTATCTCAAGAGGCTGAAGTAGACCTGCGGGTTTCTGATGCTCTGCTTTAACTTGTTGACAGGTCAAACACTTCGATACATAATCTGCAATTTCCCTCTTCATGTTAATCCACCAAAACCGCTGTTTTAAATCCTGATACATCTTCGTACTCCCGGGATGAATGGTATACCTGGATTTGTGACCCTCATCAAGAACTCGTTGTTTAATCCCACCGATATCTGGCACACACAATCTGCTACGGTAAGTCAATACTCCCTCGGAGTCAAGCTGGAAGTCCACATACTGTCTATCCCGAGCATTATCCATAATCTTCTTCAACTTTGGGTCCTCCTTCTGAGTATCCTTTATTTGTTTAATTAGGGTCGGAGATACCCTAATATTCGCAAAAATCGCCCCACGTCTCGATTCGCGAGGACACCAATCTCGAACATCCTCTAGTAATTTCCATTCACGAATCATCATTGATGCCATATAAGACTTTCGACTGATCGCATCAGCTACAAGATTAGCTTTGCCCGGATGGTACGAAATGGTGCAATCATAATCTTTTAAAAGCTCCATCCACCGACGCTGCCGGTTGTTCAATTCCTTTTGAGAGAAGAGGTATTTCAAACTCTTGTGATCGGTAAAAAACTCGAGCTTCGCTCCGTAAAGGTAATGCTTCCATTTATGCAACGCAAGGACTATCGCAGCCAACTCCATATCATGAGTGGGGTAATTCTGTTCACTAGGGGTTAATTTCCTCGAAGCGTAAGCAATTACTTTCCTATTCTGCATCAAAACACATCCCAAACCCTCTTTCGAAGCATCACTGTAAATCACTAAGTCGTCATTCCCATTTGGTAACGCAAGAATAGGAGCCGTAGTCAATCTCTTCTTTAATTCATCAAAGCTACTTTGACATTTTTCACTCCACACAAACGGTACATCCTTCCGGGTCAACTGAGTCATCGGAGTAGCAATCCTCGAAAACCCTTCTATGAACCTTCTGTAATACCCGGCTAAACCCAGAAAACTTCTGATCTCGGTCACTGACTCGGGTCTTTTCCAATCCACTATGGCTTCAATCTTCGAAGGATCCACAGAAATCCCATCTTTGGAAATCACATGGCCCAGAAACGAAACCTTCTCGAGCCAAAATTCGCATTTACTAAACTTCGCAAACAACTGCTCCCTCGCAAGAATGGATAAAACTGTCCTCAAGTGCTGCTCGTGCTCCTCTCGAGACTTAGAGTAGACAAGAATGTCGTCGATGAAGACCACTACAAATGAGTCAAGATAAGGATGGAAAACCCTGTTCATCAAATCCATAAATACGGCAGGCCCGTTAGTCAACCCAAACGGCATAACCAAGAATTCATAATGACCATACCGAGTGCGAAAAGCCGTCTTTGGTATATCCTCGGATCGAATCTTCAACTGATGGTACCCACTCCTTAAATCAAGTTTAGAGAAAACCACGGACCCTTGAAGCTGATCAAATAAATCATCAATGTGAGGTAGAGGATACTTGTTCTTCACTGTAACCTGATTCAATTTTCGGTAATCAATACACAATCTCAAAGAGCCGTCTTTCTTCCGCACAAACAATACCGGTGCTCCCCACGGGGAAACACTAGGGCGGATAAACCCTCGAACAAGCAACTCTTGCAACTGAACCTTTAATTCCTTCAACTCTGCGGGAGCCAACCTATACGGTGCCTTTGAAATCGGAGCCGTACCCGGCAAAAGGTCTATACAAAATTCTATTTCACGATCTGGAGGCATACTATATTCAGAAGAGAAAACATCGGGAAATTCCCTAACTACCCGAACACTCTCCAAACTAGGGGATTCTTTCCTAGTATCGAGCATACTAGCCAAGTACCCCTCATAACCACGGTGCAACAATCTCCTAGCCTTCACATAAGAAATCATACGAATATTCCTACCCAAAGGCATAGCCTCAAAAACAAATGTAGGTACATCGGGAATAGAAAAAGTAACAATTTTACTACGACAATCAACAGAAGCATGAAACTTGCTCAACCAATCCATACCCAAAATGACATCAAAGTCTTGAATTGGAAGGACTACCAAGTCCGCACACAAGACACGACCACATATAAGCACATCACAAGCACGAAAGACTTTATCAGTCACCAAGCATTCTCCTATAGGGGTCGACACCTCTAGCACATAAGGTAAAGACTCAAATGCAGCATTTAGCAAGGAAGCAAATTGCACAGATATGTAAGAATGAGATGATCCTGGATCTACTAACGCTCGGGCGCTCACATTAAACACGGAAACAATACCTCCAATAACGGATGGATCATCGGTGGCTTGTTGTTGATTCATGGCAAATACCCTTCCTTGGACCTTAGGCTTTCCCGCAGCATCTCTTTTCTGACCCTGAGTAGCACCAACTCCTGACCCGGATGGTTGTCCTCTACTCCTCGGGAAATCTCTCGCGAAGTGTCCCATTTGACCACAATTCATACATTTCCCCTGTTTCTTCCAACACTGGTCCTCCGAGTGTCCTCCCCTTTGGCAATACGAACAGAGTCTCCTATTTTGGTTCCCTTGGTTCCCGGAAGTAGTACCCGGGTTCCTTGGGATCTGTTGCCCTCGGGACTGAGATTGTCCCCCAAAGTTACCTCGGTTATCAGAACGGGTTTGTGGCTTGCTCTGCCCTCCTTGCTTGCTAGGGTTAGTCACCTCGACTTTCTTCTTATGCTCCTCTATATCTTGCTCGATCAAGTATGCACGGTCTACCGCATCCTGGAATGTCACAATCCTCTGGGCTATAAGTTGAGTACGGATAGAAGTCTTCAAACCACGGATGAATCTCATAGCTTTCTGCTCCTCAGTCCTCACAAGATAGTCACAATACCGGGCTAATTCTGTGAACTTAGCCGAGTATTGAGCTATAGACAACAAACCTTGCTCCAAGTTGAGTAGCTCGATCTCCTTTCGGTTCTGGTCCACTACCGGGATAAAATTCTCTTTGAACTTCCGCACAAACAACTCCCATGCATACACTGTATGGGTATCATCCCAACTCGCTTTAACTCCTTTCCACTAATGCTCGGCGGCACCCACAAGCTTGTAAGCCGCGAACCGGACCCTATCCTCGTCCGTGCACCCAAACACATCATAAATTTTCTCCATAGACTCAATCCATAGTTCGGCCTTCTTCACATCGGGCTCACCGTCAAACTCTCTTGGTTTTAATTTCAAAAATTGCTCCAACCCGTAACGTGGAGGAGCCACATGATCCTCTCTTGGCCCTTGGTCATGAATTGCCTTCATGGCCGCCTCAAACATGCCTTGGAACATAGCACGGGCTTCATCTCTTGTTTCATTCTGATTCTGAGCCCCACTAGAACCTTCACCTGTTCTTCTTCTAGCCATTGGAAACAATTACCTGCATAAAACATCAACCGTTACTCACTCCGAACACAACTACCCTCCTAGGTCATACTAGTCCACCTAGACTTATACTTAGAGCTGAACCATAGCTCTGATACCAACTGTCGCGACCCCGACCCCGCGGGCCCGGAGTGCGCGAGCTGGACGTCGACTTAAACAATAAACTCTAAAATAATGAAGATAAAAATTTCCTTTTATACCAAAAGATGATAACACAAAGTTTTGTAAATCAAAGTTTAATAATAACAAAGTACCACTAATATAAGCTCCACAAGCTTATACCCCAAAATATAACATGTACAATTCTTAACGACGTCATTGTTTGGTGACACTATCCCAAAGTTATACATTTAAATAATGCAAACCAAATAACAACCTTCCCCAAAAAGCTATATCAACACTCGACGTCCTGTCTCGTGATCAGCGAGTTTAATCCTTTCCACCTGAGGGGGGGGGGTTAAGGAAAAACAAAGAAAAAAGAAAAGGGGGTGAGATAAATCTCAATAAGTTACTAATGCAACTACATGACATGCTAAGATGCAATAAGCAATAAACAATAACAAATATCACTTAGCACATAGCATTTATCAATTAACAGATAGCAGCGGAAATAAACAATTAATAAAGGATATTAGCCAAGGTTTCCCAACTGATATAACCAAATAAAGGTCGCTGCGCAGCTTCAATAATCAACAATAAACATCTTCACCGTAGCATGAAAGCTTGAAGAGAAAACCCCCGGTACCGGAACCAATAATAAGGTAACATGCCACAAAGGGCGGGAGCCATTCCACAAAGTCATGCTCCAAAACGTGTAGCTAGAATACTCACAAAAGGAGCTAGCTCATCCCATCCAAGGCCAATCTGGAAGAGTAAAATATGGGCAAAACAATGGTCAACATTATAATGGACTTGGCTCGTGCCATTATAATCTTTCCCATCGCCCGACACAACCACAAATACCAGCTGGACTTCCAAATAAAGGCTAAGTAATAAAATACTAGCGCAATAAACAACCATTGATTCCAAAGTGGGGAATCCTTCCAATTAATCACCAAAAAGATGAATAAATCAAACACACATCATAAAGGTGCTTCAACATTCCGAAACAAAGATTTATCAAATCCCATAACACCTATATTCACAAAGGAATCATTTTCATTATTAGAGTATTCCAAAATGGCCATTTAAGTCTAAGAGGACAAAGCCCAAAACTAGGGTTAAAGTTATAACCTAAACCAAAATCAACTAAAGAATGAGTGCCAGGAAAAAGGAGCGGGCGGGCGCGCGCTAGGGGGCGGGCGGGCGCTCATTTCGCCAGAAGGTTGGCCCAAGAAAAACGGCTAGGCGGGCGGGCGCGCGAGCAGGGGCAGGCGGGCTCTTAATTCAACAGAAGGTCTGGCCGCTGGAAAAAGGTAGGCGGGCGGGCGCTTGGTCCAACCCGGGCGGGCGCTCGGCCTGGTTCTTGGCCGGGAAAACAGAGCTGGGTTCTTCATTTTCAACCCAAAATTTACCCATTTCCTAAATGCCCAAAATCAAATCTTTCCACTAGTTCCACAATGAATCACAACAACATCTTGGATGAAAGGGGACCTAGTCAACCTCATAAATAACCCCAAACCAAGAATCAAACCCAACATTCATATCAAGCACCATTTTTGACCAAAAACCAAAATAAATTCCAAATAAATCTCAAACTCAATCAAACATCAAATATAACAACTAAAGCATTATATGAACATAAAATGAACACTTTAGCATAAAAATGGGGGAAAAGCAACTTACTTGAGCTTTCTCAAAGATGACGGAATTCGATTATTTTTGGTTCTCTACGATCCTATCGACGATCTAAACACATTTCATAAAATGAGCACTAAGAAATAGAGGGAGGAAGATGATCAAAATGGAGGAAATAGGGAGAGAGTCCTTACCTTCACAAATGGAGGGGAGAGAGAGAAAAGTGTGTGTTGGGAAAGAGAGGAAGAATGAGGGAGAAGGGGAAGAGTAGGGAGGGAGTAGTTAAAATGATTTAAAAGAACTTACACTTAGGCCCCCTCCTCTACACTACACAACTCTAATACTCCCTACTAGCCACCAAGACCACATAATACCACAATAGCACAAATAACCCAAATAAAATGCTAGACATAATTTATTATACACATAAAAATGCACACATAAATTATTAATTAAATAATAATTTAAACAATCAACTAATAAACAAATAAATAATTAAATATTTATTATTAAAAAATAGAGACGGGTTTTCGGGTCGTGACACATAAACACCATGAATCCAACTATTTCTAAAATTACAATGAATTGGCATGTCTTTTTGTATAAGGTGATAATGACTAGTCCAATTGTATTTATTATTAAAACTTTCTATGTTATTATCATTAACATGAAGGGAATGGAAGATACAATGCTAAACTTCAACCAGAATATGATAAAACGTTGAACCTCAAAACCTCCTATGCAGTGATTGGGGAATTACTAATTGTTTCTTTTGATTAACTATTATTTGTAGGCGAGTTTGAAAATGCGGGAGTCACATACTCAATACCAACTAAATACCAGCTACGAGAGAATATATAAACACAACTACAAGATAACATGAGGATTAGGTAGTCCAAGTCATCATCACATTACTATATTTGGGGGCATTGCTAAGCCAAATTATTCCGTATAATAAACATATATGTTTTTTAGAACTTTGCTTGGGCAATCCCCATATGTACGAGCATGACTTCTCTCTTGCATACACACATGTATCACATGAAGAACACATACCACGGTCATGACAAATAGGTGGTGAAGTGCCCTAATGGATCTCATAAAATTCAACACTCTTGACACTCTTTCGTGGCTCTCTCTTTATATCCCAAATTTCCCCTCAATCACACAATGTTTGCGGCCGTTATGTGGTTTATATAGGGATACGATAAACCCTAAAACTAATCCTTGCACTAAAACTAAATTGCACACAAAAACTGGACATACGTCCCTAGGCGCGTACCTTGGTCGTACACTTACACTATAGCGTAAACATTTTCTTTCTTGTGTATAGCAACAAAGCAACCCTCTTCTTAGGCATGAGTCTCAGGCACATGTCCCCATGTACTGCCACTCATTTTTTCGTCTTCGCACATTGTTTCAAATTCTCTATCATTGGTTTTTACTACACAATCCACTAATTTCCCACCAAGAGACATAAATAAAAAACTGTAATTGATCCGCTCCACTCTTAGTAAGAATAAGAACGGATAATCCGCTAGAAATACTTATTTTCAAGGTTCTAAAAAGCGCTAGGTGCCCGCTAGGCGGCGAAGCGGGGCCTAAAAATTAATGCATTTTTATTTATATATAATTATATATATTTATCTAAAAACTAGTGCTATTTACTTTTAATATTTATATAATATATGTATATTTATCCAAAAAAAACGCATTAGCTGGGTTGGAATCCTTGTGTAAACAATTCATATGCAAGCAAAGTTGGAGTGTAACTACATAGAAACAAGCCAAGGAAGAGACTTGCTGAAGCGGTGTGTAAGTTATCCCATATCACTTATATATAGACAATTCCTTAGAAATGAAGTGTGTATAACTTGAGGGGAGAGCCTTCAAGTAGAAGGCACAGTGAGATATAATTTATACGCAGCAATAGAAATCTCAATATACATTTAAATAAGTCTGAGCGATTATGCTCTTAGCATTTACTCCCTCCGTCCCACCACAAGTAGGACTAGAGGAGTGGGCACAATAATTAAGATAAAGTAGTGAATGTGTGGTAGAAAATGAAGGGAGAGAATGAGTGGGGTAAATAGTGGTGTTGATTGAATAAAATGAGTGGTGAAAATGAAGAGAGAGAATGAGTGGAGTTAAATGATGGGGTTGGTTGAATATAAATATATTAAAACATTTCTATTTTGGGCAGTCTCAAATCTCAATTGTCTGGGACTGAGGGAGTATGTGTTATTGATAAAAGCTGAACAATAATAATTTTTGGTGAGACAACGAGAAAAGTTTTTAAAAATTAAAAAATAATTTTTGGTGAGACAAAGAGAAAAAGTTTTTAAAAATTAAGTAATCTTCAAAATTTTGACTATGCTTCCTTCCATTTATGTTGCTATACCTAAATTGGTCCAAGGAGAAAAAATTAGCTCTTTTGCAAGTTTTTTTATTTTTAATACTACCAATAGCAAGTTTTTAATATGATAATTAATTAACTTAAAATTATTGCTTAAAATATACTTGATGCTGCCAAAAACGTACCGGATCAGCCTTTCGTCTAACAGTTCGGATAAATCCAGCAAAGAGAACTCCTCGAACAGATCTGCACACATAAAACAATAAACTGTGAACTAGTCGGGGCTTCACCGGCGAAGGCCCTCCGGCGTGAGAGTAAGAATATGTTTTGTATGTGATAAAACAAAGAGAATCAATTGATTAGAGTAAAGCCAAGAATTTCATTACCCGTAAATGATATTGAGGGCCTGTTTTGAGTCCTGGCTTGTCAAGTAAGCCAGAGAGTCTGTATTGAGGTAGAACTCGTATTCTGGGGAGATAGAGTCCTGATAAGGATGAATGTAGCTTTTGGTTGTATTGCAGTAGAGGTCTCCTTGTTTAGATAAGGATTCTCTGTAGTTACGTATCATTTGAACTCTAATTATAGACTTTCCCTTGTATCAGGGAAGTGGTGTTACATGAGGTAAGTCGTTTCTTCACCCAACCCGGATCGTCGTAAAAACCGGTCTAGAGGTCAGGTTGACCCTATCTTATATAGTGTTAGGCCCAATTGGTAGGAAAATAGGCTAGAGGGGGGGGGGGGGTGAATAGCCTAATTAAAACTTTTTCAAAGAAACACTTTATAAATGCAAAGTCACTAATCAGTTTGCAAACTATTATCAGTAAGCGCAGCGGAGAAGGTATGACTTAGTTTAACTCACACAAAATCAGTTATAAAAGGTTTTGAGAGCTTGGTTTAACACAAAGTGATTTCCAAAAGTTCAATGCAGTTTCAAGAGATTGGTCAAAGAAAATGACAATGAATCAGTATGTATGATAACGAGTTGTCAGTGATAGGTTTCCGAACCGGCAAGATCAAAATAGGAATAAGTAAACACAAGGGGACACAAGTATTTGGAGAGGTTCACAGTGTAAATACTGCTACGTCCTATACCAAGTTTGGTCAGAACTTGGATTTGGGTTAAGAGCACTATTAGGGATCTATAGTCTATTAATAGTACGACTTTGCCGGTTACAAAGACCTAAACTCTAAACATCACTAATGGATCGTGATACAAATCTGACCAAGTGTATTTGAACGGCAAGTCCAAAAGAACTTATCTCACTCAGGTGGGTGTGTGAATAACTCAAGCAACGTATTCCTTAAAATAATCTAGTTCGGTAATACTAACAATGTTTATGAGTTTGTGCACAAGTGTATGTCCTATTAAATGTCTAATGATTTCTGGGACAAGGAATGTTTGAGCTTCAATGAATGCTTCAAACAATTCTACTCTCTTCAATGCACAATTTTCACCAACCTTCTTCAATGCTCAGAGTCCTCTATTTATATGAGGAGTTAATGTCTTGAGTCTTGAAGAAGAAGGCTTGCAATTTGAATTTCCAGCTGGGTAGGTGAGGAGCATTAAATGCGATATCTTTTGCATTAATGACGAAGATATGAAGTACTCGCATGCCTGGAAAAGTCTGATGGGTAAAAACCCATTTGTCTCAACCGGTTACCTGCAAAAAGCAAGTAGGGACAGAGTAAAGCTAAAAGTAGCTCGGTGTCAGACGGCGCAAAAGATGTAGCAGACATTTTAACTAAAAACAGTAAGAAAGTACAACCGGCAAATGGTAAAGTCAGCTTAAAAATAGAACGATGAAACCTGGGGATATTCATATGAAGAATATCTTTGAGTTGACAACCAGTAACCTATGGTTTGTCCTTGCTGATTGTAGTATTGCCGGTGGCTTGTATTGAACACGGGTTAAGTCCTTTAATCGGAAACATGGAATTCATCTGCTGATCAATCTTCTGATGTCCTCAGCTGGTTTGGCCTTGTATGAAGAGATGATATACACCTGTGCTAATCACTAGGAAACCTAAAAGATATCATAAAGATACAAATAAAATTGGGGGATCCTAAGTGATAACTATGATTGGGTTTAAGAAATTCTATGTCCTATACATATATTTAAACAACATATAGACCCCGGTGGGGTCATCCAACTCGGCTTGTGAGATACCATGATATGTTGGCCCGTTAGGCCAAGGACGTCTCGTATATGGAGCTTTATGGGCCAAAAGTCCATGGGACCCAATGACCAAATTGGTTTATGTCGTTCAGTGGCCCTCGAGTTTCTATCTCGGCATGACGAGTAGGAACTAATTTATACTTTTGCTTCCAGTAATTATGACATCATTTATATTGATTTGATTGATAGCCGCCAAAATCTTCATATCTCTAGCTCTTCTGACAGCTTTCGGATTTGAACAATCATTACTCCTTTTGGAAGATGGAGTCCCTCATTAATTACCATCCACTTAGAGCCTCTATAAATACACCATCCCTTCATATTCCGGTGACTCATTTAAGAAAACCCAGCTTAACCTATAATCTTCCCCTTTGTCTTCAAAAACTCTTTAAGAAATCAGCTATGATGCCAAAAAGATCCTATTCCGACACTTTTCCCGAAGAAATTAATTCTTCCGATTATGATGACGGAGACCACCACCTGCATAATAATCATGATGCGGGCAGTGATTCCTCAGCTCTGCCAGAGTCCTCTTTTCTGGCGGATGAATCCCCCTCCGATAGCAACGGAGAATATGAATCCCTTGATCCTGTTGAGAGTAAGGAATAGGATTCTTCAAGCGGCAGCGACGACGGTGATGGCAGCGACGACAACGGTGGTGATGATATAAAAGATGATGAAGATGTTGATGGCGACACTTCCATGGAGGTCACGAACTGGGGTTATGAAGGAGACTTTGAATGGGAGGCAGTAGATATTAAGTAGGATCCTTCTAAGTTTTTCTTGTACTTTTCTTTTCTTTTTGTAAAGGTTAGACCACCAGGCCATACTATGTGGCCTTTTTGCTTATTGTAATGGAATCCTTTTTCTATTTTACCACTGTCTGCAAGCTCTTTGTATTTCTGTTTTCATATATTGATCTGCACTATGGCGAGCTTCTCAAAATGCACTGTCTCGGTATGTATTTCTCTATGGCCCCCAATTTCTCAATTCACCATGATGGTTTATGATAGGTCGGCATCGTTAAGTCTTATTTAACAATTTTCACCCAATTTTGACTGTTGAGTCACATCAAATGCATCATCTTCACTATTCATGTCAGACGGCGCAAGTACATTAATTGAAAAGACATCTTTCTTGAATCCACTCCCCTATTTATTAGGGGTAATGATGAGTCTTAGTGAGGATTGTGCCCGCCCACGGATATTTGGATCGGGTCGGGTTGAGTTTGGATATTGCCCATATGACCTGGAATATAAATTCGAATTTCCATCTTCATTTTACCTTTTTCGTGCCTTGAAGAGAATTTGAGAGCTTGAAGGTCGCCGGCGCACATCTCCATTTTCTACCAGGTTCCCTATCGATTTGTTCCGTTCGACGTGTTCGGAGCTACTTTCCAGCCAATTTCCTCCGATTATTTCTTGACCCAAGGTATTTTTTCGCTTCCATTGATCCTTTTTCTCACTTCTGCCATAGCTAGGGTTTCCCCAAAAATTCTGAAGCTTTAGTCTTTCTGCTTGCTCCTGTTTAATTAGCAATGTCCCGCATAGATTAAGTTTATCTGTTATTGTCCCACTGCCTTTAATGTCTGATTCTTCGTGCTCCCACTAGGGTCCTGTGTATGGTTTTTATAAGAGGAACAGTAGAGTCTTCATAAAATCTGAGGGGGTATGGAAAATGCTTTCTTTACTAGCCATTGGGGACATTTTATACCTTAACAAAACCCCTAGGGAAGCCGTAAGGTATCCTTCAGGCTTGTTTTCCCCTAAAACTGTAGATGGCGATGATACCGATTTGGTAATGCTGGGAAACCTGAATGAGGTTCTTGATCATATATTCCTGCATTATGTGAAAGATAAGTCCTTATTTTGATCTCGTCACGATGGAGGAATCTCCTCGGTCCACGTAGTCGATTCGGGGGGGGGGGGATACCGCCTTGTCCAGGCTACCTGAGGAGTCTAACCCCTCTGCTTCCTCTACAGGTATGGCCAGGGAGAGCACCTCCGAGAGAATAGTGGATCGCTTCGATATAGACGTCGCCAGGATGAGACGTGATCGTGGTGAGGGACCTAGTAGGATAGGCAAGAACAAAGGTAAGTCAGGTCCCATCATGGATAAGAATCCCAAGTCGGGTGATGAGATGATTGAGGCTCTTTACTCCCGATACGGCATAGACCAGGATGAGTATTGTTTGCATTATAGTAAGCCGAGCCCCCTTGATACTGAAGAAAAGATCCACACCTTCTACTACGATCAAGCTTTTGTCCCCTTCTTCTTTAAACAATTCCAGTTAGGCCTGAGACTCCCCCTTGACCCATTTATCAATGAATTCTTGGAGTCATGGGAAATAGTTCCAGCGCACATTGGTGTAAATGTTGTCAGGTATCTGACAAGCTTCATAGTGCTATGCCATTGCCTCAATTTTAACCCATGTATGTAAGCTTTTGACTACTTCTTTAACGTGAGCTATAACTCCAAGTCCCGAACAATTACTATCAAGTCTGACCCGTCCAAACCCAAGATTATTTCCCCTATCTCCGGTACAGTTAGCAAGGTGTTTGGCTAGAATAATCATATCATTATGGTTGAGTCTCGCTTTGGTTGGGAATTTGCTGTCTTGTCTTTCTTGCCGAGTCGTCCTGAAGAAGTTCACAAACCAGACTAGAGCGATAGATTGATTGCAAAGTTATAGGAGTTTGCTTCTCTCAGTACCCTTAACTGGGCCGAATTGGAGAGGGATCCTCGGTATTATGTGCAGGCTGGGCTGATGGCGGGTCCTATTGACGGCGGTATACCTAAGGTAGAAGTGGAGAGGGGAAACAGATTTCTTGATTGGATCATCCATCCCAACTTCATGTTTAACCATGAGTGTATAAGATGCAAGGAGCAGAATGACATTTGCCTTAAGACCGCAGATACCATAGGCTATAATTCATTACCCACTTCTCAAATTTCTCTGTACATTGATCTCTATACTTGTCTCGTTTTAATATTCCCATTTTTGGTGCAGTCTTGACTATGGACGAGATTAAGGAGATTGAGACGAACTATGTTGACCCCATTGAGGCGGCCAGAATAAAGAAGCAAAAGTCTAGGTCTTTGGTGCTAGAAAAATGTCATGCTGATATGGAAGCGAGGCAAGCTTTGCTTCAGAACAAAGAAGACTCAGCGGTTCCTCTGGTGGAACGGATTGCAGAGGCGGCCACCGGGGGAAATACTGAGGGTAATGTGCCAGAGACCGATAAGACCCTTCCTTCCAACAGAAAAACTCAGAGTCAGGACCAAGGACAAAATGCCGATGTTGAGATCTAAGTGGATCAGGGTGATGTCGGTCATCGCCAAAAGAGGTCCCTTGTGGAAACTGGGGAGGTTCAAGGCCACCATCAACCAAAAAAGTCAAATCTGTCAGTTCACGGTTCCGCTTCAGTTTCCGTATTGCCTGATGACGAGATCAAGCGTTTGGTAGAACAGTTTAGCGGAGTTCCCATCATGTCGGATGTGGACGTGTCGGTCCGCTCTGGCCCTTCTTTGAAATTGGGCGGTCCTGTGATAAAACGTGCTATGAATGCTGATACCCTAGATAAGTTGACGGCCGACCGACCTTCTTCTCTCCAGCTCTTGAACCGTAGGCCTAATTCTGAGCGAGGTAATGTTTCGATCTGTCCTCGGTTTCGTCTTGTTATTCTTTGTTCTTTGATCATCTTCCTCATGTTTCTTTATAGCTTGCATGTCTGGCTCAACATGATTATGTTATGTTTCGGCAAACTCTCGAGTCGTCCAGAAAAGCTGAGGCCGAGGTGGAGCAGCTCCAGGCTTCCAACAATGAATTTTCAAGAAGAGCGTAGGAAGTGGAGAAGGAGAAAGCTGCTGCGGATGCTCTGCACCGCCGAGTCGAGGCACGGATAAAGGAGGCCGACTTGATGGTGAAATCAGCACAAGACGAGGTGATGAAGCTAAAAGAATCATTGCTGACCTCAGAAGATGATGTGGAGAAAGAGAGGAGACGGGCTGAGATGATGGTAACCGAGAAAACCACGGCTGAGGAAAAACTTGCTTTGCTGGAGGATAAATATACCCGGTTGGAAGAGAGCATGCTGTCTAGAGAAAGTGCGGCAGTTGAAGCATATAAGAATGGACCTCGGTTCAGGGAAGACGTAAGTGATGAAGTGGGCACTGTTTATAATGACCCATGGTCGAACTTGACTGAGCTATTGTACATCGATCCTGAAGTCAACGTTCCCCTGGAAAAATGTGCCCGGCTCTTCCATCAAGATCCCTACAGTGTCAAAGTAAGGGCAGCCCATTCTGTGGTTCCGTTCTCGGAAGGCAGCCTCAAAGCCATTCGTGCTCGCGATCGCCAGGCTCAGAGATCTGTTTGGGATCCTCCGGCTGTGGATCTGGGGAACTTTGAGGATCTTCTAAAGAAGGCAGAGGAGGAGGCTGATGCCGGCTTAGGGTAGGATTGTTGTGTTTATGAACCAAGACTTGTCTTCTGAGTGAATTTTTTGTAAAGCCGGTTTGGCTGTAGGATACAATTTACTTTCTGCTGTTTAAATATTTGAACGTCTCGGCCCAGCGTTGCCTGGGAGGGGCGTAAACACTTTCAATACTATTGTTTTTGTATGGATCTTACCTCAGTTTGAGGTGTTTATCATTTTGCTTTCACCTTAACTGTCATGTAGCTAAGTGTTTTCTTGACCTCGGTATGGAAGTTTGGAGATGTATACCCCGACGTGTTAGGTGTTGTGCATAGCCAGTTGTAGCTGGATGCTAGGACCTGTTAGAAGTCGGGACGAGCGTCATGTGCTCGGTTTGATAAATTCGAGTAAAAACTAGTTGTCAGAACTAGGCTCAAATTGTCAAGGGAGCTAGATGTCATAATCTTAGCTCAAATGTGGACCCTGCATGTCAAGTATGTCGTGGCCGTGCTAGTTATGGGAGCAAGTCTTTAAGTAGCGATCAAGGCATTGTCAAGTAATGCATAAACCTGGATCTAGTGTCGTGTACTAGAAATGTAAATTCAACAATGTGAAAGAAAAGAAATTTTATTGATAGATAAAACTAGAAATATCTGAACTAGAAATAACTAAAAGTAACTAAAAAGACCGAAAAAACTAACTAGAAAGCTTTAAAAGATAATAAATGTGCCGAGATGTTACTGATAGTTGTAGACACCCCACCTTGGACCTCTCACCTCGATTGCACGGTTGATCTTGCGTTTCTCCCTATTTTAAGTGTTTCTCGTTAGTTTCTATTACTTTCGTTAAGTTCTTGACTGACTTCGTTAAGTTTAGGGACTAAACTGAATAACAGGACTGACTTTCTAGTCCATTCTCTCAAAAAATCCAACTTGAAGTCGCGCACCTCCGCCTGTAGTGGTCAGAAGCGCGCGCGTCCCATCACCAAGGCAGGAGGCGCGCGACTCTGGGCGTCAGTTACAGATTTTTGTCCAAGAATCTCTCCCTTGCTCAATTTGTATGATTTTGCACGGGAAGGATTTCTTAGTGACCTCGCTTTGGCACCAAAAACATGTCTTTTTCAACTATAAAAGCCCATCTTCTCCACCATTTCAAAGGACCCAAAATTCTCTTCTCTACAAAAACTATACACAAAACTACTCTCAAGGCATTTCCGAAGACAATCTCCCAAGAAGTACTTGAAGTCATCTTGAGTCTAGGTAAAAAGATTATTCTTTTCTCCCTTCTCTACTTCATCTCTTCTCTCTTTCTTTTACTTTAATCAAACGTGCAATCACCCAAAAACCATTTTGGGACATGACACCAAAGGCCACTTCACTCCATTGAAGTCGGCTAAGGAGTTATCTCCCTACATTTCAAATACCCCTTTTTAAATCCCCTTTTATTATTATTAAGAATAGGAAGAACATTTTATATTATGTAGACTTTGAACAAGCAAGACCAATATTAGTTGGGCAAGATGGGTGTTTAAGTACTTCCCATCTCGTAACCTAACCCCCGAACCTCATAACAAGAATCTCTGTTTTCGTAATCAAACTTAGGCTATACATTAGGTTTTTCTTATGTTCCTCTAAAACATAGGTGGCGACTCTACAAATTAAAACAAGTTAGACATCCTAGGGTAATTCACCGCTCTAGCCAAGTAGTGGCTTTCCCAGGGTATCTATAGTGGCGACTCTGCTGGGGATGATTTAGAGGGTTGAACTTGTGTTTCTTACTTTTGGTGTTCTTTTTACTGTTTTTGGGCATTATGGTAAAAAGAGTGGGAAGCGCACGCCTCTGGACTTCTTGGCCTAAAGCGCGCGCTTCCGACCCTTTGAACAAGAATCGCACGCCTTCCATCATGTCCTTCAATTCCATGTTTTTGTGCTAACAATTACTGCAGGAGAAAATTTTTCATTTAGGGTCAAGGCAATCCCTTGAACCCACTGATTTGCAGGTTTTCATCCAGAAGCGGGCGCCTCTACCCGCCTCCTCCTAACGCGCGCGCCTCCTGAGTAGGCAGCCCAATGCGCGTGCTTCTGGGTGCATTTCCAGAACAGAACAATGCACAGAAACATAATAGTTTTGATAGTGTGTGGGCACCGGGCCTGCACATAACTTCTTTTACTTTCTGTTTATTTTATCGGTCACACGGGTGATTCGAAAGTTGTAAGTATGTGTTTATGTGAGTATTTGCTTTTCTTTTGTTTTTTTAAAAAAGTAAAAAATTGTTTTGTCACTTATTGGACCTCACACTACATGCACTAATTCTTATCAACTGTTCACTATCGAGTCGCACAAGTTCATAAACCCAAACCCGACGAGGCCCGTCCTAGAGAGTTTCAAGCTCCACCCGACCTTGACTCTCTCGAAGCGGTAAACCTCAACCCGTGGCGTAGTTCATGACTACATATCGGGGGTGACCTTAAGCCTCTCTTTAGCCGAGCACAAGCCAACACAATTCTAGTTAAGGTCTAATACTCCATGACTAAAGTCGGTTTTCATGTGTCGAGATTTCCTTAAACTAATGTCATCAAATCATACATGCCGTTTCCAAAAGAAACAAGTGGTTATTATGGACGAAATAAAACTCCGTCCCCAATTGGTTATTATGGACGAAATAAAACTCCGTCCTCACATGTATGCTTTATGATATTAATTTAGTTTAATCCCATCACATGTAAGTATCACAAGCGTGGTGGAATACGATGAGTATATGAGACCGTGAGAAGGTCTATATACTAGTGTGACGATTCCACTATTTTCTAGAAATCCCAAAAAGGACTACGTCCTTCCGACTTCGTGAATAAAAAAAAATCATTTTTCCTTATGTGGTTGAGTCTTTTTCTTGTTTGTGGGTTAAATATTTTTACCCAAAAGGTGTTTGTGGGGCCATCCTAAGATCAACCATGTTCTTCAATAGGTCCAATGGCTTCCATGGGCAACAACAACGGTGGCAATCTGTCCCGATCCAACGAGGATATAGCCAACATGATCAAAGCACTGAAAGGACAAATTGATGCACTCGCCGAGAATTCCCGACGCAAGGATGATTTGTGGCAAGCCCGTCTCAAGCATGAGAGAATGGCCCATAAGAAAGAACTTCCTAAGCTCGAGAACCAATTGAAGGAGCTCACAAATGAAGGAAAAATGGTCCAAAGCATTGATAACAGTTTGGTCAACACTCTCATGGCATACATTGACCAACGTTTTAGTAGGCTAAATTTGAACAAAGGCCCAAGCTCCGATCTCCATCAAGCTTCTCTTCGCATGATCACTATGGTGGCCCTTCCCGAGAAATTCAAGATGCCCGATATTGGCAAGTTCAAGGGAAACTCTTGTCCTGATGCTCATCGACTCCTACATTTGGGCCATGCTACCAAAGAAATTGTCTCCTCAAATAATGGCACAATGCTTCCCACTCACTCTTGATGGGGTCGCAAAAGATTGGTATATGGGTCTCCCAGTATCCACCTGCCTCAATTGGGATACCGCTATGCTTGCCTTTAAGTCACAATTTGAAGGCAATTACATGCACCGTCCCACGAAGAAAGAATTGGAGAACACCATGCAAGAGGGCAACGAATCATTTGGGGACTTTTCTCGCCGTTGTAGATACCCCGGGAGAGCCCACGGCTTGGCTAGAGCGGTGGAAGGATCCTAGGATGTCTAATTGATTTTATTTTGTAGAGTCGTCACCTATGTCTTTAAAGGAACATAAGAAAAACCTAGAAATAGCCTATTTTTTAATGTTACGAAACCAAAGATTCGGGAAGAGAAGGGTTCGGGGGTTAGGTGACGGAGTGGGAAGTACTTAAACACCCACTCCGCCCCGCTGCGGGTATTGCTACAATTGGTGTTCTAATGCTAAAAAAGTCCTTCTATTTATCAATATGAAAATGTGCTAACGATTACAAGGGAAAGAAAAGGGAAATAAAAAGAGAATTGTTTTATTTATTGATTTATGCTAAGAATTACATGTTGAATTATTGCTAAATCATTACATTAAGAAATGATCAATGATTGAAATAGAGATTGGAATGTTGGGATGTAACCTTGGCCAAACTTCAATAGTGAAGTGGCCTTTTGGTTGTATCCCTTTTTATGGAGATTGCATACTCATTAGAGAAGTGAGAGATGAAGAAAACAAGTAAAGAGTTTTGACAAAGAGAATTAAAAGAGTTTAGAAGGAGAAAGTGAGAGTTGTACCTTGTGCTTGAATGGGGAAGAACCAAATTGTCTATAGTGACCACCCTTTGAAAATGGATTTTATGTGATTTAAAGTGTTTTTGATTCAAGAATTCCTCCCCCTTTTCCATGGTGGAATGAAGAGGTATTTATAGGTGTTAGGGAAGTGTTTGTGGTCACAAAGATGGCCCTTCCCCGGATCAAGCCAAGACATAATGGCTTTGGGGGTTACAAATCAGAAGATGAGGGAAATTTAGCCAATTCTGAGATTCTGGAAGCGGGAAGCGCGCGCTTCCCACCCCCCCTATGGGAGGAGCATGCCTCCCACAAAGGAAGGCAAAGGCGTGCGCATCCCAGCTTCAGAAAAATCATTTTTTAGCCCAAATGTTAACCCTATTATGCAGTTAAGCCCCAAAACTAACAGAATTAGTCCAAAAACTTAACGAACATCACGAAAGTCAACAAAATAAATGAAACAAAGACTAAGGTTGACTTTGCCACTTAGTCAAATCCAAGACTAACGGAGTAAGTCAGGAACTTAACGGAAAGTAACGAAAGTTAACGAAAAGTAACAAAACTTAACAGAAAAGAGGAAGACAAAGAATGTGTATGCAATCGGGACATGAGAGGTCCAAGGCGGGGTGTCTACAGAGCCCCTCGGCGACGTGGATTGCGAAGCAAAACGCGTCGACGAAAGAAAGACAACCGCCGAGGATATCGACAAGAGAAAGCAAAGACTCAATAAAACATGAATTTGAAATTTGCGATGGATAGGGGTGCGCTCCCTGCATGAGCGACTTTTGCTGGAGTGTTGTATTGGAGCTCATGGGAGCTTGTCTCGATATGGACCGAGTTTCCGAGTTGGGACTCATGGGAGCTTGTCTTGATATGGACCGAGTTGCCGACTTGGAGCTCATGGGAGCTTGTCTCGATATGGACCGAGTTGCCGACTTGGAGCTCATGGGAGCTTGTCTCGATATGGACCGAGTTGCCGACTTGGAGCTCATGGGAGCTTGTCTCGATATGGACCTAGTTGCCGACTTGGAGCTCATGGGAGCTTGTCTCGATATGGACCGAGTTGCCGACTTGGAGCCGCATCTGCTTATGTTGTTCACTTTATGGGGTGTAGGCACGGTTGACCACTTTCTGGTGGGGATGAAGTGCCTTGAGTAGTGGATGCTGTTGACTTCGTGGTGGTACCTGTTATGTGTGTGCTTGACAGGTATATGTGTTCTTGCAAGAAGATGCATGAAGTGTGAAATGAAGAGAGAGAAATTGTGCTCGTGGTGTGATGGAATTTTGGAACACCCTTGTAATGAGAGAGAAGTAAGAATGTAGAGAGTGATCTTGTGTGCGGTGTGATTTTGAGGAAAGCATTGGATGTATTTATACCTTCACTTACCATTGCCGCTTGAGTGGAGATGGATTTCTGATGTCCGCGGAGGATGCTTTGATGGAGAATGTCCATTCTTTGGATGTTGATGAGAGAACGCTCTTGATGATGGGTTGGCGAGATGGTACTCTGGATGATGGATTGGTCGTGCCAAAGGCTGCCTACGTATCCCTTTAAGAGAATCAGACCAGCGTAGTTCAAGGATGATGGAGAATGCTGGAGGAGAAGCTAGGAGCAAATTAAAGAGGAAACACATAATTTTGCGCAAGAAAAGAAAAAAGAAAATAAAATCTTTTTTTTTTAATTAGAAAGAAAAGAATATGCACACACGTGAGAAAAAGATTTTTTTTTTTTTAGTTCGTAGGTGAACCATTTTAACCATTGTATGTTTGTAAAGCCAACCCAAGATCAAGTCATGTTCAATCGAAGTCCGGATTTCCTCGCTTGAATGTTGTCGCCGTTGCCGTTGTGTCCAACGAAAAGTGATGTCTAGCCCCAAGAGATTTGTCGATTGTGGGGCTCCAAAAGGCATTTGATGCCGAGATAAGGGGTTGCTGATTGTAAAGCTCCTAGAATGCCTTTGATGCCAAACTTTGAGTGGCTTGCATATCCCCAAGATAAATCAGTTCTTGGCCCATTCAAATAAATCGCCTTTTGTTGTTGGCGTGAGCAAATCCCAAGAGTAGATTATTGATACCAAGCCTCGAGAGATTGCAAAGCCCCAAATGTCATGGACTTCTTGTTTGCGAGCTTCAAGACGGTGGAGTGTGAAGACTTTTCGATGTAAAGCCCCAAATTATCTTGTGATCGGTTCGGCATTGAGAGCGGATGTACCGTTTGGTAGAATTTTTGATAGAGATCTCCTTCTTGCTCTTACTGGGGAGATGAATGGCCTCATTGTGGTCGATACCCAAATGGCTGAGGGCTTATGTCAAAAGATGCAGTAATGTCTTGAGGTGCCGTCGAAGTCGCGGAGGATAAGGTCTTGGTGTGATAAAGTCCCAAATGAGTATGCTTGCTTGACTCTTCTTGAGTTGAACTAATGACGGATCTTCGGATGCAACTAGTGCTGTGGCCCAACTTTATCTGAGCTGCACCTTGTGCTTTTGATCTTGGAGAAAGGGGTGCTGAATTGCAGAAACATTGGGATTGGCCGTGGCATTTCCCGCTATAACCCTGTTTTGATTAGAGTTTAGCATATTGAATCTTCTTCCTTTTCTCTAAGACTTCCTTCAAAATCTCGCTGTGAGTTCTAACAAAAATCATCAACTTCATTCATAACATCGGAGTCTTCATTTAAAACCAAGAGGCCTTTGACTTGAAGTGTTGAGAGACCCTTTGAAGCTTGATCCCTTTCATGGAGACTACTCCCAAATTGCGTTGCTCGAGTATTGTTGCCCAAAAGACTGTCGGTCGCGAAGCCCCAATATTGCCCTTTGCTCGGATTACTGTAATGCCGTAGCCCAAAAGATTGTAGATTGCGAAGCCCCTTGAGACCTTCGGTGCCGAATTGAGGAAGCTTCCAATGTTGCACATGACTCGGCTGGGGATACTGCTGGGGAGTTAATTGCTCTTTGCCGAGGGAGCCTTTAAGACTTGACCGTAGCCCTTAGAGTGCCATCATTGATTGCGAGAAAGGTTCATCCTTGATTGGGGGAACGAGCACGGGCACACGCGACAAGAGCGCTTTTTGACATCCCTTTTGGGAGACTTTGAGGATAGTCTCACACATCTTTCTCGAACATAGCCTCTAGGGCGTATTGATTGTCAAGTGAAGCAAAAGAAGTCCTTGTCCTTGAGTCACATAGCCCCTAGGGCGTCACCATTTGTTGAGCAAAGCAAGAGTGACTCATCCTCGTGCGAGGGAACAAACATGAGAGGACATGGAAAGAGATACTCCATTTCTCGGGAGCCTTTCGGCGTACTTTAGAATCACACATGTTTTTGATATTTGTTGCCCAAGCCAATTGACTAGCTAGGGATTATTTGTGCAACCTCGTGCCCTTTTATGATGGGCTCGTTCTCGGATGGGTCTTGCCTACCACGGGTCTTCTTTTCATGAACCCAAAAATGCACACTGCTGGAGAATGATGCCAATAACCCAAAACAACCTTTGATAGTGCCATATCTTGTCGAGCCTTTTGCAATCCCAAAGTTGACTCGGTGGGGAATTGACTTGCTGAGGAGATCCAATGTAGAGCTTGTGCAGTTGTCTTCTTTAGAGGCCGGAGATCTCCATTTCTCTTTCCCTTCTATCTCTCACTCTCTCATTTTTTTTATGACGCACCCTGTTTTTTGCCTAGACCGCCCTTTCGGGTTTTCAATCTAGCGGGCATCTCTTTTGCGTCTTCATTTTGACTCGATTAATGAGGGAATGTGCATTGACTCTAGCTGAGGAGATAAGACATGTCATTTTGCTGTGGAGACCTCTTGTCACTAAAGGTGAGTGACATTGACTTGATTAGGGAAGTGTCCCTAGTATTGACTTCATGTATTTGACCGTTTTTTGAATGACTCATGAGGGCAAGTAAGTCATTAAGAGAGAAGAGAAGGAAAGCCCCAATTTGATTGCAAGAAATTGGGAGTATGCAGAAAGAATAGAAGCCCTAGACTCGACAAGGAACGGAAAGTGATTCCAAATCTAGGAAAGTCGTTCAATCTTGAGGTGATTAATTCATTGGAAAATGAATCGCATAAAGATGTCATGACAAGTTCGAGATGAAGGCCGATCACCATAACGCGCTAGGGCTAAACATATCTTCTTTCTTGCATGAGACCGGACCCGCAGGTTGCCTACGTTCCTCCAGTGTAGAGGCTCAGGTCACCGTAGTTCTTGTGGATTCTCCATTCTTCGTGATGGAATTGTTGCTTCGTAGCTTCGTCCTTTGTTGGTGGATGATGATGTTGATCTTCTTTGATTGAGGGGGATTTTTTTTTTTTTTTTGTGCTCTAACTTTTGCCTAGGTTGATTTGATGATTTCAACCTAGCGAGCTTTTTTTTTTTTTTTTTTTTTTTTTTTTTGATCCCCCTTTGAAAACTTTGCTTGATTTCTCTCCATGCTTGATGTCTTGGATTCGCCGTTGTTGTTGATGTCGTTGCCTTCGTCACGATGTTTAGCCCATAGGCGTTCAAGCGATGGCCTTCGTTCTAAAACTTGTTTAGACATCTTTTCATCATTTTACCAAGAATTAAATTGAACAACTTGGAATTGTGTATGAGGACAAGAACGACTTTTGTTTGATAAGATCGACTCAAACATTGACATGAGAAGGAAGAAAACTTAATGCACACAAAAGAGGACTTTGACCCTTTTTTTTTTTTTTATTCCTACTACTAGGTAGAGAAAGAAAAACGGAGATTGCCGTCGTCGTCTTTGCCGTTGTAGTCTCCTTGCGGCATGATCTCTTGTTGAAGGCCCATTTCAAAACCAAGCTTTTTCCTTGATGGGTTCCTGCATGTTGCCATTCTCTAGCGGTTGCTTTTCACCCACAGTAAATTCGCCGTTGTCGATCAAATCTTGGATGATGTTTCGGAGAAGGAAGCACCCTTCGGTAGTATGGCCACTATGCTTGTGGTAGCCGCACCATTCACTATGTGCATGATTCTTCAGTATCGCCTTTGGCTTGTACCCTTCCAAAGGTTTGACCTTCCCACTTGCCACCAAAGTTTCAAATGCCTCGGATTGGGTTACTCCTAGGAGAGGAGTGAAAACTCGGTTGTTGGTGGTACCTTTGTAGCTTTTGAGGGTCGGGCCACTTGAGCATGCTTTAGCATTGAACTTTGCTTTGTCGTCGGTGAGCTTTTGCAAACGGGCTTTGAGTTCGGAAACCTCTTCCTCGTGAATTCTTCTTTCATAATCAAGACGGGCCTTGAGTTCGGAAACCTCTTCTTTGTGAATCCTCTTGTCGATATCGAAACGGGCTTGCCACAAATTGTCTTTACGGCGGGAATCCTCGACAATCCTATCCATTTGTTCTCCCATTGATTTCATTATGTTGAGTAACCCTTCGTTGGACACGAAATCATTTCCACCGTTGTTGTTGTTGCCGTTGGAAGCCATTGGACCTATTGGAAGAACACGGTTGATCTTAGGTTGGCCCCACAAACAACTTTTGAGTAATATGATTAAACCCACAAACAAGGAAAAAGACTCAACTACATAGAGAAAAATGACTATTTTCTTTTTATTTACAAAAGTCGGAAGGACGTGGTCCTTTTTGGGGTTTCTAGAAAAATAGTGGAATCGTCACACTAGTATATAGACCTTCTCATGGTCCCATATACTCATCGGATTCCACCACGCTTGTGAATCCTACATGTGTCGGGATTAAACTAAATTAATGTAGTAAATCATACATGCGGGGACGGATTTTTTATTTGCGTCCAAGATAGCCACTTTTGGGGACGGAGTTTTATTTCGTCCATTGCAACAAATTGGCATGTATGATTTGAAGACATTAGTTTAGGGAAATCTCGGTACATGAAAACCGACTTGAGTCACGGAGTGTTAGACCCTAGACTAGAATTGTGTGGCTTGTGCTCGGCAAAAGAGAGGCTTAAAGGTCACCCCTGGCATGTAGTCTTGAACTACGCCACGGGCTGAGGTTGACCCCTTCGAAAGAGTCAAGGTCAGGTGGAGCTTGAAACTTTCTAGGACGGGTCTCGACGGGTTTGGGGTTGAACATTGTGCGACTCAATAGTGAGCGATTGATAAGAATATGTGCATGTAGTGTGAGGTCTAACATGTGACAAAACATTTTTTTTTCAAAAGAAATAAAAAAAAACAAATAAGCACATAATTACAACTTTCGAATCACCCGTGTGACCGATAAAACAAACAGGAAATAAAAGAAGTTCTGTGCAGGCTCGGTGCCCACACATTGTCATTCTGCTCTGTTCTGTTTTCTGTGCACTGTTCTGTTCTGGGAATGCGCCCAGAAGCGCGCGCATCGGGTGGCCTATGCGGAAGGCGCGCACGGTAGACAAAGAGGGGCAGAGGCGCCCGATTCTGGGCAGTACCTGCGAATCAGTGGGTTCAAGGGATTGCCTTGACCCTAAATAAAAAATTCTTTCCCCTGCAGTAATTGTTAGTACAGAAACATGGAATTGAAGGACAAGAAAGGAGGTGGGCGATTCTTGTAATTGGAGTCGGACGCGCGCGCTTTAGGCCAAGAAGGCCAGAGGCGCGCGCTTCCCACCCTTTTTACCAGAATGCCCAGAAAACAGTAATAAGAACACCAAAAGTTAAGAATGCAAGTTTAACCCTCTAATAAGTTCCCCAGCAGAGTCGCCACTGTAGATACCCCGGGAGAGCCCACGGCTTGGCTAGAGCGGTGGAAGGATCCTAGGATGTCTAATTGATTTTATTTTGTAGAGTCGCCACCTATGTCTTTAAAGGAACATAAGAAAAAACCTAGAAATAGCCTATTTTTTAATGTTACGAAACCAAAGATTCGGGAAGAGAAGGGTTCGGGGGTTAGGTGACGGAGTGGGAAGTACTTAAACACCCACTCCGCCCCGCTTACGCGGGTCTTGCTACAATTGGTGTTCTAATGCTAAAAAAGTCCTTCTATTTATCAATATGAAAATGTGCTAACGATTACAAGGGAAAGAAAAGGGAAATAAAAAGAGAATTGTTTTATTTATTGATTTATGCTAAGAATTACATGTTGAATTATTGCTAAATCATTACATTAAGAAATGATCAATGATTGAAATAGAGATTGGAATGTTGGGATGTAACCTTGGTCAAACTTCAATAGTGAAGTGGCCTTTTGGTTGTATCCCTTTTTATGGAGATTGCATACTCATTAGAGAAGTGAGAGATGAAGAAAACAAGTAAAGAGTTTTGACAAAGAGAATTAAAAGAGTTTAGAAGGAAAAAGTGAGAGTTGTACCTTGTGCTTGAATGGGGAAGAACCAAATTGTCTATAGTGACCACCCTTTGAAAATGGATTTTATGTGCTTTAAAGTGTTTTTGATTCAAGAATTCCTCCCCCTTTTCCATGGTGGAATGAAGAGGTATTTATAGGTGTTAGGGAAATGTTTGTGGTCACAAAGATGGCCCTTCCCCGGATCAAGCCAAGACATAATGGCTTTGGGGGTTACAAATCAGAAGAGGAGGGAAATTTGGCCAATTCTGAGATTCTGGAAGCGGGAAGCGCGCGCTTCCCACCCCCCCTATGGGAGGAGCACGCCTCCCACAAAGGAAGGCAAAGGCGTGCGCATCCCAGCTTCAGAAAAATCATTTTTTAGCCCAAATGTTAACCCCGTTATGCAGTTAAGCCCCAAAACTAACGGAATTAGTTCAAAAACTTAACGAACATCACGAAAGTCAACAAAATAAATGAAACAAAGACTCAAGGTTGACTTTGCCACTTAGTCAAATCCAAGACTAACGGAGTAAGTCAGGAACTTAACGGAAAGTAACGAAAGTTAACGAAAAGTAACAAAACTTAACAGAAAAGAGGAAGACAAAGAATGTGTATGCAATCGGGACATGAGAGGTCCAAGGCGGGGTGTCTACAGCCGTTAGAATGACAAGTTAGCCGAGATTGTGGATAGACCCTCAATAAAGGAACAAATGGACGTCTTTTCTTGAAATGTATGACTTTGGACCACCGAACTCATCTTAGTGGGGCCTTTTATCCGGATTTTGGAAGCATGTATGATGCGGGAATTAGAGTTGACAATTTACTCCAAGTAGTGGCCGAGTCCTCCTATGAGACAAGCTTCAACGACGAAGGGTTCCCGAACAATCCGAGCAACGACATGGAAGAATGTAGTGACATGGAAGACTACAACGACATGGGGGACGACGACAACAACCTCCGTTTCTCTTTCTCTACCTAGTAATAGGAATTTAAAAAAAAAAGAGTCAAAAGTCCTCTTATGTGTGCATTAAGTTTTCTTCCTTCTCGTCAATGTTAAAGTTTGAGTCGGTCTTAATAAAAGTCGTTCTTGTCCTCATACACTCTTCCAAGTTGTTCAATCGAATTCTTGGCAAAATGATGAAAAGATGTCTCGACAAGTTTTAGAACGAAGGCCATCACTTGAACGCCTAGGGGCTAAATATCGTGACGAATGCAACGACATCAACAACAACATCAACGACGAATCCAAGACATCAAGCATGGAGAAAAATCAAGCAAAGTTTTCAAAAGGGGATTAAAAAAAAAAAAAAAAAAAGCTCGCTAGGTTGTACTCTTCAAAACAACCTAGGCAAAAGTTAGAGCACAAAAAAAAAAAATCCCCCTCATTCAAAGAAGTTCACAACATCATGATCATCATCCACCAACAAAGAACAAAAAGAGCATCCACAAGAACTACGGTGACCTGAGCCTCTACACTGGAGGAATGTAGGCAACCTTCGGGTCCGGTCTCATGCAAGAAAGAAGATATGTTTAGCCCTAGTGCGTTATGGTGATTGGCCTTCATCTCGAACTTGTCAAGACATCTTTGTACGAGTCATTTGCCAATGAATTAATCACCTCAAGATTGAACAACTTTCCTAGATTTAAAATCATTTCACGTTCCTTGTCGAGTCTAGGGGCTTCTTATCATTCAACGCTCCCAGTTTCTTGCAATCAAATTGGGGCTTTCCTTCTCTTCTCCCTTAATGACTTACTTACCTTCGTGAGTCATTCAATAAATAAAAATACATGTCAATACTAGGGGCTACTTCCCTAGTCGAGTCAATGTCACTCACCTTTAGTGACTAAAGGTCTCCACCGCAAAATCACATGTCTTATCTCCTCAGCTAGAGTCAATGCACACTTTCTCATTAATCGAGTAAAAATGAAGACGCAAAAGAGATGCCCGCTATATTGAAAACTCAAAAGGGCGGTCTAGGCAAAAAACAGGGCGCGTCATAAAAAAAATAAGTGAGTGAGAGAGAGAAGGGAAAGAGAAATGGAGATCCCCGGCCTCTAAATAAGACAACTACACAAGTTCTACATTGAATCTCCTCAGAAAATCAATTCCCCACCGAGTCAACTTCAGAATTGCAAAAGGCTCAACAAGATATGGCACAATCAAAGGTTGTTTGGGGTTATTGAAGTAAGAGTTTTCTCCAACAATGTGCATTATTGGGTTCATAAGAAAGAAGGCCCGAGAACGAGCCCATCATTGAGGGGTACGAGGTTGCACAAATGGTCCCCAGTAAGTCAATTGGTTTGGGCAGTGAATAGCAACAACATGTAATTCAGTTTTCAAACTTCTTCAAGCATGTGCCCCTACAGTATGTCAAAAGGCTTCCCGAGAATGGAGTAGCTCTTGCCATGTCCTCTTATGTTTGTTCCATCGCACGAGGACAAGTCTCTTTCTTTGCTCTATAAATGATGACGCCCTAGGGGATATGTGACTCAAGAACGAGAGCTTCTTTTGCTACTCTTGACAGTTAATGAGCCCTAGGGGCTACGCTCAAGAAAGATGTGTGAGACTATCCTCAAAGTCTCTCTCAAAAGGAATGACGAAAAGCCTTTTTATCATATGTGCTCGTGCCTATTCCAATCAAGGATATGCCTTTCTCATTCTAGTTGCAATCAATGGTGGCATCCTAGGGGCTAGAATCAAGTTTGAAAAGCTCCCTCAGTAAGAAGCAATTCACTTTACATCCCGACAATGGCTTAGCAAAGACATATGCAACATTGGAAGCTCCCTCGATTAGTTTGACACCGAATGCCTCAAGGGGCTTCGCAATCTACAATCTTTGGGCTACGACGTTACAGTAATCCGAGCAAAAGGCAATATTGGGGCTTCGAAATTGACAATCTTTTGGGCAATGGTACTTGAGCAATGCAATGTGGGGAACAGTCTTCATAGGGTGTCTCAGCAATTTATGTCAAAGGTCTTTTGGTTTGAACGAAGGGCTCCGATGTTATGAATGAATTTGATGATTCTTGTTAGGACTTACAACGAGATTACGAAGGAAGTCTTAGAGAAAAGGAAAAAGATTCAATATGCTAAACTCTATCAAAACAGGGTTATAGCGGGAAATGCCTCGGCCAGTCCCAATGTTTCTGTAATTCAGCACCCCCTTCTCCAAGATCAAAAGAAAAAGTGCGGCTTTTGAGCTTCAAGCACTAATTACATCCGAAGATCCGTCTTTAGTTCAACTCAAGAAAACTCAAGCAAGGATACCCATTTGGGGACCTTATCACACCAAGACCTTATCATCCGCGACCTCGATGACACCACAAGACATTAATGCATTTGGGTACCGACCACAACGAGGCTATTCATCTCCCCAGTAAGAGTAAGAAGGAGATCTCTATCAAGAATTCTACCCGACGGTGCATCCGCTCTCAATGACGAGTCGGTTCCAAGATAATTTGGGGCTTTACATCTAAAGGTCTTATCATTCCACCATCTTAAAGCTCGCAAACAACAAATACATGACATTTGGAGTTTAGTAATCTCTCGAAGCTTGGGGCTTGCTCACGTCAACAAAAGGCAATTTATTCAAATAGGCCAAGAGCTGATTTATCTTGGGGCTTCACGAGCCACCCAAAGTTTGACGTTAAAGGCGTCCTAGGGGCTTTACAATTAGCAACCCCTTGGTATCTCGACATCAAGTCTATTGAAGACCCACAATTGGCAAATCTATTGGGGCTAGACATCAATCTTCGTTAGGCACAAACGGCGACAACGACATAATTCAACAAGGCAATCCGGACTTCGATCAAACATGACTTGATCTTGGGTTGGCTTAACAAACACACAATGCTTAAAATGGTTCACCCACGAACTAAAAAAAAAATCTTCTTCTCACATGTGTGCATATTCTTTTCCATCTAAACTAAAAAAATAATAAAAAAAAGCGACAATTTTTTTTTCTTTTTCTTTTTCTTACTTGTGTAAAAAGTATGTGCTTTATTTTGCTCTTAGCTTCTTCCCCAGCGTTCTCCATCATCCTTAAACTACGCTGGTCTGATTCCCTTCAAGGGATACGTAGGCAGCCTTTACACGACCAACCCATCAGCAAGAGTGATCATGCCTCCATCAAAAGTGAAAGCAACTCATCTTCATCAAAAGTATGGGCATTCTTCATCAAAGCCACGGCATCAGAAATCCATCCCGAATCAAGCGGCCATGGTAAGTGAAGGTATGAACATCATTCACGCTTTCCACAAATCACAAAGCACCACAAGCACAATTTCACACTTCTCACACAAGCACATGTATCTGCAAAGCACACACATAACAGGTACAAGAACACAACAGAAGCGGCAGACGGATCCTCGGATCTCTCCAGGTATTCTCTAGACTTTAAATGTGGCAGACGGATCCTCGGATCTCTCCAGGTATTCTCTAGACTTAAAATATGGTAGACGAATCCTTTCTCGCCAGGTCTTCTCTAGACTTTAAATGCGGCAGACAGATCCTCGGATCTCGCCAGGTCTTCTCTAGACTTTAAATGATGGCAAACGGGTCCTCGGATCTCACCATGTCTTCTCTCGACTTTAAATAATGGCAAACGGGTCCTCGGATCTCGCCAGGTATTCTCTCGACTTTAAATGACGGTAAACGGGTCCTCGGATCTCGCCAGGTCTTTTCTCGACTTTAAATGATGTCAAACGGGTCCTCGGATCTCTTCGGGTCTTCTCTCGACTTTAAATGATGGCAAACGGGTCCTCAGATCTCGCCAGGTCTTCTCTCGACTTTAAATACGGCAAACGGATCCTCGGATCTCGCCAGGTATTCTCTCGACTTTAAATGACGGCAAACGGGTCCTCGGATCTCGCCAAGTCTTCTCTCAAATTTAAATGCGGCAGATGGATCCTCGGATACTCACCGGTCCTCTAATCAGCAAAAGTCGCTCACACAGGGAGCGCATCTCTATCTCTCATTATTTCAAATTCCTGCTTTCATCGAGTCTTTGTTTTTTCTTAGTGATGTCCTCGGCGGGTGTACTTTCTTTTGTCGAAGCATTTTGCTTTGCAATCCACGTCGCCGAGGGGCTCTATAGACACCTCGCCTTGGACCATTCACCCCGATTGCACGGTTGATCTTGTGTTTCTCCCTATTTTAAGTGTTTCTCGTTAGTTTCTGTTACTTTCGTTAAGTTCCTGACTGACTTCGTTAAGTTTAGGGACTAAACTGAATAACAGGACAGACTTTCTAGTCCATTCTGTCAAAAAAGCCAACTTGAAGTCGCGCGCCTCTGCCCGTAGGGGTCAGATGCGCGCGCGTCCCACCACCAAGGCAGGAGGCGCGCGCCTCTGGGCGTCAGTTACAGATTTCTGTCCAAGAATCTCTCCCTTGCTCAATTTGCATGATTTTGCCCGGGAAGGATTTCTTGGTGACCTCGTTTTGGCACCAAAAACATGTCTTTTTCAACTATAAAAGCCCCTCTTCTCCACCATTTCAAAGGACCCGAAATTCTCTTCTCTACAAAAACTATACACAAAACTACTCTCAAGGCATTTCCAAAGACAATCTCCCAAGAAGTACTTGAAGTCATCTTGAGTCTAGGTAAAAATATTATTCTTTTCTCCCTTCTCTACTTCTTCTCTTCTCTCTTTCTTTTACTTTAATCAAACGTGCAATCACCCCAAAACCATTTTGGGACATGACACCAAAGGCCACTTCATTCAATTGAATTCGGCTAAGGAGTTATCTCCCTACATTTCAAATACCCCTTTTAAACCCCCCCCCCTTTTATTATTATTAAGAATAGGAAGAATATTTTATATTATGGAGACTTTGAACAAGCAAGACCAACATTAGTTGGGCGAGATGGGTTTTTAAGTACTTCCCACCTCGTAACCTAACCCCCGAACCTCATAACAAGAATCTCTGTTTTCGTAATCAAACTTAGGCTATACATTAGGTTTTTCTTATGTTCCTCTAAAACATAGGTGGCGACTCTACAAATTAAAATAAGTTAGACATCCTAGGGTAATTCACCGCTCTTGCCAAGTAGTGGCTTTCTCGGGGTACCTACAATAGTATTTCCTCAGGTGCTCCGAATGCCATGGGTGCTTAAGCTCTTTTCCATATGAAGTTTGAGCATGTAGGTCTCTTCCCAGATAACATGGGTAACAATGTAGGGGCCTTCCCAATTTGGAGAGAGCTTATTCTGCTGAGCTTTCCTGTGTATCGACTCAATTTTTTTGAGCACCCAGTCACCGACCTCAAAAACCCTCTTTTTTACTTTACTGTCATGGTAAGCCTTGGTCTTCTGCTTGTAATTGACCATTCTGAGTTGAGCAGCCAGTCTTTTTTCATCAACCAGGTCTAGATCCAGCAGTCGATTAAATTTGTTGAGGACCTCGTCATAATTAGTCACTCTGAAGGTAGGTAGTGCCATCTCGGTCGGTGCCATTGCTTCTGATCCATAAGTTAGTGTGAAGGGTGTCTCCCCAGTCGGCCCCCGAGTGGTTGTACGAACTGCCCATAGAGCTAAGGGGAGGTCGTCCAGTCACTTTCCTTCACTTACCTCTAAACTTTTGGTGAGTGCCCTCAAGATCAGTTTGTTTGCTGCTTCTGCTTGGCCATTACCCTATGGATGGCTAACCGGTTACTTTTTATGCTTTACCCTAAGCCTGTTAAGTTCTTTTGTGAATGCATCCAAGAACTATAGCCCGTTTTCAGTCACAATAGTATGAGGTACCCCAAAACGACACCAGACGTAGTCGTGAATAAAGTTGATTTCCAATGCTCTAGCCTCAACCCACTTGGTAAAGTAATCCACTGCTACTATCAAGAACTTGTTGCTCCCTTTGGACAGGGGAAAAGGGCCAATGATGTCGACTCCCCACATGTCGAAAGGCCAAGTCAGTATGACGAGTGTCTGTTCTACTGGTGGCACCTTTGGTAAATCTGAGAAGCGCTGGCATTTATCACACTTTCTTACATAATTTTGGGCCTCTTCTCTCAAGTTTGGCCAGTAATACCCAAGCGTTATCACCTTGTCGGCTAAAGTTCTGGCCCCCGGTGTAGATACCCCGGGAAAACCATGAATTGGCTAGAGCGGTGGAAGGATCCTAGGATGTCTATTCGTGTTTTAATGTGTTTAGAGTCGCCACCTATATTTTAGAGGAACATAAGAAAAACCTAATATTTATAGCCTAAGTATGATTACGGAAACAGAGATTCTTGTTATGAGGTTCGGGGGTTAGGTTACGAGATGGGAAGTACTTAAACACCCATCTCGCCCGACTAATGTCGGTCTTGCTTGATCAAAGTCTACATAAATAATAAAATGTTCTTCCTATTCTTGATGATAAAAGGGGGTTTTAAAAGGTGTTTTGGAATGTAGGGAGATAACTCCTTGACTAGCTTTAATGAAGTGAAGTAGTCTTTAGTGTCATGTCCCAAAATGATTTGGGTGATTGCACGTTTGATGAAATAAAAGAGAAGAAAAGAGATGAAGTAGAGAAGAAGAGGAGAAATGGAGTTTTACCTAAACTTCAAGTGACTTCAAACACTTCTTGATGAATTACTTTGGAAAAATCTCGGAAATGATTTGTGTATAGTTTTTATAAGTAGAATTTTCGGTCCTTTGAAATGGTGGAAAAGGGATGTTTTTATAGGTGAAAACAAAGTGTTTTTGGTGCCAAAACTCAGTCACCAAAAAATCTTTCCCGGGTAAATCATGTAAAAATGAGCAAGGGAGAGATTCTTGGACAGAAATCTATAACCGTCGCCCAGAGGCGCGCGCTTCCTACCTCGGGGGAGGAAGACGCGCGCGTCTGGCTCCTATGGTCGGAGGCGCGCGACTCAGAAATGGCCTTTTTGACAGAATTGACTAGAAAGTTAGCCCTGCCATTCAGTTTAGTCCCTGGACTTAACGGAGCCAGTCAGGAACTTAATTGAAGTGACAGAAACTAACAGAAAACACTTAAAATAGGGAGAAACACAAAATCAAATGTGAAATCGGGGTGAGCGGTCTAAGGTGGGGTATCTACAGATCCCCTCGGCGACGTGGATTGCAAAGCAAAACGCGTCGACGAAAGAAAGTACACCCGCCGAGGACATCACTAAAAAAAAGCAAAGACTCGATAAAAGAAGGAATTTGAAATTGCGAGAGATAGAGGTGCGCTTCCTGTGTGAGCGGCTTTTATTGATAGAGGAGGTGGCATGATCCATTTGTAAACCCGCCGGCTGAATCCGTTTGTGAATCCATTTGTTGAATCTGTTAGTGAATCCGCTTGATGAATCCGTTAGTGAATCCCTTGAATGAGTCCGTTGATGAACCCTTGTTGACGAATCCATTGGTGAATCCGTTAGATGAATCCGTTAGTGAATTTCTTGAATGAGTCTGTTGGTGAACCCTCGTTGACGAATCCGTTGGTGAATCCGTTAGATGAATCCGTTAGTGAATCCCTTGAAGGAGTCCGTTGGTGAACCCTTGTTGACGAATCCATTAGTGAAGCCGTTTGATGAATCCGTTAGTGGATCCTGAGTCCATTGGTGAACCTTTGTTGACGAATCTATTGGTGAACCCGGTTTGATGAATCTGTTAGTGAATCCCTTGAATGAGTCTGTTGGTGAACCCTTATTGACGAATCCATTGGTGAATCCGTTAGATGAATCCGTTAGTGAATTCCTTGAATGAGTCCGTTGGTGAACCCTTGTTGACAAATCCATTGGTGAATCCGTTAGATGAATCCATTAGTGAATTCCTTGAATGAGTCCGTTGGTGAACCCTTGTCGACGAATCCGTTGGTGAATCCGTTAGATGAATCCCTTGAATGAGTCTGTTGGTGAACCCTTGTTGATGAATCCGTTAGTGAATCCGTTATGTTTCTTAAGAAGTGGTGATTTCAGCGGTTCCTCATGGACTGAATTACTGTTTGTAGCTGGCTCTGACGTGTGCCGTTCGGAGCCTCACTTGCTGTTGACTTTATGACTTTTGTGGGGGTACGGGCACAGTTGACTGCGGACCGAAAAGATGAGGTTTTCCCTTTAGAGAGGAAAATGTCGAGATTGACCTTGACTTTTGTAACTTTAGGATTCAATGATGTCCGTTGCGGAACTTTGTGCTCGAACTGCCCTAAGGTGGAGCTGAAAATTCTGATGGGAGTTGGAGGAACATTGATGTGATGTATTTATTCCTGCATGGGAACTTGAACCTGAACAGGATACGGGAAGCGCCCGCGTTTGGGTATTGCTGTGGGACGCGCCCGCGTTTCAAATGGGTAGCGGGAGGCACACGCCTTGCGCATTAGTTCAGTATATGTATTCAGAAACTGCTCATTCTGTTCGAGCCAAGTTCGAAAATTGCCCAAACTCTCTGCATTCTGAGTCGAAATCTTGCGAGGAAAACATCCCAAAACGCTTCCTTTGCTCATTTGAGACCATTCCATCGAGGAATCATGTCGAGTTCTCATCAAACTCCTCCTTTTGAGATGCCCATGGGTAAAGAAGCCGAGGTCGGGGTTCAAACCATGGACCCAAGACAACTTACTTATGAGTACCATACTCATATCTCCCACTTTGTATCCGCGGGATTGGTAAGAATTTCGCCTTTCCTTTGACAATTTTGCATTCTAGGGTCGTACCATTTTGTCTGTGATACTGCTGTAGTAACCCTTCTGATCATGCTTGCATGTTGTTTTCATTGTTGATTTGTTGTGAAGAGGATGTTTGGACACCCATTTTCATGTTCACACACTTGTTTGGACGTCATGCCATTGCCATGTTGAATTTCTTCATGTTGGGTTTGGCCATTTTCTAGCCGTTATGCTGACGAATTTTTCTGTCTCTTGTTTCCTTTCAGAGGTGGAATCGTCTGACCAAAATTCGAGGTGGGGCTAAGGCACCCGTTTATGTATGGAAGAAGTTGCCCGAGAATGTACGGGCTCGGGTTGCGGCTATGTGCTTTGGCCCTTTCATTACCAGTCTGCCTTCGTTGAAGAATGATCCTGATGTGATTTAGGCTTTGAGGGAGAGATGGTGGGATACCACTCACACTTTTCACTTGCCGATGGGGGAGGTGACTATGACCCCGACCGACTTTATGGCTCTGATCGGTTTGCCTTTTTCTGGGGTGCATGTCACTTGTGGTGTGAGGGGGACTTCTCGGATGCCTAACGAGCTGATGGCCTTGGTGGATCGCGGGTTTATAGTGAAGAGCTTCCGGGTGACCTGAGGGAAGATTAGGGCTTACTTTGATGTCCTCGCGGTTGATTCCCGAGGTGTTACTGCCGAACGGGTCGATGCGGTGGCTCGTTGTTTTATCTGGTATACTTTGTCTCATACCTTGTTCGCGACCGGGGGGTGTTCTGCTTCTCTGTCCCTGTTGGACCTTCTGGTTGATCTGGACCAGGCTGCTCAATACAACTGGGGTGCAGCGGGTCTGGCTGCTTGCTATCACGGTATGGATTTGACTAGTCATTCGACTAGGAGCTCGGTCACAGGCTTTTCTCTCGCTTGGGAGGTACATTTACCATTTTTCCCTTTTAGATTTCTGTCCTTTCTGCACTTTCAACTGTGTTTAATTTTTGCCTTTGCTTCTGTTCGCATCTGTGGGCATTTGCCATTCTGGGCATGAGGGACTTCAAGATTGGGAGAGAGGGTCAGCCCCTGTATCTCGATTATACTAGGTGGTCTTACAAGGCCAGAAATGTGAAGACCGGGACTGCCCCCATTGGCTTGGTTTCAGCCAGGCAATATCTGGATGGTCTGAGGCCTGAGTCCGTATCTCAGTCATTGTTTCCCTGGAGACCGATTTATGGTAGCATAGAGCATACACTGTTCCATACCCGCTCGAGGCTTCTGATGAGCTCCGTGGAGTGCATGGCCTTGTAGTTGGGAGAGAGGGTATACTGGCAGCATGGGAGCCAGATAGTGGATTATCATAACCCGCCTAGGCCGGCGGTTCTAGAGTTCCCTCCTTTCTGCCCTCGTAACTGGGGGGCGCTGTCTGAGGATGATAGGGCCATGTATATGGCAGGGATTGATGCTACCCCTTTCGTCCTTCTTTATCAGGACTACGGCCTCTTCCGAGCGAACAATCTGATGCCGGGCTTTATGTATGCCGACCCTCAGGGAACACAGCCTGCTCCTTCTACCTCTGCACAGTTTTACCCCACCGGTGCAGGTTATTGTTTTGATCCTCCTCTGCCTCCTTCGTACTATACGTACTCGAACTTTAGGATTGTTGAGGAGTAGAGGGAGATAGTCCAGAGGAGATGTCACCGGAGAGGGAGCCTCCTACCCAGGCAGCTGTGGTATGACTGTATTCTTTCTTGTACATTTCTGATTATGACCCTTTTTCTGTTCCAGTCTCTTTTGTCTTGGCATACTGATGTAATTTACAGTTTCTGTTGTGACAGGTGCCTGTAGCTGCTTATAGGTATATGGGCCGCCAAAACAAAGGAATGCGGAGGAGGCTGCGCCAGCTGGAGGAGAAAGTATTGGAGCTCTGTAGGGATATGGCGAACCTGACCAGAGATGTTGCTGGCATAGTGACTGGAGCTTTCAGAGGTGCCGCTCGGGGAGCTCATAGCATGGGACGAGGTTTCAGAGAGGCGTCCCAGGATATTGATGATGCTGTCACCTCGGTGAGGCGGTCACTGAGTCGGAGCCTTAGCCGTGGCGGTGCTAGTTCCTCGGCGCTGGTGCCAAAGAGACGCCGTCATGAGATCACGGTTGAGGAGTATGATAATGACGAGGAGACAGAGGGCGGTGATGGGGATGAGCACAGTGCCGCTGGTGATGACTCAGAGTAGACTAGGGAGGATGAGTGCCTGAACAATTTATTATTTAAATATGTAATAACATTTAGTACGTATTTACAATCCTAGCTATTTTATTTACATTTTTTATATTTATCTAGACTCGATCTTATGTGTCGACACTTCACAAACAAATGTGTGCCCAAATTGTCTTGATGTTGTTGCGGAATGTTGTTTTGCTGCTGTAGATTCTAAACTGTCTGCAGGTTGAAGGCGTTGAAATGCCTGGGTTGTTGCTGAACTGACAAGGTCTGTTCTGTTCTGCCGTCCGTCAAAGGCGCGCGCGTTTCAGGTCCAAAGGGAGAGGCGCCCGCATCTGGGCTACTGATTTACAGCCCCTTTCTTTTCTGAACTGGATTCTCCAACAGCTATAAATTTGAACCCATTTCGACCAGTTTGGTCACACAGCAATATTCTGCACTACTTCTCATCACTTTAAGCCCCAAATTCTTGTCAATAATGGCTCCCATGACCTTCTATTTTGAGGTAAAAGTGTCCGTCCCGGAGGGTGAACAAGTGAAGTCCGTCCCTGTTGTGAAGGCACGTCCTAGTGTCTTTGACCGCTTGGGAAGACCGAATGAAGTCGTTGTCAGCCTTCGAAGCCGGTGGTTCATGTTGAAGCCCCTAGGCCACGTTATTTCCCTAAGAAGAAGAAGGGGAAAGGCAAAGGTAATTCCCCTTATGCGTGGAAACGCCCATACAAGGTTCCGGTTAAGGTTTCTTTTGATAAAGGCAAAGGGAAGGGGAAGGTTGTTGATGAAGCTCCGTCCCGTCCTAGCGTCTTCTCTCTTCTTGGAGGTTCCGAGAATGCTCCGCCCCCACCTAAGAAGGTCAAAGGCCAAAGCAAGAAACAATGAATTCCCAAACCGAAGAAAGATTAGACTTTTCTTTGTACCCCAAGATTGCAATTAAGATAGACCACTTGTTAGAATTTTAATGTTTTAATGTCTTTTATTGCTCATCATATCCGTTGTAATGGCAAGAATGATTTTAGAGATGAATAAAAATTGCATTTTGTTATGACATGATTGGGTAAAATTTATTGTTATAGACCGCACCCGAAGGTTGCCTACATTCCTCTCGTAAAGAGGCTCAGGTCTCCATAGTTCAAATAAATGAAGACCATTTTTTTTGTGCACCCTGTTTTTTTACCTAGACCGCCCTTTCGGGTTTTCAATCTAGCGGGCTTCTTTTTTGCACTTGCTCTAATTTTTTCCTAGGCCGCCCTTGCGGGTTTTCAACCTAGCGAGCGTTTTTTTAATGGTCTTTATTTGTTAAGCGTAGAACTTCTTGAGCTTGTCGAGGTTGACCTCCTTTGGCAATTGATCACCATCCAAGTCTACGAGTCGGAGTGCACCGCCGCTTAATATCTTCTTGACCACGTAAGGACCGATCCATCGAGGTCCCCACTTCCCAAGGGGATTCATGGCATTGGGAGGATGTTGTCTTAGGACCAAATCTCCCACTTTGATATTTCGAGGCTTCACCCTTTTGTTGAAAGCCTTTGCCATCCTTTGTTGATAAGTCCTTGTACGTTCGAACGCTCTTAACCTCTTTTTTTCGAGTAGGGCTATTTGCTCATATCGGCTTTGCATCCAATCAACCTCGTTGACTTGGTTCTCGATTAAGACCCGTAGAGAAGGAACCTCGAGTTCGACTGGGAGTACGGCTTCAGAACCATAAACTAATGAGTACGGAGTTTCTCCCGTTGCTGACCGTATTGACGTGCGGTAGCCAGTGTTCTAAAAATCGGGCTAGGCGGACCCCTTCCGCCGCGATTTCCTTCAAGTCGGCCATGTTAGGCGTCAGGCGGGCAAGGCGGCGACTAGGCGGTCTCGGCGGCGACTAGGCGGGCTCGGCGTGCAAAGCGGGTAGGCGTCCGACGTCCTCTGTTTTCGCGATTTGGCCGTCCGACGTGCTCTGGTTTTTTGTCATCGGACGTTCGATGTGCTCTGGTAAGAGAACGAAAAGAGAAGATAGAATGGAAACGGCGCGCAGTAAACAATACGGAAGAGAGAGAATAGGGTTTGGACTTTTCTATCTCTCTAAATTTGAAATGAGGGAGGAGAGAGAGTGTAAATGGTTATTTGAAAGAAGCCTGGAAAGTTTGTGTGGACAACTTAGCACATACGTGTTCGGTTTATGGCCTTTTTTTTCTCTTTTTTTTTGTTGTAACACGTGTTTTCCATTATGGTAATTGTGCCTTCTTTTTTTTCTTTTTTTGACCACTATTGTGCTTGTGTTTTTTTTTTTTGACAACTATTGTGCCTGTATTATATAAGTGTCAAATATATAATGTATTTAAAATTTTAAGGTATTTTAAATAATAATATTATATTTCATTTTATAAAAATAATTGTTAAATATCAAATAATAAAGAGAAAAGGCAAAGTGTAAGTGTAGCAGTATGAAAATATTTATAATTAGTGTGTAAATTCTCGGCCCCGCCTAGGCCTCTAGGTGCTAGGCCCGGCTCCGCCGCCTAGGCCCCGCCTAGCGCTTTTTAGAACACTGGCGGTAGCCCCACAATGCTAGTGGTAATTTCTCGAGCCAATCCCTTCCTGTTGAAGCCATTTTCCGTATGATGACCTCGATTGTCTTATTTGCTGCTTCGACCGCTCTATTGGCTTGGGGTGGTACGGGGATGACTTGTGCTTGGTAATCTTGTAGTTAACCAAAAGTGCATCCATTTTTTTTTCGAAGTGAGAACCATTATTGGAGATGATCTTGTTGGTCCCAAAAGGGCAACAAGGGTATGAAAAATGCTAGAGGGGGGGAGGGTGAATAGCGTTTTAAAAATTCTTTTCAAACCCTTTTGCAAAACAATGGCTAATGCACACAGGTCTTATTTTCGCTAAGTATAGCGCGCAACAAGAGTGTGAAATGCACAGCGGAAACTTAAAGCAACCACTTATGCACAGGGAGAATGCGCAGAAGTGTAAATACGCACGCACTAAGTTTAGCTTAAAGATTGGCGCGAAATGAAACTAAGGCAATAAGCATACAAACACAATTTTATCGAAGCAAGACAATCTACAAACATCAAACAAAACAATATATAAGTAAAGCTTAAATGTAGAATGAAAAGCACAATAAATAAACACGCTATTTGGAGAGGTTCGATGGGAAAAGATCTACGTCCTCTACCAAGATGGTTAGTCTTGGATTTCTAATGAAGATCTTATTATATGAAAGAGTTTACAAGATACAAAGATGTAGAACAAAACTTTCTCAAAGATCTATAAACTATGAAAGAACAAAATCCTAGACAATAACCGGTGTATCTCTAGAAGTAAGATCGATGAGATCGGAACTTCAAGAGGGGTGTGTGTGAATCAGAAATCTGGGCTCTTTGAATCGATGAGATGGAGAGCACAAGAAATTCTGGTGATACAAAGGCTGTTTAGGATCTGGGCTTGGATGAGTATGAAGGTTGATCTTGGGAATTCTGGAAATGAGCAAGCAATCTTCAAATCTTCAAATCTCTCTCTTTGAAAGCAAAAGCACAAGCAGCTTGGAAAAGGAGGAAGAGCTGGCTATTTATAGTGGAGCTCCAAGAACTAGCCATTGGGGAGCTTCAGCAAGGACGATGTTCTGTCACAATGTGATTGGTGCGCAACTGTCCTTTATAGTCGTTGGAGACAGCAAGTTGACAGCTTTCAGATATCTTCTAGAAGGGTGACAGCTGTCTTCAATTTGAATTTTCAAACTGAGGCGTGTCTCTCCATCTACGTGTATGCTGAGTGTGCACGTTGTCGATTGTCCACATCAGCACTTTGACTCATACCAAAAAGCGTTGCTTTACATAACGCTTTCCAAGCTATGCAAATGTGAGGTCAAGAAATAAGAGATTTGACTAAGGTATATCTGCGCTGCGCATGAAAATCATGCGCATAGGTGTGCGCAAATGGTGCTGTGCATGAATGCCATGCGCATCACACTTAGACATTTGCTCATGAGACCTCAAATCCAAAGCGTCAGCCCTAAACATAAAGCCTAGTCTATAAAGAGGACTTAACTAAAATTGAAGTTACAAAACTTCTTACATAGGGTCCTAAAGTCCTTAAAATAAACTTAGGTGATGGTATCAATCAATTCAAACATATATAGGAGGATTAAATAATAAGCATACCCAACAATCCCCCCCTAAATGATTGATGCCATTACCTACTATAACAAAGGCAATTCATTGTACTTGATAATAACATGTCTATAGAAATGAAAAATGGTAAATCATCTCTCAAGTCAATGTACACACTATCCAATGTCATAGATTTCTAGTCTATCCAAACGAATAACTTACCATATGGAAAAGACAAAAATATCATTCAGAGCATACAAAAAAATATAATGAGTTTAAGTTAGAGTATGCGTTTAAACTGAATGTTTAAACATCATGCAATAAAATATGAGCAGATATGAGTATGCGCATGATGTAGGTTTTAGATAAAACATTCATTGTTCCACAAACGAAAAGTTTGAATTGAACAAGTTTTGTGAAAACCAATGATGCATTCTTCTCATTAAAAATCGAAAGATAAGAGTTACAGGTACAAGTTTTACAACGGAAGAAAAATCAAAGGCGGACAAAAATTGCGCATCAAAAACTTACATTTGCGCAGCAAAAAGAATTACACTTCTAGTCTATGTTGATCCTAGAAACTGCTTCTCTAAGCTCGTTCTGTAGACTGGTAATCTTGTCCATTATCTCAATCTTGAGAGCTTGGAACTTTGCGTTGTATTTTACAGCCTGATTAACATATGTCTTCATGCCGGAGCACATCAGATCATTGTCTTTCTGAAGGTCTTCAGAGACTCTGTTAAATGTATTCTCAAGTGAACCAAATTGGTTTGCCAGAGATTGCTGAGCAGAAGCAACAGAGTCCAGAATCTCCTTCTGCGCATCCGCTAGAGATTTTGTCAACTCCACTTGAACCATGTTCTGGCTGGCTTGCATATCCAACTTAGCCTGGTTCATTCTTCCATTGAAGGTATCACTAAACTGGACTAAGCAGTCAGTCATATGAGATTTGAGCGCATCAACGGAGGTGGAGGAGCTGGAGGCACTGGGTGCAAAGTTATCAATTGAGTTTATAACTTTGGCAACTTCAATCTGAATGATCTCTGTGATGGTTTTAGCTAAGGAAAACAAAGCTTCATTCAACCCATGCACAGAAGGAATCTTTGTAAGCGCAGTCGAGATAATACCGAAGTCATGCTGGATGTCCTGGCACAGTGCATCAAAAATTAGCGGTATGGGCGCAGCTCCAGAACTGGAAGCATGCGCAGCTGCAGCTTCAGAAGCACCGGTTGCCTTTGTTGTTGAACTCTCCCCCTTAATGGCACAATAAATGGCCTGTAGCAAACTGGCTTGCGCATCTAGCCTAGCAGACTGCGCATCCAGTTGCTCTTGAATCTTAGCTTGCACAGTGACCACCTAGAAATGCTGGGTTTGCGCGGCAAATTGATTTGCTTGGATGGTTTGGAGCATGGCCAAGATTTGGCGCATGTCTGTTGAAGCACTTGAAGGATCCGAGGGAGCAGTTGCTTGAGGAATTATGGGGATAACTTGTGGAGAAGTTTGAGAAGCCCCAGTAGTGTGCGCAGGAATAGTAGTATCAGTTGTAGCAGCTTGCGCACGAACAGGAGATGTATGCGCATAGATAGGAGAACGATGGACCTCATAATCTTCTGAGCTTAAGTCTTCAGCATCATCAATTATAGGCGCATCAGAGTCCACAGTGGGATCGGGCGCATCATAAGTAAAGCCTTCACCATCAATGAAAATGGTTGAAGCTTGCTGCGCAGCATTCCTTTGCGCAATGGATTCCAGCCTTGCTTTCCTGGAAGCTTCACGCGCATTTAAATCGGCACGCAGAGAATCAGATTCATCATCAGATAAGTCCATGGGACGCTTAGAAGCAATCTTCTTCACGCGGTGCTTTGGCGTAGTCTGAGCCTTACGTGTGCTTTTCTTAACAGATAGAGGAATTTCATCCTCACTGTAGACATCCTTGCGCATCTCCTTGGCTTTCTCCCCCTTAGATGGTTCAGCCTTGGAAGTTCTAGTGGATTTGGATGGGATTAAGAGAGGGTCATTGAAAGCACCTTCAAATTCATCTTCTTGAGGTGCAGGAGTAGAAGTAGAGGGGCGCTTTGGCTTAGGCGCAGGAGGAGGAGGAGGAGCAGCAACATCATCAGCCTCTACTTGGATGTCTTCATCAGATTCATCCAGTAGGGTTCTTGAGACTTTGGCTTTCTTCTTTTCTTTTCTTTCTTCTTTTCAGGCTCAGTAGCCTTAAATTTCTTGGATTTCTTGTTGGTAGTGGTGCCCTAGGCACGTTTAATAAACGTTGTAATTGTTATCATTTATTTCATATCAATAAAGAGATGTTTTGATTATTATTGTTGTTCATGTTTACTTATAATAATCTCCGTCCCTAGTACTTGTTAAGCACTAGCATAAAGGCTAAATGATCATGGGATGATCATGTTAGATTTATGGGTACTTGTTTGGAACAAGGTACTGGACATGACCCGCTTTATGAGACTTATGTCATGGTCTATGTCATACATATATCTCATATTAGTTATGTCATTTGAATCCTTAGACATGAAGTTATTATAGTCTTCCACTTGATGAACATTATGTTTGACATATTCAAACGCTACTTTTAACCGAGTAGTTATAAAGGGTATGATTGGCATAATCGGATTCACGTAGGGAAGAATAATAAGCTAAATGGATTTGTCCCTCCTCGGAGAGATGTCAAGCTTGGGCCACTCGTAGGAATGATGTTGATGAAATGTTCGGCCGGACTCAAATGAATTGATTGGATCAATGTCGTTTGGATTATCAACACATTCGGAATCGAGAAAGTATTGAATAAAACAAGTTGACTCTTTGACCATGACTTGTGTTCAATGACATCGTGGACAAAGGGATTGTGACATATTCTAAAGGAATGCGAACTTGTATCTAGTTATACTATTTGGGTAGGTATGACGGTTTGCTAGAACCTAATCATATCTTATGGGATCATGTTTGAGCTCATTGCCAACTTAGTATAATCCTAGAGGGTCACACACAATAGAACGAATCTTTAAAAGGACTACATTGGAATTTTGGAAATTCTGGACTTTCTGAGAAGTGGGCGACCGCACATAATGGATTGGGCGGCCGCACACTTATCTAAATTTTGTACCAGTTTTGTTTCAGAATGTTGTGCGACCGCACAGATGGTTTTGGGCGGCCGCACAGTGATGTCGGGTGGCAGATTCCTTATTTGTTTAGGAAACGAATTTTGGACGGATTTTGACACAAGTTTCCTATTTGGAATAGGTCATACTTGTGTATAAAAGACCAAATTCGGCCAAGCACTCAATACGATTGATTTTGTGAGTCTCAAAGAGTTTGAGAGAGGGTTTATTTTGTTCCAAGACATTCTTGGTCGAAGAACAAAATAAAACACAAAATAAATTCCATATAGTTCTTTTGATTGTGAAAAAGTGTTTCACAATTTGGTCTAGCAACCAAGATCAAAGAAGCTCCTTTGATATTCGTTCGAAGTGTGGATACCGCTAGAGGGTGAAAATCATCATCTTCAAAGTTCGTGTTCAAGCTTTGTGATCGTGATCAAGTCTTCAAGTTTCTCCACCAAAGACCAAGAGAATTTGATAGCCATCAAGGGTTAGTTTATTCCTTTATTCTTATGTTGTATTTGATTTAATCATATGAACGGATCCATGGCTTGGGTTTCAAAATTTTAAATACTAAATTCCGCTGCGCATGTTTGATCGAAACCCAACATTTCTTTGGAGGCTCAGGGTCAGCAGTAGCCTTGCGCTTTAGAGCAGGCGCAGTAGGCTCTTTGATTTTAATCCCAGGTGCAGCAGATTGCTTTGCCTTCTTCTTCTTGCGCGGCGGCGCATCAGCAGCTAGACCCTTGCCTTTTTCTTTGTCACCTACTCTTCTTGGGACTGGCTCATAGAATGATTCTTTCTCGGATTCTGATTCAGTTGTAGAAGCCTCATATATATCACCACTAGAGATAGGAGGGGACCCTTGATCTTCAGGGTGAATATCTTCAAACACCTCAATGGGGTCCGAAGGCCAGTACATGCAGTAATCATAGTTGTTGACTTCACGGCGAAAATTCATAAGGAAGACGCGAGAATAAGTGCGCGTGGAAGTCACATCAACTTTCATAGAGGGGTCTTCATCCACCAAATTGCGCACAGAAGGAAAGCGCATAAAGATTGCAGTTAGAATTCTGTAATGTGTCTTGTACTTTGGTGGTTTCTTTGGATCAGTAGCCTTCTTCTTATAGACGCGCACCCAGCGTACTAATTCCTCAAAAATGATTTCAGCCCAACTCAAACGCTTCTTCTTGTAGATGGCAGCGCAGCACATCTACTGCTTGCTGATAAAAGTAGACTTGTTCCCATTCTTGCAGTTGATGGCATCCCCAATCAAAGTGCAGAGGTGGAACATTAATTCTCCAAATTCCTTCCTATCATGGTTGTTGTATTGACCAACCAGACTAGGAATCTTGATCAGCTTTTGCGCAACTTTGTCATGCGCATCTTGAGGTAGCTTCTTCTTGTTGCACGCAGGAAGACCCATTGTCTGCCTGATATGCGCATAGTTGATGGTCACAGAAATCCCACAAATAGAGCTTTTATGGCAGGGGACAGTGATGTCGTCGTATACACGATCAACTTCTTCTGCGTTGCTGAAGAATTCATCTATGTAGGATGGAAGGATGAAAGCCTTGCCCTTAGTGAATAGGGGCAGGATGCCAGACTTGTCCATGATCTCCATCATATAGCGTCCAAGCGCATCATGCTTAAGATCTGCAGCATCAATTTCCCAACCGGGAATGAAATAGTTTAAGTTCTGCGTAAAAACAAAATTTAAGAATTAGGTTTGGACATGCGCATGGAGAGAAGCGCATGCGCATGAGCGATATTCGCAGTGCATGAACTAGACTCCATACTTAGAACAAAATATGAATATAAAGGAAAAAAAATGTCCAAAACACAAAATTTAAACTACACGCCTAAATTTGACGCGAAAAGCAGAAACACAATCAATAATCAACCCAAGGCACATCAATGGACTATTCATCAAGAACATTAAGAACATGTATTGAATACACGAAGAACATAAAAATGTCAAAGTGCTCCAAAATGCATAAAAAGCACATCAAAACGTTCGTAATGAAAAAATCACACACAAACAAGTAAACATCAACAACAATAAAAAGAACATGCATCCAAGATCTGAGAAAAACAAAATAGAATTTGAAAAACCCAAAAACTCGAAAAAATAAATAGAAATCATATCAAATGATCATTGATCGTAAAACAAATTACATAAATTAATAGATACAAGTAAAACGAGCACATAGCATCAAATAATTTGAAAAACGAGCAACGGATCATAGAGAAATCAGAAAAAGGAAATCCAGACCTCCAAGCATGATAATGGCGAAAAACTAAAAAGCTTGAGTTTAGATTCATACCATTTGGAGATCCTCTTGTTTTTTTGAAGATGATTTGGGAGCCATGAGTATATATAGAAAGATTGTGCGAAAATAGAGAAGAAAAGTGATGAGTGCAGAGAGAGAAAAATGTTAGAGAGTAGAGAGAAAAGGGTGAGGCGGTTGAGTGAGGAAGAAAATTTTGAAAGAGAGAAGTGAGGAAGAAGGCGGCGGTTCAGAGGGTTATAGCTGAAATGGGGACGTGACGTCATGGCGTGCTGACAAGAGAGTTGGTGTGTCAGGCGAGTGAAGCACACGCGCAGGAGAGACGCACGCGCAGGTGACGTGGACCAATGAGGAGAGCGCGTGAGAAGTCCTATCCGCGCGCGTGTGTCAGGCATTAATGGTCACGAAGAGACTCTTCCACTTTCATCATAAGTAGCACATACTAAGCATTAATGGTGCGTCACTCAATGGTTTTGCATTAAATGAGGTGGGACATGCGCAGGGGTAGAAAAGTAATTTCCCAGGAAAATTTAAAAAGAAATGATGAGGGAAAATACGTAATTACACAAGTACCCTTGCAAATTATGTGCTGACTCAGCAAGTCAAGGACCTAGGTGTAACTATTGAAGAGAAAACTTACCTGAGGTCCACGTGGCATGCGCATGAAGTATATGCGCAGTACTTGTAATGCGCAGAGATTCTTAAAAATCTCAGAAATGATTTGCCTTGTGCGCATCATCATGTGCGCATGAGATAGGCGTGCGCATCAGGCATCTAACTTCGAATATTTCAAGAAACCATAGAATTATTAGTATTGACAAACCATATGGACAAGATTTAGCTGAGTTCAAGCATACCCATTTCACCTCTCAAGAATGTGAACCTTTTAGCATCAAACGCTTTTGTAAGAATATCCGCGATTTGATAGTCGGTTCCCACGTGTTCCAAATGAATGTTTCCTTTCTCCACGTAGTCTTTGAGGAAGTAATACTTGATGTCAATATGTTTGGTCTTTGAATGCATGACAGGATTTTCTGAAACCGCAATGGTTGATGTATTGTCGCAGTAGATGGGACAATTTTCCTCTTTGATATCATAGTCCACCAATTGCTGCTTCATCCATATAATCTGGCAGCAACAACTTCCGACAGCAATATATTCTGCTTCTGTAGTTGAGACAGAGACTGCATCTTGTTTCTTACTAGCCCATGACACAAGTCGATATCCAAGGAAATGATAAGTGCCGCTTGTGCTTTTCCTGTCAATTGTGCACTCTGCATAATCCGCATCTGAATAACCTATAAAGTTTAAAATTTGAATCTTTGGTGTACCAAAGTCCAAGGTTAACAGTGCCGAAGAGATATCGTATAATACGTTTCACAGAAATTAAGTGCGCTTCTCTAGGATCGGATTGATAACGCGCACAGACACTAAACATAATATCTGGCCTACTTGCAGTAAGAAAAAGGAGAGAGCCAATCATACCTCGATACAAAGTTTGATCAACTTTCTTACCTTTCAAATCTTTGTCGAGTTTGTTGCCGGTAGCCATTGGAGTATCATATGGTTTAGCATTGTCTAGTCCAAATTTCTTGATTGGATCCCTTGTATACTTTGCTTGGTTGATAAATATGCCTTCATCCATTTGTTTGATTTGAAGCCCGAGGAAGAAAGTGAGTTCTCCCATCATGCTCATCTCAAACTTTCTCTTCATTAGTTTCTCAAAGCGCTTGCACAACAATTCATTAGTAGAACCAAAAATAATATCATCGACATAAATTTGAACAAGTAATTTATGATCATTATGTTTGGCAATGAAAAGAGTAGTATCGATTTTACCGCGTGTGAAGCCTTTCTCAATGAGAAACTTGGATAAAGTATCATACCATGCTCTTGGTGCTTGCTTTAGCCCATACAAAGCTTTCTGGAGTTTGTAGACATGATTTGGGAATTGAGAATCTTCAAACCCAGGTGGTTGAGCTACATAGACTTGTTCTTGGAGTTCACCATTTAGAAACGCACTTTTAACATCCATTTGATATAGCTTGAAGTCCTTGTGAGCAGCGTAAGCTAGGAAAATTTGGATAGCTTCAAGTATTGCTACGGGCGCGAATGTTTCATCGTAATCAATTCCTTCTTCTTGCCTATAGCCTTGCGCAACCAACCTTGCTTTGTTTCTCGTGATGGTTCCATTCTCATCCATCTTGTTTCTAAACACCCATTTCGTACCAATCACTCCTTGATCATTTGGTCTTGGAACAAGAGTCCAGACTTTACATCGTTCAAATTGGTAGAGTTTTTCTTGCATTGCAACAACCCAACTTGGATCTTGAAGCGCTTCATCAGCCTTCTTAGGTTCAACTTGAGAGATGAATGCAGTATAAGCATCAAAGTTTGTAGCTCTCCTTGTACGAACTCCAACATGAATATCACCAATGATGTTAGTGATTGGGTGATCTCTAACTTCACGAATTTCAGGAGGCAAGTTAGGTTGAGTTGTAGTAACTTGAAGGTCTTCAATTGGTACATCTTCACCAGCGTCAAAATCATCGAAATTTGGGGGTTGAACTGGTTGAGAATTGAAAGTGGGATTGACACCAGATGCAGTAGTAGATTGGGGTGCATGAGAGGACACATCAGGCGCATGGTAAGGTGCAACTGAAGGTTCTCTTGGTGCGCTATTGACATAGTTTTGCGCAACTGATGTTGATGGATTTCCTTGAGTTGATAGATTTTGATTTGAGTAGGCGCAACATAAATAGGAGCACCTGTTTCATTAAGCTCAATAGAATCATCAGCAACATTTGGAGCCAAATGTGGCTCAAGGAGAGAATGTTCATCAAATGTAACATGTACAGATTTGACTATCACTAATGTAGATCTATTAAAAATGCGAAAAGCTTTAGAATGTTTAGCATACCCAACCAAAATACCTTCGTCGGCTTTGGCATCGAATTTACCTCTATGTTTATTTCTGTTGTAGAGGATATAGCATTTGCAGCCAAAGATCTTGAAAAAAGCAATGTTGGGAGTTCTACCACGCCAGAGTTCATAAGGGGTCTTGTTATGGCGCTTGTTGATAAGGGAACGATTTTGAGTAAAGCATGCTGTGTTGATAGCTTCCTCCCAGAAATACATAGGCAATTTAGCTTCTGCTATCATCGTCTTCCCTGCTTCTATCAACGTTCTATTCTTTCTTTCCACAACTCCATTTTGTTGAGGAACTCCAGCGGTTGAGAAGTTGTGATCTATCCCATGATCGTCGCAATATCGAGAAACACCGTTGTTCTTGAATTCTGTTCCATTATCGGATCAAACACTAACGATGTCATCTTTTTTTTGGGTTTGGAGCAGTCTAAATAATGAGGAGAGAATATTATAACATTTGTCTTTAGTAATCATCATCTCCACCCATGTGTATCTTGATAAATCATCCACCACAACTAAGGTATACTTGTTTCTTCTTATGCTTGCAGTGGTAACTGGTCCAAAGAGATCAATGTGCAGCAGTTGCAAACATCTAGAAGTTGAGGGATTTGTCTTGCTGGAGAAAGATTGCTTTGATTGTTTACCAAGTTGACATGCAGCGCATTTGTTGTCATGATGATCAGCAACCTTGGGAAGTCCTTTGACAAGATTGTCCCTGCTGAGTTTTGATAGACATTTGAAGTTCAAGTGACTCATGCTCTTGGGCCATAGCCAACTATTTTCGCTCACATTTTTTGCTACAAAACATATATTAGTACTAGAGTTCATACTATGGAAATCAATAATGTAAATATTTGTCTTACGATATCCCGTGAGTAAGATAGCTCCAGTTTTGCCATTTTTTATAAGACATTGCGTTGAAGTGAAATGGCATTCTAATCCTTTGTCACAAAATTGAGATATGGATAATAAGTTGTGCTTGAGTCCTTCGACGAGAGAGACTCTTTCTATGCACACTTTGTCTTTCTTTTGCTTTCCATATGCAACAACTTGACCTTTGTTATTATCGCCAAATGTTACTGAGGGACCTCTTTCTTCATGGTCATCTTTTAATAAGGATTCATCTCCAGTCATGTGTCTTGAACACCCACTGTCAAGAATCCATTCATTCGTTCTAGCTTTAGAAGATCCAGTCATGAAGCAAAGAACCTGAAATATAGACATTTAAAGCAGGTCCCCTTTATTCCTTTTGGGTCCTAGAGTTAGCAACTTTTGACAACCCACTCTTGCTTGACCTTGGGATTTTTACGTCCTTTGGCATTGGGAGTGAATCTCAAAAGGCATTCCACGGCCTTGTGTCCAAAACAATCACAAATGGAACAATGTTGAAAGCCACTAATCACATGAGTTTTTACAAACTCTTTACTTTTCTTAGGGATAGCACTCTTCTTTGGGTCAGATGAGCCAGCTTTAACAAAATCTTTCTATTGAAATTTTGGAGCGCCTTTTCTAGGAGTGCGCATAGGGCCAGGATACGCATGGTGGTGAGGCGCATGGCTCCTAGGCACATAATGCGCACTAGTAGAAGGAGTGCTCTTAGTTTCAAGAATGATTTTGCTAGGAGATGATTCATCTGTAGCTATATCTTTCCCTTTAGCTTTCCCAAATTGCTTCGTTGGGTAGACATAATGGAATGTTTGTCTTTTAACTTTTTCATGTCCTTTACCCATTGAATTAGAGTGTTTTTCCTTGAGAATTTCAAAAGTTTGCTGATGTGTAAATTCACTATCTCTTTCAGCACAGACATCACACTTAAGGTTGTCACTAGTTGATGAGAATACCAAGCCACTTTTATCACCACTGACTTTTTGGGACTCAAATATATTGTCCATAGTGACACGAGAATTGGACTACTCATTTGTAATCTTTTTAAGATCAGTAATTTGAGCAACCAATTCATCGTTTTGAACTTTAAGTAATGAGTTCTGTTCTATTATAAAAGTGTTTTTGACAGTAAGAGGAGGCATGCTCTTTATCTGCTTCTTAAGGAGGGTGAGTTCAGATTTTAATAGAGATTTCTCGGTCTTAAGGTGGGAAATTTCATCACATGATAGTGCTAAAGCTTCCTTCATATTATCAAATCTACTGATTACCTTTTCAGCCTTTTTGAATAACTTTTCTTGTTCAGCAACAATTTCATCATCGTTGATTTTAGGAATTGGTGCAGCTGGTTCAACTTGTGGTCTGATGTAAGTTCCCTTTCTTAGCTTGTTCCTTGCACTTAGATCACATCGGGCAAACAATAATCCACCATCGCTTTGAGCCGGAGTAAGACATCCTTGTTCAATTAGCTCACTGATGGTTGGTCCTTTCTTCTTCTTCACTTCTTGAAAACTTACAGATTTCTTGATAGGTTTATTCAAGGTATTCATATCAGGAACATCTTTGGAGTAGTCATCATCAGAATCATAAGTATCAACTTCATCATCATTTGCCACCAAACAAACGAGTCCATCATCGGAATCTTCATCGCTTTCATCTGAGTCTGTTTCAATCCAAGTGTTCTGCTCATTTGCTGGTGATTCTTCTTCAGCAACCATTCCCCTGTGACGAGTAAATTTGGGTGTGAACTTGGGAGTATGGCTGCTCTTCTTCGGCATATATTCAAATTTTGGAATTGGGCAGCTTGAAGCAAAGTGTCCTGGTTTCCTGTAGTTAAAACAAACAAGGTCTTCTTTTCTTATTGAATCACTGCTCCTTGTGAACTTTGGAGGAGCTCTACTGGTAGATCCTTGAAATTTGCTGGTTGAGCCGGGTCTTGAGAATTTTCTGAACTTTTGAAATTTCTTCACAAATAAAGCGAAGTCTTCATCATCCATTTTTAATAGCTCAGAGGTAGAAATTTTAGGATCGGAACTTTTCTCTTCTTGAACCAGCGCAGGCGCATGTACTTCTTCTCTATGCGCCACCATTTCTATGGATTTTGACTTTCCTTCAGTTTCACTGATTCGTTGGAGTTTGAGCTCATAAACTTTAAGATTAGCATAAAGGTTCCTTAGAGTTCAATCATCCAAAGTTCCAGCGTCTTCAAGAGCGCTAGATTTATGTAGGTATCTTGATCCAAAAGCTTGGAGAAAATTGAAATTCAAATCTTTGTTTGAAAACTTCATGCCAAGTGAAATACATAGATTGATAATTTCACAAAAGCGTTCATAAGTTTGTCTTAAGGTTTCTCCGGGGAGTTGAGAGAAATTGTTGAATCTCTTTTGTACTTCGTATCTCTTGTTCTCCTAGCAAATGGTATCTCCTTCTATATGCTCTTCAATGGCATCCCATAGCTCATTAGCAGTAGCACAATGCATGACTTGTTGTTTCATAACCGTGCTTAGAGTGCTTAGGAGAATGTTTCTTGCTTTCCCATCATTAGCAACTCTCTTTGACTCTTCTTCAGTCCATTCTTCCTTTGGTTTTAGAATGGTAGGTTGAGCAGCGTTAGTGCGTGGATTTGGATTCGCCTTCATCGGAATATAAGGTCCATAAACCACGGTGTCATGAAGCCTTTCATCAATTGAGGTGAGATGAGTTAAGATGCCGAATTTCCACACGTCAAAGTGACCTTCATCAAAGACTGGAACATGTGTGTAGTTTGCAGTTGCCATAGGTTTTAAGTTTGCCATTTAGAATTGGCACCCAAGCTGTTAAGCTTGAAAAACAAAAGCGTTTTATAAAGGCGTTTGCTCTGATACCACTTGTTGGTCCCAGAAGGGAAACAAGGGTATGAAAAATGCTAGAGGAGGGGGGGTGAATAGCGTTTTAAAAAATCTTTTCAAATCCTTTTGCAAAACAATGGCTAATGCGCATAGGTCTTATTTTGGCTAAGTATAGTGCGCAACAAGAGTGTGAAATGCACAGCGGAAACTTAAAGCAATCACTTATACGCAGGGAGAATGCGCAGAAGTGTAAATACGCACGCACTAAGTTTAGCTTAAAGATTGGCGAAAAATGGAACTAAGGCAATAAGCATACAAACACAATTTTATCGAAGCAAGACAATCTATAAAGATCAAACAAAACAATATATAAGTAAATCTTAAATGTAGAATGAAAAGTACAATAAATAAACACGCTATTTGGAGAGGTTCGATCGGGAAAAGATCTACGTCCTCTACCAAGATGGTTAGTCTTGGATTTCTAATGAAGATCTTATTATATAAGAGAGTTTAAAAGATACAAAGATGTAGAACAAAACTTTCTCAAAGATCTATAAACTATGAAAGAACAAAATCCTAGACAATAACCGGTGTATCTCTAGAAGTAAGATCGATGAGATCAGAACTTCAAGAGATGTGTGTGTGAATCAGAAATCTGGGCTCTTTGAATCTATGAGATAGAGAGCACAAGAAATTCTGGTGATACAAAGGCTGTTTAGGATCTGGGCTTGGATGAGTATGAAGGTATGAAGGTTGATCTTGGGAATTCTGGAAATGAGCAAGCAATCTTCAAATCTTCAAATCTTTCTCTTTGAAAGCAAAAGCACAAGCAGCTTGGAAAAGGAGGAAGAGCTGGCTATTTATAGTGGAGCTCCAAGAACTAGCCGTTGGGGAGCTTCAGCAAGGACGATGTGCTGTCACAATGTGATTGGTGCGCAGCTGTCCTTTATAGCCGTTGGAGACAGCAAGTTGACAGCTTTCAGATATCTTCTAGAAGGGTGACAGCTGTCTTCGATTTGAATTTTCAAACTGAGGCGCATCTCTCCATCCACGTGTATGCTGAGTGTGCACGTTGTCGATTGTCCACATCAGCACTTTGACTCATACCAAATAGCGTTGCTTTACATAACGCTTTCCAAGCTATACAAAGGTGATGTCAAGAAATAAGAGATTTGACTAAGGTATATCTGCGCTGCGCATGAAAATCATGCGCATAGGTGTACGTAGATGGTGCTGCGCATGAATGCCATGCGCATCACACTTAGACATTTGCTCATGAGATCTCAAATCCAAAGCTTCAGCCCTAAACATAAAGCCTAGTCTATAAAGAGGACTTAACTAAAATTGAAGTTACAAAACTTCTTACATAGGGTCCTAAAGTCCTTAAAATAAACTTAGGTGATGGTATCAATCAATTCTAACATATATAGGAGGATTAAATAATAAGCATACCTAACAGATCTCATGAGGAATACCGTATCGACACATGATGTTGTTCTTCACGAATTCGACCACTTTCTTGGCGTTAAGAACTCGGTAAGCTTGTGCCTCAACCCATTTTGTGAAATAATCCACGGCCACTAGAATAAATGACTATCCGTTGCTTCCCGTAGGGTGGACTTTGTCGATGATATCTATGCCCCAACAAGAGAATGGCCAAGGTGTGGTCATGTTGTACAGTTGTGAAGGTGGAGCATGTTGCAGATTAACATGGAACTGGCATTTGGCGCATTTCTTGACTTTCTCGATGCAGTCTCTTTCCATTGTAGTCTAATAGTAACCAATACAGAGTATCTTCTTGGCTAACATAATCCCATTCATGTGGGGTCCACACTCGCCTTCGTGGACTTCGTGCATGATTTCTTGAGCTTCGGACCCATTTGCACACAAAAGATTGATTCCTTGATGATGTCTCTTGTAGACTCGGTTCCCAATCAATACATATCTTGCGGCTAGATTTTATAATGCTATTCGAGTTTTCCCATTGCTGTTCTCAGGAAAGGTGTCGTTGTTGAGAAAATTCAGGATGTCTGTATACCACAGTGGGTTTTCTAGGACTTCATTGACTTCAATGTTCATGCAGTATGCCGGACTGGTCCTTCTTGAAATTTTGATGGGCTTCACCATTTTTCCTTTGGGCATTTCAACCAATGAGGCTATGGTGGCTAATAATTGAACGTGATGTCTTGGAACTGTTCGACTAATTCCTCGAGGTGTTGACCATACTGTTGGAGGGTCGGGTATTGGATTCTCCATTTACCCGATGTCTGATTGATAAGGAGGAGGGAGTCACCAAATACTTCTAGATATGTGACATTTCTTTCTAGGGCCACTTCTAGCCCCGCTATGCATGCCTCATATTCAGTAGTGTTGTTGGTAGCTTCGAATTCAAGACGGATTGCAATTGGAGTGTAGATGTCCTTTGGATCTACAAAAAACATTCCTATCCTCTAACCATGTTTATTAGCAGTGCCATCGAAAAAGAGTTGCCACTTATTTTCCTCGGTTGTAGTGCAAACCAAATGCTCGTCGGGAAACTCTAAGTCCTCCCCCTTCACTTCGTCACACGGAAATTCAGCAAGCTGATCACTGAACACTTTCCCCCTGATGGATTTGAGTGTGACGTAAGTAATGTCATAGCCGACGAGCATGAAATACCACTTGGCTATCCTTGTTGACATGAAAGGCTTCTCGAAGACGTAGCAGAGCGGGTCCACTTTTGCTACTAGCTTGATCGGAAAGGCTTCCATGTAATGTTTGAGCTTTTGAGTGACCCAGACCAGTGCTGCACATGACTTCTCTAAGATGGAGTAGTTGTTTTCGCCTCCTTGAAATCGGCGACTGACAAAATAAATGGCATTTTCCTTTATGGAGTCTCGTTGATCTTGTGCTAGCATAGCCCCTAGGGCTTCATCATTCACTGTGAGGTAAAGCAAGAGAGGCTTCTCCTTGTGAGGTGGAACCAAGACTGGAGGGCATGTCAAGTAATGCTTCACTTGGTCGAAAGCTTCTTGGCAAGCGTCGGTCCATTCTAGAGCCACATTCTTCTTGAGTAGCTTGAAGATTGGCTCACATATGGAAGTAAGCTGGAGCACAAACCGACTAATGTACTGAAGTCTACCCATGAAACCTTTGATTTCTTTCTGTGTCTTGGGAGGAGGCATGTCAATGATTGCCTTGATTTTTGAGGGATCTGCTTCAATTCCCCTTTCAGTGACCATGTAGCCAAGAACCTTGCCTCGGATAACCCCAAAAGTGCACTTTGCGGGATTGAGCCTCATCTTGTGTTGTCGAAACCTTTCAAAGAACTTGCGGAGGTCGATTAAATGTTGACCGTCGGTCCCCTTTGAATGAATGATCATGTCGTCCACGTAGACTTCGATCTCTTTGTGAATCATGTCATGGAACAAGTATGTCACGGCCTTTGATAAGTAGCCCCAGCATTCTTTAACCCAAACGGCTTAACTGTGTAGCAAAAGGTGCCCCACGGTGTTGTGAAAGCAGTCTTGTGTTGATCCTCCTCGGCCATGAGAATCTGATTATACCCAGCAAAACCATCCACAAATGAGCGAACCTCGTAGGTAGCAGTAGAGTCGACTAGCATGTTGATGTTGGGTAGTGGAAAGTCATCCTTCGGAGAAGCTTTATTCAAATCCCAGAAATCCACGCACACACGAACCTTTCCGTTAGCCTTTCTGACCGTCACGACATTTGCTAGCCATATCGGATATTCAATAACTTTGATGAAGCCCACACTGAGAAGCTTTTCTATCTCTTCTTTGACTTTTAAAGACCATTCTGGGTTGATCTTTCTGAGTTTCTGCTTTGTCGGCTTAGCGTCGTCTCTGATCGGAATTTTGTGCTCAGCGACCTTTCTGTCTATACCCGGCATGTCTTTGTAGGACCATGCAAATACATCCACGAACTCTTTAAGCAGTGCAGTCAATTTGTCTTTCTCTTCCCCCTTGAAGAAGCTTCCGATCTTGGTTTCTTTCGGCTCTTCGTCGATACCCAGATTAACAACATGCAATTCTTCGTCAGCCCCTGGGCCATTTTCACCACGACTACGGACCTGTTGAGCAAGTTCATTTAAGTATGTTGTGTTATCGTGGTCTATTTCATAATTATTTGAATCGTTATTAACTAGTTCATTAGATTCATTATTAGTTAATTCATCATTCATGATGTTTGCAATCTCGGGGTACTCGGAAAGATCAAAATTTTCATTAACAAAGAAAGGGAACACACGCTCGGCTATGGCTTCCATATCCTCTTGGGTGAGGGTATCGGAAACACTCTCGGACTTGAAAGTGAATGTGAACAAGTCTTCCTTTGTGTAGATACCCCGGGAAACCACAACTTGGCTAGAGCGGTGAATTATCCTAGGATGTCTAACTTGTTTTAGATTGTTTAGAGTCGCCACCTATGTTTTTAAAGGAACATAAGAAAAACCTAGAAATAGCCTAATTTATGTACAAAACCAGAGATTCGGGAGAGAAGGGTTTGGGGGTTAGGTGACGGAGTGGGAAGTACTTAAACACCCACTCCGCCCCGCTTATGCGGGTCTTGCTACTATTGGTGTTCTAATGCTAAATGTCCTTCAATTTATTAACAGTGCTAACAATTATAATGTAAAGAAAAAAGGGGAAGAAAAGAGAATTGTTTTATTTATAAATTTATGCTAAACAATTATATTAAGAAATGTATAGGAAATTAAAGTAGAGATTAAAATGTAGGGAGATAACCTTAACCAACTTTAATGTAGTAAAGTGGTCATTTGGTCATGTCCCAATTGATGGGGATTGCATACTAGTAAGACTAGAATAAAAGAGAAGAAGAATAAAAGTACCTTTAGAAAAGAGGACCTTAGACTTTGACTTGAAGATGGTGTTGTTTGTAGAGAAATGGTTGTGCAATACTTTGTGTAGTGTTTGTTTGTAGGGAAAATGTGTTGAGAGAACTTGTGTATAGTTCTTGTAGGGAAGATGAAGTTGGTCCAAAGAGTGTCCAAAAAGAGTGTATTTCTAAGGTAGAAGATGATGGTTTTTATAGGTAAAAAGAGGAGGGAAAACTTGGAGGGAAATTGGTCAATCCATGTGAGATGGAATTGCCCAATAGAAAATAAGATAAATAAAATAATAAATGAAATAAATAAAAGAAAATCAAATAATAATAAAAAGAAATGTTTTGTTTTTTAATGAAAAGGCTAGAATAAAGGATTGGGATTTTTTGGAACAAAGGGGGGATGAACTTGGATGTAAAAAGAGGTTATTTTGTGAATTAGGAAAAAGAGGGAAATAAGGTGCAATCCGTTACTGCCAAAGTGGGAAGCGCGCGAGTCCCGCTTTTGGGGCGAGATGCGCGCGCATCCCATTAACAGTTCCGGAAGCGCCCGCGGCAGAAAAGGACAGAATGACAGAATGACTCTAAAGGTTAACTATGTTATGCAGTTTAGTCCAAAACTAACAGAATCAGTTAGGAACTTAACCGAAGTAACAGAAATCAACAAAAATAAGTTAAATAAAAATACTTTGTATGCAATCGGGGTGAGAGGTCCAAGGCGGGGTGTCTACAGAGCCCCTCGGCGACATGGATTGCAAAGCAAAACGCGTCGACGAAAGTAAAAACACCCGCCGAGGACATCGACAAAGAAAAAGAAAGAAAAGAAAGCAAAGACTCGATGAAAGCAGTAATTTAAAATTGCTAGAGATAGGGGTGCGCTCCATGTGTGAGCGTCTTTTGTTGGCAGAGGGGGTGGCATGATCCGTTGGTAAACCTGCCGGCTGAATCCGTTAAGTGAGGCCGTTAGTGAACCCTTGAATGAGGCCGTTAGTGAACCTTCGAATGAGGCCGTTAGTGAACCTTTGAGGAGACCGTTAGTGAACCTTCGAGGAGGCCGTTAGTGAACCTTGAGGCCGTTAGTGAACCCTTTGAAATGAGGCCGTTAGTGAACCTTTGAATGAGGCCGTTAGTGAACCTTTGAAATGAGGCCGTTAGTGAACCTTTGAGGAGGCCGTTAGTGAACCTTTGAATGACGAATCCGTTAGTGAAATCCGTGGATGAGGCCGTTAGTGAACCTTTGAGGAGGCCGTTAGTGAACCTTTGAATGACGAATCCGTTAGTGAAATCCGTGGATGAGGCCGTTAGTGAACCTTTGAGGAGGCCGTTAGTGAACCTTTGAGGAGGCCGTTAGTGAACCTGTTGGTCCCAGAGGGCAACAAGGGTATAGAACCGCTAGAGGGGGGGGTGAATAGCGGTCCAAAACTTTTTGAAAAATACCCTTAAAATCAACCGAGTACTTATCAGTTTGGCCAACTGCGGTTCAAAGCACAAGAACCGAACTGATAAAATGCACAGCGGAGTTTGCGGTTTGGCCAAATATGTTAGGTAAAGAGTTGGGAGGTTTGACTCGGGTTGAGAAAACACTATGATGCAACAGAATAGTTAAACTTAAAGTTTAAAGGAAAACACAATTCATCTTTCAAGTCATTTCGTATATGGAAACAAGTTCAAGAACACAAACAAGAAAGATAAATATCAAGACAGAAAATAAAGATCCAACACACAAATTGAAGAGGTTCGTTCTTAAATGAACTACGTCCTCTACCTAGATGGTTAGTCTAGGATTTTCTAATAGCTATGAGACTTGTATTAATTTAGAGGAGGTTTTACAAGATGAATCTAAACTCTAAACAATAAGTCTAACCTAAGCTATAATAACAACCGGTGTTTTCGAAGTATATAATCTATGTGATCATATAAATCGGGTGTGTGTGTGAAAAGAAATCAAATGCTCTAAGTATCTAAATGATGGTTCAGCAAATGGAATTCTTTCGGTGTAAAGGCTAAGTATGAACGGATGTTAGGCTTGAAGCTTTGATGAAGAACTGGGTTTGCAATGGAGATGGTTTGAAGATATGAATATCTGGGTTTAAATCTTCAAAGCAAACTTGAATACTTGGGAATGAATCTCTTGAAGCTCAGCAACCTTCATTGTTGAATAATGGAGGCTATTTATAGGCAGAGCACCCTTGTGACCGTTGGGTAAAGATTTGAATCAAATCTGAAGGGTACAGTGCTGTCGAAATCCCATTGGTTGAGCTGTCATTTTCGTCCTTGGTTTTGTCTTGTAGTCCTAGGTAGTTGTTGCACCACTACCTGACATTTGTCCTTTGTTGCAGAAAGGACTAACGGTAAACAATTCAAACTGATAGACAAACCGACATTCCTTGCAGAAACTCCAAGTTAACTTAGAGTTATTTTGACATGACATAACAACATCCTTTTACGGTAAAAAAAGGGAATGTTTGTCTAAGGAATAAATGACATATCTTTATTTCTTCAATAACTACTCTGCGGTTTCACCAAGCATAGGGGCAGTTTGAAGAATGATCTTGATGGGCGGTTTTATAAAACTTGCAAACTGCAGTTTGATGAAAAACTGAAGGGCTCCATGCTGGCGGTCTCAAGATGACTGCTTGAAGCACGAAACCGCTGAAGATACAACCGAACTATACTCAGCCTAGACAATCAAAAATCTAGAAATGGACTTATCTAAAAATTGAAGTAGAACTTCATTACATGCGGTCCTAAAGTCCATAAAAAGACACGTGGCATGGATCAATCAAATTAAGGTGGGTGTACTAACAATGAATCCTAACAATCTCCCCCTATTTGATTGATGCCATTACCACACTATGATAATAGCAAAACATTGTACTTGGTAAGAACATATCAGAAATAAATTTCATGAAATTGCATGTCCCAAGTCAATGCACACACTATGCTAGATCATAGATTTCTAATCTATCAAAAACAAAGGAAATGAAGAAAAGATAGAAAAGAAATACATTCAGATGCATAAAAGATGATATGATTTTGAGGATCATAAATGCATGTTTAAACTGAATGTTTAAAACATAATGCACTAAAAAGTATTTTCATGATGAATGTAGTGCATGAGGTTTTAAGAAATACAAGCATTGTTTCACAAACAAGCAGTTTGAATAAACAAAGTTTTGGAAACAGAATGCTATGCAGTCATTCTCATTATAATTCAATCATAAAGGATAGTAACTTACAATGTATGAATTACAAGAGACATTAAAAAGAAAGACTATGAAATGAAATCTAGTCTACTTCATCTGCAACAGAACCCCTTGCAGCAGCAGCATCATCTGCGGTTTGGTTCTGAACGGTTTGAGCGTCTTGAGCAGCTTGTTCTTCTGCAACTTGAGCATCAACAGCGGGGGCGGTTTGATCAACATTCCTAGAACCGGATCCACGGGTGGTTTCAAAAACAAAGTCAGCTGCACGAAGCCGAACTTCAGTCGGTTCACCAATCTTTAATTCAATTACAGCGGCTTGCTTGACAAGTTTCCCGGTTCTATGCAGGATAAGTTCTGAAGAATCAAGTGCATACTGGGCCAGAATGTCAAGTTTCTCAACAACAGATTTAAGTGATGCATTAACGACTTGAAACTTTAAGTTGCAAAGATCATTGTTGGTTCTGACAAGATCTTGAAGAGCCAGTTGATTTTCCAAAATTAAGTTCAGTCTCTCATCTAGCTGTTGTTGTCTTGACCTATCATCAAATCTCTCATTCACTCTCTCCCCCTTAATGGCATCAAGATCAGATTGTAAAGTGAGGAGATGAGTGTCAAACCTAGAAGTGGCGGTTTGCTGATGAACTTGAATATTCCTAACCGCATCTATTAAATCAGCGGTTGTAGCATGAAGGGGTAGAATTGGATATGAAGGAATTGAAGAGGGCGGTTCATCAGAAGGAGTGTAGTCAGGAATGTGCTCATCACTAGAAGTATCATCATCAGAAATTTGGATGGCATCATCAGACTGATGGGATGAAGAAGGCATTTTGGCTTTACCTTTCAAGAGAATGTGTGCCTCTTCTAAAGTTTGACCCATAGAAACCCTAATAGCAGTTTCAAGTTCTATGGGATCAAAAGGAAGGAAAAAATAATAAGGAATAATTTCGGTTTGAGGGGGAGAAGGAGGAGGAGGAGGAGAAGGAAGAGAAACATATCTCATATACTCATCATAGAGAAAGATGGAAGGAGAAGGCACAAGGAATAATCTATAAAGATTGGGAATGCAGAGACAATTAAAGAATAGAAAGAATTGGGAGGCTAGAGTGGGATCCATGAGTACCTGATAGGCAATCTCTCCCATCAATTGTTCTGCAACTGAAAGAATTATCTTCTCAACTGCGGCTTCCATCTCATCCTTGGGAAAAATAGCATAAGGATTAGGGCGGCCAGCCTTCAAGAATCTATCTTTGGCTTTGGCGGCGGCACGAGCATGGGCTCCAGCCCTTCTTTACCTAGAGGTTTCAGTCTTGAACCGCTTCAAGTAGGAAGCTAGTTCAGCAGCACTTTTCCTTTTTCTAGACTTCGGTTTAATGAGTGAAACCGATGGCGGAGCAGATGGAGAAACTGAAGAAGGTTGAACGCTGCAGCATATGGTAAGTCTGGAGATGAAGAAGGAGTATGTTCTGGTGAATCAAAATCCAGCTTTCTTTTAAGTGAAGGAGGGGAGACCTCAACTAACATTGGGTCAATTCCTGCCTTTCGCATCTCGGCTCTTTCTCTTAGCTCTTTTGCAAATGCACCTTCAAGTGGTGAATGATCCCTTTTGTAGTCAGCCTCACTAAAGTCTACAGCTCCTGGTGGCCTTGACTGCCAATGTTCCACATAATCGCTTTTCTTCACCAACTTTCTCTTCTTCTTTGGCGGTTGAACCTCAAGAACTTCATCTTCTTGCTCAGGTTCACCAAATGCCTCAGACATATCAGTCTGCTCAGGCAATGCTGCAGCCTCAAACTCATCGGTTTGCTCAGGCTAAACCGCAATGGTAGACACATCGGTTTGATCAACAAGAACCGTAGCCTCAGACATTTCGGTCTGCTCAGGCTCGGTTTGAGAGGATGGTTTGAGGTTTGGGAAGGCTTTGAAAATTTCAGCCAACTGTTCTTCAGAGAATTGAACAGAGGGCGGTTTAGAAGTGGAAGGTTTAGGAGGAGAAGGGATAGGAAGGAAAAGATGAGGTGAAGGGATGAGTTCTGGAATGGATTTAGCTTTGGCAGCTTTAAGAGAACTGGCATCCATGGAAAAGTTGATGGATTTCTCCACATTTTGATGTAGTGGAGAGAGAGGTTTAATTTGAGGTTTGGGAATTGAGGGTTTAGAAGTGATGGGTTTGGAAAGGGTAGGAGATAGTCTGATGGGGGGAAAAGAGGTTGAAGAAGATGAAGGTTTTGATGTCGGTTTGGATAAGGGTTTGGAAGGCGGTTGGATAAGTCTGATTTTGTAATAACAGAAGGGGTTTGAGCAGTTCCCTTTCTCTTCCTTGGAGCAGCGGTTTCCTTGGGACGAGCCGCAGGAATAGACCGAACTGCAGGCTCCCCCTCAACCGCAGACTCCCCCTCAGCCTGTACCGCGGTCTGAGCTAACTGACTTAACCCAGTCGGTTTAAAGTAGCAGTTTGACCTTCATTTCTTAGCATCGTAGCATGGTCCTGATCAGCAATGGCACCAGCATACGGTTTCCCAGATTTGTTGAGCCGAGACTCAGGAAATAGTCCACGTTCGGCTTCAGGAAGAGGGTCCTCATTCCAAACTGTTTGAGCATACCGCCATCCAAATGCGGTTCTGAAGGCATCAAGTTTTGATAATCCAAAGATAGACTTTTCAATTGGATCCAACCAATAGTCCTTGTTTTCAGCAGAGAACTTGAAAATGTCAGTATCTTGATGCAGAAACTTAGTCAGCAACCTGCAATGAGTTCTGGCCTTGGATTTTCCAGCGGCTTTAGCAGCATGGAGGCAGTTTAAAGCATTTATGATCTCCTTCATCACAACCTTGGGCCAGTGCAGTTTCTTCCCTTTAAGAATGGCCACACAGTAAGCATACTGTTCACTTGTAAAGTTGTTGTGGTTTCCATTTTGCACATAACTCCAGAATCCACCAATTCACATAGATGAGCTATCACCTCTCCAAAGTCCTTTTTGGAGGAATTCTTGGTGGAGAAAGAATTAACTCCAATCAACTCCATTGTAGTATTGCTTAGAAGTTCCGGTTTTATCCCCATAACTCCAGAGTTCTCAAGACCAGCTAGAACTGCGGTCTTGGAAGCGGTTAGGATCACTTCTTTGACACAGACGGTGGACTTGATAGCATCTTCAAATTTCATTTCTCCGATTCCAGATCCCTTATCGGTTCTCCTCTTACATCTAGTAAGGCAGCCTTTGTGGAGATCCCATTCTCAAAAAATTCGGTGCAGATAATAGTAACAAACTGCGGTTCATCCATAAGAAACAGAGGGAGCAGCTTTGCATCATTCAGCAGTTTGAGGAGCTTCCTTCCAACTGCATCTTGTTTAATTTCATCCTGTAGTATCCTAGAACCGGGAACAAAGTTTGAGGGATCCTGAAAAGTTTTCTAAGTTAGAAATAGCTTAAAGAATGATAGTTTGAATCCTTAAGCAAACCGCGGTTTGATTAAGTCCTACAAACTATAACAAGGAATCTTAACAATGAAAACATGCGGTTCAAGGAGAGTAAGGGTAAAAAAAATGTAAAAACAAATAATGAATGAACAGTGAAGACAAAACGAATCAAAGAGAATTTTTTTGAAAATGAGTTTGAATGCATGAAGAACACGAAGAACAAAGTATGAATATGCAAAACAAAATCTTAACCAAAATATGGAAAAATTATACCAAAATGATCACAAAAGGGCAGATTCTAACAAAGTTCTAAATAAACCAAGACAAATAACAACACATGAACCCAGAATCTGCAAAATTTCACAAGAACACCATGACCCCAAAATCGATTTTGCTCAAAATTGAACACAATTCTTAAAACAAAGTAATCAAACAGTATATTTAAGTAAATGCGATCACAAACCAACCAAGAAATTGAAGAAAAAGCATAAAATGATCAAAGGAAGATGAACAAGCTTTTTAAGCTCCAACAATGGCGGATAAATGAAATATACTGAGTTAGGATTCAGAAATTCATACCATATCAGGCTTCGATGGTTTGGACGATGTAGAAGAAGAAGCAAGATCAATTGATTTCTTTGGTGCCATTAAAAATTTTGTTTAAGTAGAAAATTTTGAGTGAGAACAGAGAGAGAGAGAGGTGCGTACAGAAGAGAGAGAAGGTGTTTTTGCTAAAAAGAGTAAGAAGGTAAAAAGATAAATTGAAAAAATGGTTTGTCTTTTATACTCAATTAATCACCTCGGGTAGTGGAGCGGGCATGACGGCTGAAGGAAACTCAACCGTCAGTGTACCTGTCAATTCGCATTCAATGCGGCAGAGATAATTGCAAAAAGGTCCTTAAAGAATGAAGTGACATAAAGTAGGGACTAAAATGCAATTTCATACCTGAGCGGTTTTGCGTAAACCGACTTACCTTTTCCTCATTATTGGTTTTGATAAAACCGATATCTTTCAGATCTATCTTCGGTTTCAGTAGATAAAACCGAACCATTGTTTTGACAATTCGGTTTGGATAAAAACTGAAGTTGTTCTTCTTGACTCTTCGGTTTGAGTGGAATTTTTAGCCGAACCATTTTGTTGCGGTTTTCGTCTATTGAACCGCAAGCTACTTGTATTTTCTTAATAGAGCCAAAATACTTAACAAAAATTATTAGAACAAAATAAATAGGCATGAATTATATTAAGTAAGTTCCAGTATACCCATTTCTCCTCGTAAATGAAAGAACCTAGAATTTTCAAGCGGTTTGGTGAGAATATTTGCAATTTGATCGTCGGTTCCCACCTTTGCTAGAAAAATGTTCTTCTTTTCAACATGATCTTTGAGGAAATGATATCTTATGTCAATGTGCTTAGTTCTTGAGTGTTGTACTGGATTGTTGGAGATTGATATTGCTGCAGTACTATCACAGTAGATAGGGCAGTTCTTCTCAAATACTTCATAGTCTTCCAACTGCTGTTTCATCCAGAGAATTTGAGAGCAGCAGCTTCCAGCCGCAATATATTCAGCTTCAGCGGTTGAGACTGAAACCGATGCTTGTTTCTTGCTGGACCATGATACAAGCCGCGTTCCAAGGAACTGACAAGTACCACTTGTGCTCTTTCTGCTTATCTTACATGCTGCAAAGTCAGCATCTGAATAACCTAATAGATCAAATGAAGATTCTTTGGAGTACCAAAGTCCAAGGTTAACAGATCCACATAAATATCTAATAATTCTTTTAACAGTAATAAGATGAGATTCTCTAGGGTCAGCTTGAAATCTAGCACAAACACTGAACATGATATCTGGCCTACTAGCAGTTAAGTAAAGTAAAGAGCCAATCATACCTCGGTAGAGAGTCTGATCAACTTTCTTACCTCGTTCATCTTGATCCAAACTGCAGGCCTTTTGCATTGGGGTATCAACTGGCTTAGCAGTTTCAAGCCCAATTTCTTGATCAAATCTTTGGTATATTTGGCTTGGTTGATAAAGATTCCATCATGACATTGCTTGATTTGGAGTCCAAGAAAGAATGTCAACTCTTCCATCATACTCATCTCAAATTTACTTTCATAAGCTTCTCAAACTTAACACACATAGTCTCATTAGTAGAACCGAAAATAATATCATCAACATATATTTGAACTAATAATGAATGACCTTTGTGTTTAGTAATAAATAGGGTTGTATCAATTTTACCTCTAGAGAAGCCTTGTTCAATAAGAAATTTAGATAGAGTGTCATACCATGCTCTTGGAGCTTGTTTGAGTCCATACAAGGCCTTCTTGAGCTTGAAGACATGATTAGGATATTTGTTGTCTTCAAATCCTGGCGGTTGAGCTACATAAACTTCTTCTTGTAGATCACCATTCAGAAATGCACTCTTCACATCCATTTGATATAACTTGAATTTCTTGAAGGAGGCATAGGCCAGGAACAATCTAATGGCTTCAAGTCTGGCTATAGGGGAAAAGGTTCATCATAATCAATCCCTTCTTCTTGCCTATAACCTTGAGCAACCAACCTTGCTTTGTTTCTTGTAATAGTACCATTTTCATCCATCTTATTTCTGTATACCCATTTTGTTCCAATTACAGTGTGATCTCTGGGCCTTGGAGCTAGAGTCCAAACTCTGCATCTTTCAAACTGATTAATCTCTTCTTGCATTGCAGCTACCCAACTTGGATCACTTAGAGCTTCATCTACCTTCTTCGGTTCCATCTGAGATAACAGTGCGGTTGAGAACAAATTGTGGTTATCTCTCTGAGTTAAGCTTCCTCTTGTTTGAACACCAGAACTGATAGGACCTATAACATTAGTTGTTGGATGGTCTCTATGCTCATTGATTTCTAGAGGGAGGTCTTCATGAACCACTATTTCTTGAAGATTTTCCAGAGGGGACTCTTCTTGATATTCATTGAAATCTTCATTGAAGGTGATGTTTGGAACTGGATCAACGGTTTGAATGGGATCAGAAGAATGCGGTTCTACAGCAACACCTTCGGTTTGATTTGGAGCGGCTGGAGAACCTGATGGAGCGGTTTGAGTAGGTTGGTCATTTGCGGTTGCATGATTAGGGTAAGATGTACCTGTCTCAAAACCACTAAAATCATCAGCAACATTTGGAGCCATATGTGGCTCAAGAAGATTATGTTCATCAAATGTAATATGGACTGACTCTACAATTTTTAAAGATGTCTTATTGAAACAACGAAAAGCTTTGGAGTGTTTTGAATAACCAACAAAAATACCTTCATCGGCCTTAGCATCAAATTTACCTCGATATTCTTTGCCATTGTACAAGATGTAGCACTGCATCCAAATATCTTGAAGAAGGCAATGTTGGGTGATCTGCCTCTCCACAATTCATAAGGAGTCTTGTTGTGAACTTTGATGATTAGGGAGCGGTTCTGGGTGAAACATGCGGTATTGACAGCTTCGGCCCAGAAGTATTTGGGAAGCTTTGCTTCTGCAATCATGGTCTTCCCGGCTTCAATCAAGTCCTGTTCTCTTTCTACAACTCCATTCTGTTATGGAACCCCAGCGGCAGAGAAGTTATGATCAATTCCATGATCATCACAATATTGGGCAACACCATTGTTTGTAAATTAGGTTCCATTATCTGAACGCACGGCAACAATGTCATCCAATTTCTGAGTTTGGAGCTGTCTAAAGAGAGCGGTTACGATGCCATAAGTATCATCTGTAGAGGCCATCATTTCCACCCATGTATATCTTGAATAATCATCAACCACCACAAGTGTATAGCGGTTTCCTCCTATACTGGCGGTTGGGACAGGTCCAAATAAATCCATGTGCAGCAGTTGCAAACAGCGGTTCGTTGAAGGTGCGGTTTTACTAGGAAATGACTGTTTGGGCTGCTTTCCAAGCTGGCATGCTTTACACTTTTCATCATGATGGTCAGCCACTTTGGGTAGTCTTTTTACTAGACCGTCCCTATGCAGTTTTGCTAGATACTTGAAGTTCAAGTGGCTGAGCCGCTTATGCAATAACCAGCTGCTTTCACTTATATTTTTGGCTACAAAACAGAGGTCAGCAATAGAAACAATATTGCTTAAATCTATCATATAAACATCATGTTCTGTTGCCAGTCAGTAGAGTGACTCCAGAGGAAGCATCTTTGATATAACAGCTAGTTGATGTGAAGATGCAGTTCATTCCTTTGTCACAAAACTGAGATATGGAGAGAAGGTTGTGCTTGAGTCCTTCTACTAGTGACACATTTTCAATAGTCACCTTCCTCGTTTGATGCTCCATATCCTATTGTTTCTCCTTTCTTGTGTTACCAAAACACTACTGGGGGACCTTTCATTTGGATGAAAATGCAGAGTAGTTCGGAATCTCCAGTCATGTGTCATGAGCATCCACTATCCAAATACCAGAGTTCCTTCTTCTTCTTAGCGGTTCCAGCCATAAAACATGAAATCTGAAAAATAAACATGAAAGGTTTTGGTCCCCCTTATTCTTGGGTCCTAGGGTTAGCAGCTTTTGGGACCCACACTTGTTTGACCTTAGGATTTTACGTCCCTTGGCATTGGTGTGTGAATCTTAAAAGACAATGACCAGCACTATGACCAAATCAGCACAAATAGCACAATGAATAAATCCAGGTTTTGGTGGCGGTTTTATAAACCCCTTACTGACCTTCGGGTTCTCATGTTTTACTGGGTCAGCGGTTTTGGCTTAAACAAAGATTACCTTCTTGAGCTCAAACCTTCCTTTAGGTGCGGCTTTAGGGAAAATGATAGGAATTTCCTTAAACCGACTAGGAGCGGTTTCATCACTCAATACTTCCTTGGTTGCCTCAGCTGCTCTATGGATTTCTTTCCACTTTGAATCTCTCCCAGTCTGGTTTTAGGGTACTCAAAGAAATAATTTTGCCTTTAATTTCTTGTTGGAGCCCTTTTTACCAGCATGATTAACCTTAGGAATTTCTTGATTTGTTCAGTAGGTTTCACACCACCTTCGGCACAGAGACAAGGACACTTACACCCATCATCGGTTAAACCCCAATCCACTTTTATCTGAAGTAGGAATTGTGAATTTAGGATTTGTTCCACGGTGACACCAGACTTAGTCCATACATCGGTCACTTTTTAAAGGTCATCCTTGTACGGTAAGATCATGGATTTGGGTGATAAGTACTCGGTTCTGTCCTTCAGATAGCGGTTTTCATCCACAATAGTAGATATCCAGCAATTGGAGCTTGAGGTTTTCAATTCCCCTTGTGGGATTTACATACACGTTGGGATTCTTCAAGTTCCGCAGCCATTAGTTATATGCCTTTTTAAGTATAGGTGTTGTTGACATATAATATTTGCCACATTCTAGTACCTGGTCATCATGACTTTGGTCTGCTTGAACCTCGGGAGTGAGTTTGGTGTTGTAGGAGCTTTGCTTGATCTAGCCTCAGGAGTTTTAGGTGAAACTGACTTCATTTGTTGTTTTGGCAGTGGAAGGCTTTCGTCAATTTCAATTCTTTCTCAAATCCATGAGACAGAGATTAGCAGTTCTTCATCATCACTTTCATCTGAGTCTGAACCCATCCATGTTAGCGGTTGATCTCCTTGGTCAGCTACCATTCCTCTTCTTTTCATGAATTTCTTGTTGAATGGTTTCTTTGCTGGCGCGGCTTCATACCTCGGTTGGGACAACTTAAGCAAAGTGACCTAGCTGTCTGCAGTTATAACAAACCAAGTCATCCTTGTCTTGGGATCTGCAGTTTTGTTGAATCTGGTTGGAGGGACAAACTTTGCTGGGCCTTTGGATGGAAATTGAGATCTATTATTTTTCCTGAACTTGGTGTATTTCTTCACATTACAAAGCAAATTCTTCATCATCCATTTCATCAAAATCAACTTGAGTAGAACTTGAGGATTGTGATCCTACACTCTGAGCATAAGAACTGAGGAGGAGTGTAGTGATTGATGAGACTCGCTGATAAGATTGATAAGATTGAGGATATGATTTATGTGATTGAGGATAGGATTGGTGAGACTGTTGGTAATACTCATAAGGTGCGGTTTGATGATTGTATCTAGGAACATTTTGGTCAGGAGGAGCGGTTTGCAAGTGAAGGTGAGGAGCGGTTTGATGATGGTCTGGATTGTAGACAGGAGATGAGATATGTGAAAGCAGCTAGAGAGAGGTCTTAAATCTGCTTTCGGTTTCATGAACTCTTCAAGCTAACTTCAAAAACCTTCAGCATGGCATACAAGTGTCGAAGATCAAGAGCTTCCAAGTCCTTGTTGTCTTCAATGTTAGTAGTTTTGATCAGCCATGTAAGCCCATCCTAATCTCGTTAAAATTTGACTTATTTGTTAAATTCTTGACTTGCTTTTTAAATTCTGACTAGCATATTTATGTTATTTTATTTGAGTTAATTATTAACTACTTTAGAAAATAAGGTGGTTAAATGTCAAAGTTGAAAGTTTAGGGGCCTTTTTGTCAAAGTTAGAACTTGAGGGGCCTAGTTGCAATTTTTGGAAATCCTAAGTATATCTGTTGTGTTGCAGAGAAAGATTCTCAAAAAAATTTCTTCTTGTTCTTTCTCTCTGTTTCATAGAAGGGAGTTCAGTTTTACCCTATTCTCGACTCCTCGAGCTTAATTATCCCTCCGTTCGTGATTCTGGTCCAGGATAAATATTCGTGGCATTGAATAGAGCGTTCCAGGCCGATCAGCAATTTATTTGGGTAATTTTGATTTCGGACTAAGTAAGCTATTGACTCCCCTT